>OV277348.1:21179576-21661227 GCA_922984085.1 Sicus ferrugineus | reverse complement strand
AAAGCTAATTTCGATTTACATGTTCATGAAAATGATGTGGTTATGTATGATTATCTGTTGATAAGATGTTCTCTTGGTATGCAAATTATGTATGTGAAAGTTACTCAATTATGTCGGCTTCTCGTAATTCTTCGATAATGTAAATTATTTCGTTGATATAGAAGTTACTTTCATCTGAAGCAGTAATAACAAAAGGCGTAATCTGTCTATCAGCATATTGGGATCATTCCAATAAATAAATTGGGGTTTCTGTGAATTTACTTCCAATAAATAAATTCGGGTTTTCTGTGAATTTACTTACATTAAACCATTTCCTTTTTATGTCGTTGATGATTCTTTATTGGCTTTTACAATATACATAGCCTTAGTACCATTCTGATGAATATAATTATGTGTTTGAGGGTATAAACTTATCACACCCGTTCCTTTTTTATGGTGAAGTGGTGAAGACGTCAATAAAGACTTATCACTGAATAATCCCTTTATGATGTTGGTGTGGCTGTAAGCATAATTGAAATACGTGTCGATAAGTTCGGTTATTATTCCGCACATAAAACATCAAATAATAAAATAAAGAGAAATATTTCAAAAGTGTTGGGATTCAGTTTAGATAAAGATTACAACTTAAATCTCCGCTGGAAGCGTTTAAAGAATGTTGACACACCTATTGATGGTTATGACATAGC
This sequence comes from Sicus ferrugineus, assembly GCA_922984085.1. Classification (NCBI taxonomy): domain Eukaryota; kingdom Metazoa; phylum Arthropoda; class Insecta; order Diptera; family Conopidae; genus Sicus; species Sicus ferrugineus. Next base: position 21,660,541 of record OV277348.1, on the reverse strand, counting down.
ATGACATATTGATGGTTATGACATAACGAAGTCTTTCTTCTAGGAAAAAAATTCTACAAGAAATGACAAAATGAGTAAAAAGTGGGTTTGATAGAGTAGCTTCACACTCAAGCTCAAAAATTTTAAACGAAGACGTGTAATCACTAAAGGGATCGATGTCCTTCATCAATCGGTCGTCTGGTGAATATTCTGAGGTATCAGATTTTAAATCGATATCACCAAGAATACCTTTGTAATAGTCGTCGATTTGTATGTTATGTATAAAAAAGTCGGTGTCCATGTATTTCAAAGTTAGTTATCAGAGCAAATGAGTTAAAAATCAGTGATATCAGTTCAAAGTCAGGTACTGTCCTAATCTGAAAATGTAGGTAATCGACTGTCTTATGGTGTGTTATATTCAAATTTATTCATACAATTTCTTAAATCTAACACTTGTTTTGCTTAATATCTATATTTATAATTTAGTTTATTATTTTGTTTGTAAATTGAAATTAATATATAACAATATTTTTCTTATAGCTATTCCCTTATTGGCTGATATTGATTAATATTGAACTCGAAGTAACATATCCTTACGAGAGACCAGCCACTGTCCCTTTCCTGAAACTCAGACATTTTCTTACAAATCTGATAAATCATATTACTGTAGCTGCTTTCGATATCTTCTCTTGTCTGTATTAAAGTCATTTTGGTTTGGAACGATTTTACATTCACAACCATATCTTCTTCAATACTCATCTTCACATACTCACAAAATATCTCTAAATTTAATTTATAACCCAAGTGCTTTTCAAGTAAATCTTCCAAGGCTTTTATAATGATGTTCCTGTTTACTATAAAAAACGTTTCTGGAATTAGCAAACCCTTATTCACGTTTTCGAACATAAGCGTTTCAATCCTTTCATTGAAGGCTGACTTTATTGTTTTAAAGTGCTCGTTAATCGGGATGCCAGCATGTTTTTTATGTTTATTGGTCCTAATGTGATAATTCCAGTCTTTCTTCGAAACGTTCTCATTACAATCGGAACAAATTGAAAAGTTTTCATTATGAATACGTTTTACTGGTGAAGCACAGCTTGGTTGTGGATGAAATAAATTTACATGTTTTTTCAGATTATCGCATCGGGTAAATTTAATGTTGCATTCATTGCAATCGAATGCTTGTTTTTCAGCATGTTTGTTTAAAACATGACGTTTAAGGTTGCAATTTTTGGTGAAACGAACACCACACTCACTGCAAATGAATCCTTCCATTTTGAAAAGATTTAACTGAAGATGTCGTTATTGTTGATGATGATTATGATGATAATATTAATGAAGAAGATTTCACTGCAGTCTTCTAAAAATTTGAGCGTTCTTTATAAAATCTTTGAGTTTTACTTTACACTTTAATGTACTCTTTGTGAGTGCTCTGAGTTTTAGTTTTGTAAACTAATGCGTTTCATCCAATTTGAATATTAGCAAATAATTTTTTATATACTTCTTTAGTTATAAATATAATTATAGTTTATTTAATAATTTTAAACTATACAAAATATATGAGTCTTTTATCAAAAGTTATTTGGAGTTCACACGGCTTAATGTCTTGTAGAATCAAACGATTAATGAAGTTCTGTAATAACTTGTTACTCCTTTTATACTCCTCTGTCATAGCGATTCACCTCTCTTAAATTTTCAACAACAATAATAGTATACAAAACGCGTCTCTGCAAAATAAATTCTGGGAAATTAATGACTCATACTTATATCTTTGAATTCCTTAACAAAACACACACACACACACACACAGCAAACAATAAGTAATTTATACGCTTACAGTATAGTATACATAATTGTGTATTGTGTGTATAATGTATAGCATGATTGTGTGATATAATATTTAGCGTTATATTCAGAAATTAACGATAACAAAAAAGTTACAATGTTAAAACAAAACCAACAACAAGAGCAACAACAAAATAAAAAGTTTTCTCCTCAATGCCTTCATTAAAGTGCTATTAAAACATTAAATACAATTCAATTCCATCAAAAATTCGAATCAAACTATAGTTCGATCTCAAGCAATTAAATAAACAACAACAACTACAACACTACTTCTGCTTACGCAGCCTCTTCTTAACAAAATTTCATTGTATTCTTCGGAAAAAATGTTTACATTAATTTAATTCCAGCAAATTCAAGCCAAGCCACAGTTCGGTCCCAAGCTATTAAATAAACAATACAAACACTCTACCTCTGCTTAGGCAGCCCCACGCTCCAGATCATGCATGCACGCAAAACCTCAGTTCGATTCATTCACTTAATGTTTACATTAAATTTCGCTATGATTCTGGGTAACGTCTCAAAAGCGAAGCAATTAAATAGACAACAACAACTACAACACTACTTCTGCTTACGCAGCTTCTGCTTAGGCAGCCTCTGCTTAACAAAATTTCATTGCATTCTTCGGAAAAATGTTTACATTAATTTAATTCCAGCAAATTCAAGCCAAGCCACAGTTCGTCCCAAGCTATTAAATAAACAATACAAACACTCTACCTCTGCTCAGGCAGCCCCACGCTCCAGATCATGCATGCACGCAAAACCTCAGTTCGATTCACTTTATGTTTACATTAAATGTCGCTATGATTCTGTGTATGATTCACCTTCTCCAATAAACAAAACGAACAAAACAAAAGTCACACGCTGACACTCACTCTTGCTACTTATGATCTCCCAGTACTCACATACCATAACACACGTCTCTCCCTCCCTCTCCATGCTTCCTCACCATCTCGCCTACCGACCGTCGGTCCGATCGATCGACTGATCGTCTGTCCGTCCGTCCGTCCGTCCGTCCGTCCGTCCGTCCGTCGGTCCATCCGTTCGCCCGTCCATCCGTCCGTACGTCCGTCCGTCTGTCCGTCTGTCCGTCCGCCAACCGCTAGCCGCCAGCCGCTAGCCGCCAACTTCCAACCTTCAATCCTCTTTTTCACTCTTACACACACACTACGCCCACTGTCTCGCTCTTACACACACAGCGCCCCTTTGGAGGAGGATCCTCCGAAATACACAGGAGGTGCTATGGTCCAGAACCCGCATATATATACTACTCACTTTACTGAATACATTGGGGAAAACAACTTTTTTATTTTGTTGTTACTGATGTTGTTGGTGTTTTTTTGACATTATAACTTTTTGATATCGTTAATTTCTGACCTTTTATCTGATCTAATATCTTAATTATAATTGTTGGAGTTAAATGAATATTTTAATGCAACCTTGCACATTTCTTGTGTTCTTTTTGTACTCATTCTTACACATTAACAACTGTGTAACCTTCTTTTAGTTCTGAATAAAATTCTGAATACAACAATAATTATTATAAATATACATACTATAAAAACCCCATAAAACAGTCGATTAACTAAATTTTCAGATTAGGACAGTACCTGACTTTGAACTGATGGCACGGATTTAACTGATCTGCTCTGATAACTGATTGTGAAATACATGGACACCGCATACAAATCGACGACTATGAAAAAAATATTCTTGTTGATATCAATTTAAAATTCGATCCCTCACAATATTCACCAGACGATCCGATTGATGAAGGACGTTATAAAGAAAAGGCTTTAATATTTACATCCAACTATAAATGAAAGTACCACGGCACTTTCATACTAGTATGCAAACAGCCATTGAACTGATCTGATCTAATAGCTGATAGCTGTTGCACCTGATCTGATCTGACAGTTGATACATCTGATCCGATAGCTGATATACCAGATCTAATCCGATCTGATCTGATTTGATAGTTGATATACCTAATCTTGATAACTAACTGTTACAGCTGATTGAAGACACTGAAGGTTAATATTAAACTATTAAAAGAACTTGTAAAAACTAAACGAGATCTGAAAGAAAAAACAAGTAAAAGAGTTGTCTTCGGCCTGGCCGAAATCTAAATACCCTACACCCGAGTAACTGAAAAAATTATAATTTCGCCACTTAAAACTTTTTGTATAAGTAGGCGGACCACGCTCATTTCGGCAAAATGTTTTTGTAATGTCTCTAGATACTGGTAGATAGAATTACGTATCAATATTTTGAACCGTTTATGGGATATTGACAACTTTTGTATAAGTGGGCGGACCACGCCCATTTTTTGTATATAGATTGGTAATACATGTAGATACTTCGTGATAACATTTCGTATTAATATCTTACACCGTTTACAAGATATTGACAACCTTTGTACGAGTGGGCGTGGCACGCACATTTTTGGCAGGCTTATTGGTAATTCTTCCCTATATACCCTGATGAAATTAGATGTCCATATCCTGTACCCTTCATTAGATATTGCCAACTTCGTTATCAGTGGCGTGGAACGCCCATTTTTTTCAAACATTTTAGTAATGACGCTACATGTTCCGGAATAAAATTATACCTTAATATCTCACACGGTTTATGAAATATTCAGATTTTAAAATTTTTTGAAACGAGGTGCCTTTACATTCCGTACGTAAAGTAGGCGTGGCTGTTTACCGATCTCGCCCATTTTCAATCTTAAACAGCCCTACATAACAAAGAATAATCGTGCCAAATTTCATCGCGATATCTCTTTTCGTTCTCTCGTAATAGTGATTTCAACAGAAAGACAGACAGACAGACAGACAGACAGACAGACGTACGGACAGGGCTAAATCGATTCAGGAGGTGACGCTGAGCAAGAATATGTATACTTTTCTATATCTATCTCGTCTCCTTCGTTACAAACGGAAGAACAAAGCGAATATACCCTACTCCCTTCGGGTGTAGGTTATAATAAAAATAAATTGTTGAATATTTCTAGGATAGCAAGTCAACTTATCCCAATTTACTGTTTGATATCCTTTTAACTCATAACATGGCTTGTTTAGTCGCAGATTTTCTATGAATTGTATAAACTACTTTCAGTTATAAATAATAACTCAACATAAGTAAAAACCACTGATATCGTTTCGTTTGTGGTCTTTATATAAACTTTCGCATCAATTATATAGTATTACCTATCAGGTGAGACAAACAGCTATCTTGCTTTAAACCATTTCCTTTGTAAGTCGTTGATAATTCATCATAACGGCTATCTGGTCTATCATAACAGCTATCAGATCAGTTCAGATTAGATCAAATCCTGTATATTAGCTGCCAGATTAGAACAGGTCATGTATAGTAGCTATCAGATCAGATATAACAGCTATCAAATCTGACCGGGTGCAACTGCTAACAGATCGGATCAGACCAGGTTATCGGCTATCAGATCAGATGTAGCATATCAACTGTTAGATTAGTTATCTGATGGGTTCAACCAACAAACATATCAGTGATAACATATCAGGAAAAGAAACATAAAGGTCGTACATATCATGTAAGCGACCGTATTTATATGGATTTTATTGTTGAAAAAATAAAACAACTCAAACGCTTATATATAGTATGTTGTTCATATACACATGTACGCATTTAATTTTAATAAAAGTACAATAGTTTCAATAATACATAATTCAAGAAATCATAATACAATTGTATTCTAATTTTGATAGATATTGATTAGCTAAAAAGCTAATTTTGATTTACAAGTTCATAAAAATGATGTGGTTATGTATGATTATCTTTTGATAAGATGTTCTCTTGGTATGCAAAGTATGTATGTGAAAGTTACTCAATTATGTCGGCTTCTCGTAATTCTTCGATAATGGAAATTATTTCGTTGATATAGAAGTTACCTTCATCTGAAGCAGATAATAACAAAAGGCGTAATCTATCTACCAGCATATTGGGATCATTCCAATAAATAAATTGGGGTTTCTGTGAATTTACTGGCATTAAACCTTTGTATGTCGTTGATGATTCTTCATCATTGGTTAGTGCTTTTACAATATGCATAGCCTTAGTATCATTCTGATGAATATAATTAGGTGTTTGAGGGTATAAACTCATCACACCCGTTCCTTTTTTATGGTGAAGTGGTGTGGACGTCAATAAAGACTTATTGCTGAATAATCCCTTTATGATGTTGGTGTACTTGTAAGCCTTAGTTCCCTTAATTTGCTTATTTTCATCATAGTTTCGTTTGTGAGCATTAGTATTGATTAGAATTGTTTTGTAAACCTGTAGATCTGCTTCGTTGTAATTTGATGGTGTCTTGTGGAACAGTAATTGGAAGAGACCGGGTGTAAGATTGAAAGAGGTGGGGGATGAGGTGTCAAACGTTTTATCGGATATTAATATTTCGCCGTTTTGTATTTTGAAAGCGCTACTTCCGAATCTCCATTCACCATATAATCCTCTGTTCAGTCCGTATGCTGTATACAGATAATTTTGCTGCTCTAATTTAGATAAATCCATGTCTTCAGTTGATTTGTTTGCATCTTCCTCTGAAACATCCATTTGAGAGAAAAAGGTACCATCATCATCATTGTTCTTGGTAAGAGTTTCGTCCATAAAATCGATCCCTTTCTTTGCTTTAACTGGGATATTGGTTTTAATTTTGTTTGTTATCGCATCATACATAGATTCTGGGTCATCCTTGTTAACATTTGTTTCAGTTGTATCGTTTGTTTTATATATCCTCACTAATTCCTTCAAAGATATTGTAACCGGTTTAAAAGTCTCATTAAATTGATTCTCTAAATCGGCTTTTCTTAACTTTAAAGTCCTATTTTTTTCTTTCAGTTCTCGTTTAGTTTTTACAAGTTCTTTTAATAGCTTAATATTTATCTTCAGTGTCTTCAATCAGATGTAAGAGTTAGTTATCAAGATTAGGTATATCAACTATCAAATCAGATCAGATCGGATTAGATCTGCTATATCAACTATCAGATCAGATGTATCAACTGTCAGATCAGATCAGATCGGATTAGATCTGCTATATCAACTATCAGATCAGATGTATCAACTGTCAGATCAGATCAGGTGCAACAGCTATCAGCTATTAGATCAGATCATTTCAAAGGCTGCTTGCATACTAGTATGAATGTGCCGTGGTGCTTTAATTTATAGTTGGATGTAAATATTAAAGCCTTTTCTTTATAACGTCCTTCATCAATCGGATCGTCTGGTGAATATTCTGAGGTATCGAATTTTAAATTAATATCATCAAGAATACTTTTTTAATAGTCGTCGATTTGTATGCGGTGTCCATGTATTTCAAAATCAGTTATCAGAGCAGATCAGTTAAATCCGTGCCATCAGTTCAAAGTGAGGTACTGTCCTAATCTGAAAATGTAGTTAATCGACTGTTTTATGGGGTTTTTATAGTATGTATACATAATAATTATTGTTGTATTCAGAGTTTTATTCAGAACTAAAAGAAGGTTACACAGTTTTTAATGTGTAAGAATGAGTACCAAAAGAACGCAAGAAATATGCAGGGTTGCATTAAAATATTCATTTAACTCCAACAATTATAATTAATATAATATTTAGCGTTATATTCAGAAATTAACGATATCAAAAGGTTATGATGTCAAAACAACACCAACAACATCAGTAACAACAAAATAAAAAAGTTGGAAAACAACTCAATGTCTTCAGTAAAGTGCTATTAAAACATTAAATAAAATTCAATTCCACTAAAATTCGAATTAAGCCACAATTCGATCTCAAACAATTAAATTAAACAAGAACATCGCCACTACCTCTGCTTACATAGCCCACGCTCCAGATCATGTATGTCCACCAAACCGCAGTTCAATCCATTCACTTAATGTTTACATTAAATTTCTGAGGCAGCGTCTAAAAAGCAAAGCAATTAAATAAACAACTCGACGTCTGCTTAGGCAGCCTCTGCATAGGCAGCCATTGCTTACGCAGTCACTGCTTAGGGTGCCGTTACCCACGTCCGCACTCATTCCCACTGCTCTGTATCCTACATACAAAATATTAAAACTGCAACAACTACGACAGCATACTTCCTAAATTTCCTAAAAATAACTCCACTGACCAACCAACCAACTAACCTATGCGACACAAGGCAGAGTTCTCCTTCTCTCATAAACAAAACGAACAAAACAAAAGTCACGCTGAGACTCACTCTACATCCTACCCTCATTCAATCACACCATATCACCAAAGCCTTAATATGCAATTAATTTTGAAATGTTTGCACTAATTTGTTAGACAAACCGCCTGTGTCAGTATTTTAAAAAAGATATTCTTTGACCAGTCATAAAATAAAATCATCTGCTAAGGCAGCCCCACGCTCCAGATCATACATGCACGCAAAGCCACAGTTCGATCCGTTTCACTTTATGTTTACATTAAATTTCACTACGCTTCTGGGGCGGCGACTAAAAAGCGAAGCAATTAAATAAACAACAACTACAACACAATTCTGCTTAGGCAGGCTCTGCTTACGCAGCCTCTGCTTAGCAAGCTGCCACCCGCGAGCACACACATTTCCACAGTTGCTTGACTCATAAAAATCCTACCCTCATCCATTCACACCTCTGCAATAAAAAAATCTTAATATGATATCCTCCAACAACAATTCCAAAGACAAGCATCTTGCCACTGCTGCTCTCCCAATACTCACATGCCATAACACACACGTCTCTCCTCTCCCCCCCCCCCCTACTACAAGCATCTTGCCGCTGCCGCTCTCCCCAATACTCACATACCACAAAGCACATCTCTCCCCTCTCTCTCCACCCTTCTTCTTAACCATCTCCCCTATCAACCAAATGATCGTCTGTCCGTCCGCCAGCCGCCAGGGTTGCCACATAACAAAATCCCTCGAAAAAAAAATTTCCGCAAAATTCCACGAAAACTCTCCAAATCCCAACTAAAAAATCCCCACAAAAAGTCCTCAAATCCCCAAAAAAAATCCCCCACACCCCCACAAAAATCTCATGTCAAAATTTCTCAATCTGGCAACTCCGTTTGCCACTCTTATAGTCTACACACACTACGCCCGCTGTCTCGCTCTTACATACACAGCGCCCATTAGACGGAGCGCTTCATCGAAATACACAGGAGGAGGTATGTCCCAGAAACCCCACATTTATACTACTTAGGTAATAAAAGAATTTCAGTCTTATATTTATCGATACGGATTATGGAATTAACTTCTAAATAGCTTCTTAAAAGATTTCTAAACAGCTAGAATGTGTAAATTAATGGTGATAACGAAATTAACTACATATACTTTATAAATTTATATCATAGAGTATAAATAGTTAAGGAAATGTAATTTACATTAAGACAACAAAAACAATAACAACACAAAGAAACAACAACAACAACAACTGCCGCGAGAGCAAAAACAATAATAAAACAACACAAATAGTGCTTAAAACGCAGGAACATCAATATCAACTAAAACCATCGGCAACAACAACATCGCCAGTAATAGAAGCAACAACAACAACGTCAACGGAAAACTCCAAAATTTCTTGGATGTCGTCACGAATATGAAAGGCAATGAACACAGCATACCTGCAGTTTATCTCTGGACAATATAGTCGCATAAATTCTTTCGATTACCCTTTTTCTCTAACACCGAACCAAGCTACAGTCTGCCACAGCTACAGATATTACATTATAGTACATCACTACCGAGCATTCTGCTCAATTGCACTTTTGTAAACAAATTCCGTCCAAACAATCGTTGCAGAAGGCGGATTGATCGCACCAGACGAATTTCTAATTAGGTAATTGGAAGAGACGCAATGAAAATAGCACTGAAATTGGCTGCAGTTTTATTTCTCTGCCCTATGGAGGAATGTTGTATGTCGCATTCTAACGTCAAGGCAAGAACATTGGCACTTATTAATAACTCAGTTAGTGAGTCAAGGTCAAGTTCAGCCTTTTAGTGCAAGCAAGGCACTCTGTTTGGGAAGCTCGAAAGCCAAGCTAGCAACCATCGCACTCTGCATGGTAGCTAATGTGGGAGCTAATTGCTAGATAGTTATAAGCTTCGGGGAAAGCTCTCGGAAGCCAAGTTAGCAACCAGCGCAGTCTGAGTGTGGAAGTCAATTGCCACCAAATAGCTTTTCTCGTGCTCAAACCATACAGCTTTCGGAGTAAATAAAATTACCCAAAACAAAAAAGTAAAGAGCAAACGCGGCAGAATTAAATCGTTCCCAATTAAATTCTGCCGACGTTAATATTGACAAATATTAATATTAAGAATTTACTATTGAAAAAAAAAATTTAATTGCGACATACCGGTCCACTTTAGTATCGACGACGGCTACATCGACCGAGCTTAAGTGGAAATGAGTAAATGTTTTAAAGTTAAGTTCTGATTATGAGCCCACAGTGCGCAGACCACCGCTGCACCGAATTAATAATAAAGGAAGTTAGAAGACACTTGGGTCTTTCACTTAGAGGAACCGCATTCCAGGAAAATACACAACACTTTCGCCACTTAACAACTTTTGTATAAGTAGGCGGACCACGCCCATTTTTGGTAAATATTTTTCTAATGTCTCTACATATTGCTGGATAGACTCAGGTATTAATATTTTGAACGGTTTATGGGATATTGACACCTTTATATAAGTGAGCGGACCACTCCCATTTTTGGTATACAAATTGGTAATACCTATGGATATCTCGTGATAAAACTACGTGTTAATATTTTATACCGTTTACAAGACATTGACAACTTTTTGATGAGTAGGCGTGGCATTTCCTTTTTTGGCAGGCTTATTGGTAATGCTTATGGATACCATAATAAAATTACGTCTCAATATCTTGTACCGTAATATGGGGTTTCTGGCTCACAACAACAACAGGTAAAATCATAGCACCGCATGTGGTGAATTTTCTTTTTTTTTGTGTTTTTGTTTTTTGAGTTTTTTGGGAATTTTTTAGGGTGGCAACGGCTAACGGACAGGCGGCTGGCGGCTGGCGGCTGACGGTCGCGGTGGCAGCATGCTAAGCAGAGGCTGCCTAAGCAGAAGCAGCGTAAGCAGAAGTAGTTGTTTTTTATTTCTGCTTCGTTTTTGAGACGCGCCGTCTTCGTTTTGGTCGTGCAATGTCTCCAATTCGGGATCTTCAAACTTTTTTGGCTGTCCGGGCCGTTCATCGTCCTCCAAGTCAAAATTGCCACTTTTAAGTTTAAGTTTTAAGTACTCCCCGCAAAAACACTTTATTCGGCACGAAATTTGACATTTGAGAGTAAAAAAAAGGATTGTTGTTTACGCTTCAGCTAAATGACACATACTGACTCTGAAACTATATGACAGTAGCTTTCCAACACATATTTGGAAAGGTGAATCACTGGAATAAAAGTCAAGTTACGCCATCTGTTATAAAACCGCACGAATTAACCGGTACACCTTAGAAAAAAGAGGAAAGGAATTTTAAAAAATAAATAGAAAGTGTACAGGACATTAAAAAGAGAAAGTGTACAGAACATAAAAGGCGAAAACATTTTAAAAAGTGAGCAAAAACAGTAAATGTATAAAATATTTAGAAAAGAAATTGTAAAAAATAAATAGAAAGTGTACAGAACATAAAAAGCGGAAACACTTTAAAAAGTGAGTAAAACAGTAAATGTAGAAAATATTTAGAAAAGAAATAGAAAAAACTTAAATAAAAAATTTTTAAAAGTGCACAGAATAGTTTAGAAGTGAAGTACTTCAATTAAAAAGTAAAATTGAAGTAAAAAATTAAAAACAAAAAATAAAAACTTAAAGTAGAAAATAATTATCATAAAAACAACAACAATAACAACAACAACAATAACAAGAACAACAACAACAACGATAACAACAACGACAAAAAGTAGCAGCTTGTGAGGTAAATAAATTTAAAAACAAATATTTATTAATTAGTAATTAGTAATTCAATAGTAATATAGATATAATATTAATAATAATAATAATAATAATAATAATAATAATAATAATAATAATAATAATAATAATAATAATAATAATAGTAATAATAATAATAATAATAATAATAATAATAATAATAATAATAATAATAATAAATAAATAAATATATAAATAAAAAGATATTTTTATTCTAATATTTTTTATTTTATACATAATATTTTTTTACAGCTTTACAGGATCGTAAGTTTTTAATATTGTATATCTCTTAATTTACAGCATCAACAGCAACAACAACAACAAAAACAATAACGAAAACAACAGCAACAATGACAACAACGACAACAACAACAACAATAACAACAACGACAAAAGTAGCAGCATCAACATCGCCCACACCACCATCGTCGTCATCACCGACACCTCCGACACCACCATCGTCACCATCACCGACACCTTCACCGTCACCACCGACACCTCCACCGTCATCACCACTATTTCCATGACTACCAACGGCAACAACAACAAAAATAACATTATTAACGTCACCGTCACCAACAATATTAATAACAACATGAAAGGCTTCCTCTGCAATGAATGTGGAGAGCGCTTTACTGAAATCGCAATCTTAAGCGTCATGTTGAAGGCAAACATGAGAAGCGCGTATTCGAGTGCAGTGATTGCAAAAAGAAATTTACCCGACGCGACAGCCTTGGGAGACATAAAGCTTTAAAACACCCTCAACCATCAACATCAGCAGCAGCAGCAGCATAATCAACATCAGCAGTAGCATCATCATCTTTAACTAACCCTCAGCCATCAACATCAACAATAGCAGCAGCAGCAAGATTAATACCAGCACAAGTGTGTTGTCCCAACTGCAATGAAAACCTTTTGCAGAAAGACTAGAACTATCACCTGAGAACCAACAAACATAAGAAGAATTGTTGGCTTCCAATTAATGAGCACCTCAAAGTCATTAAGTCGACCTTCAAAGAAAGGATTGCAACGTTTATTTATACAAACGACAATGAGGGTTTATCAATCCCAGAGACTTTCTTAAAAAAGGCTAAGGAATGAATTTTGAGGGCTCTGGAAGATTTGTTGGTAAAACACTCAGCATATAAACTTAAGACTGAAATTTATGCTGAGTACATGAAAATTACAAACGAAGAAGACATAATTGTTGAGGAGAAATCGTTCCAAACTAGAACGACGCTAGTTGAACAAGCTGAGGAGTTACAAAAAACTTATAAAGACATGTGCGAACAAGTATGCAAACAAATGTCTGAGTTCCAAGAGAGGGACAGTGGCTGGTCTCTTGTGAGGATTTATCACATGGAGGTCAACGTCAACCAATACCGGCCACTGAAGGGATCTTCATATATCCCACTACCAAGAAAGCTGCAGGAGAAGCATGCGTGCGTTAACGTTAAAAATAACGACGCATACTGCTTTAAATGCATCAAAGTGATAGAGCTTCCAGCTATCAAATAGAGAACATTGAAGCTGAGAATATAATTCTGCAAAATGGACTGGTGTTGAACTTTGCTGAATTGACGTACCCGCTGCCTCTTTCACAAGTCTCCCGATTTGAGGCTTTAAATTCAGACGTGAGTGTCAACGTGTTTGGATACGACGAGGAGGTCGGTGGCATCGTGGGACCCTATTACTGCACTTCGGTGGAGAAGTCCTCCCACATAAACCTTCTGCTGATTCAGGAGGAGGAGCGGTCCCACTATGTATGGATCAAAAATATATCAAGGTAATTGAAATTAAACTAATAATAATTTTCATAACACTAATTTTGTATTTTCCCTCTTTTCTTTACAGATTATTGATGAGTCAGCAGACGGCGCATAAAGGCAGAGCATATTTCTGCAACAGCTGCCTGCAGTACTCGCACAATGCGAGTACATTACAACGCCATAAAGAGGTCTGCAAGAAGGCGGTGACAGTGATGCCTAAGGAGGAGGAGGCATCACTTAGTTTTATACACTTAGAACGTAAGTTAGATGTACCATTTGTTATACATGCAGATTTTGAGTGCATATTAACAAATGTAGATAGTAGTGTACATGTAAGTTTAAATAGTAGTAATGTGCAGAAGCACATACCAATAGCTTTTAGTTATTATATAAAATGTAATTTTAATAATAGTTTAAGTAAATTTATAATTTATTCTGGGGAGGATGCTCCGAAGAAGTTTATTGATAGTTTAGTGAAGGATAGTTTACATTTATTTAAAAATTATATTTTATAAAAGGAGCCTATGAACTTCTTAACACCTTTGCAATTAAGGTTGCAAAATGAAAGTCCTCTATGTCATATTTGTGATCAGGATTTTGGGCTGTGATAGAGTGGCAGATCACTGTCATTTAAATATATAATATAGGAATATAGGGGACCGGCTCACAACAATTGCAACCTTAATTTTAAAGTACCACTTTTTATTCCAGTTCTATTTCACAACTTTTCGGGGTATGATTGTCACTTATTCATTAAAGAATTAAGTTCAATTGAAGGTTTATTTATTATTTATTATATTAACGTTATTCCATTAAACAAGGAATTATGTTTCATTATCAAAAAAAAATTCAGGTTAATGAATCAAATGTCATGGAACTTAGATTCTTAGATTTTTACCGTTTCATTGCATCAAGCTTGGACGAATTGTGTCAACATTTATCACCAATTGATTTTTATACAGTTCGTCACATGTTTTCAAACGACGATGAATTTAATTTGTTGACGCGAAAAGGTGTATTCCCCTATGAATACATCGATTCCGTTGGTCGCTTGAATGAAACATGTCTTCCTTCTAGAGAACATTTTTTCAGTCATCTAACCAACAGGGAATGTTCGGAGAATGATTATGAACATGCTCTCAAGATTTGGAATACTTTTCATTGCCAAACTATTAATGATTACATGCTGCATTACCTTAAAACAAATGTTTTAATTTTAACAGATGTTTTTGAAAATTTTAGAAAAATTTGTAAGGGTATTTATAAGCTTGATCCCTGCCAGTATCGCACTACGCCCGGATTGTCTTGGGATGCAATGCTGAAAAGTACTGGAATAGAACTGGATCTTTTGACTGAAATAGATATGTATATTTTCATTCAAAAAGGTATACGGGGCGGGATTGTTCAATGTACAAAACGACATTCAAAGGCGAACAACAAATACATGGGGGATTTTGATAACCAAAAGCCATCAGAATACCTCATGTATTTAGACGCCAACAATTTATATGGGTGGGCAATGTCTGAGTATCTTCCAACTGGTGAATTCGAATGGATTAAAGTTGATAATTTCAACATCAACACAATTCCTTCAATTCTAGCGGATTCATCAGTTGAATATATTCTAGAAGTTGATTTACTATTTCCTGAAGATCTTCACGACACTCATAACGATTTGCCGTTTTGTGCAGAAACAAAAAAGACTTCAATAGGTGATTACTGATTTAAATTAATTACTGTTTTAAACGACAAGTCTCACTACATAATACACGCGCTTATGTGCTCGTGCTCTAATTGCCAAACCAAATTTTCATAGTAGAACATTTTTCACCGACTTTTCTGATTCCTCTGAAGGTATGGTCGCTATTCAATTGACTCGGGGTCGTTTAGTTTACAACAAACCTGTTTATTTAGGATTTGTTGTACAAGAATTATCAAAGTGGAAGATGTATGACTTCAATTATGACTACATGCAGCCAAAGTTTTCTGAAAACTTGACTTTGAACTACATGGACACCGACTCTTTTAAATATAGCATACAAATCGATGACTATTATAAAAGTATTCTTGATAATATCGATTTAAAATTCGATACATCAGAATGTTTACCAAATAATTCTTTCAACATACCTCGTAAAAATTGTAAAGTACTCGGTATGATGAAAGATGAAAATAAGGGAAGGATCATGAAGGAATTTGTTGGTCTTAGATCCAAAATGTATTCCTATAGTGTAGAAAATTGTAGTAAGACGAAAAAAGCTAAAGGTGTTAAGAAGTTAGTATTAGATAGTTTAAGTTTAAGTAGTTATAAGGACTGTTTATTAAATAAAAGAATTATTTAGGGTGATATGTATGTATTTAGGAGTAAAATACACCAAATATATACGAAAAAAATCCATAAGATAGCTTTAAGTTTTAATGATGATAAGCGTTATATAAGAATAGATAATGTAAATACATATGCAGGGGCATTATAGAATAGATTTAGAAATGGAATTAAATAGAGATGATTAAATTTTGAAACATAATTTAAATTCTTTGTCATTGTATAGAATTTAAAATGTAAAACACTATAACTGTAAATATTTAATTTGGAATAAAAGAATCCAATTTAATTTTTAAATAAATTTTTTTATTAATGTATATATATATTGAAAATAAATTTTTATAAACTTAAATATAAATATAGATATTAAGAAAACAATTGTTAGGTTAAGAAATTTTATAAATAAAGGCTTATATATGAAATTATATACATTTTCTTTTTATTTATTGAAGGAATTTAGGAATTTTCGTAATAGATGCTATGCTATTACGCATGAATTGAATCGCACAACATCCATTATGGGCATGGCACATTCTTTGTAGTAAGTATGTATGTTGTAAAAATTCAAGGTTGCTGCAGCCCATTTCTTCGACGTTAATTACGGGCACGTTTAAAATTTCTTCAACCCATTTGGATTTTTTAGCTCCCTTAACATATACGGGTGTGTTTTTAAGATTTTGCTTCACGAAATATTTTACATTGCTAAAGTCGATGAAGCCATAATTCCATGTGAAACCATGATGATTATGATATAACCACTGTACTTTGTAACGAAGTTTCTTGCCGGGGTATACTCAGTCTCGCCAGAGTCCCGTACCGAACACTTAAATAAAAGGCTTTCGGTTTTCTTTCGACAGTTTTCGACTATTTATTCACCGTTATTCAAAGTTTTATTTTTCGGTCTTTTATTGCTATACACTAACTATACGAACTAACAGTATTTCTTAAAACTAGTTCCTTTAATTCTAACGTCCGCTGAATAGCACTCAGTCCGTAAAAATACAAAATCTATATACACACAGAGTACTAGAATATGAGGTTTTATGATTGTCGGCGTCAGCCACTACGAGGTACTAGAATTTACTTTGATTCAGGATTGGCGTCCGCTTAAAAGCACTCAGCCAGGACGAGGTACTAAAATTTACTTGGAATTGGGATTGGCGTCCGCTTAAGAGCACTCAGCCAGGACGAGGTACTAAGATTTACTTGGAATCGGGATTGGCGTCCGCTTAAGAGCACTCAGCCAAGACGAGGTACTAAGATTTACTTGGAATTGGGATTGGCGTCCGCTTAAGAGCACTCAGCCAGGACGAGGTACTAAGATTTACTTGGAATTGGGATTGGCGTCCGCTTAAGAGCACTCAGCCACTACGAGGTTCAAGGTTTGACGACTTACCACTTGGAGCACGAGATTCCAAAAGAGATCGAATTCAGCGCGGTGGGCCCTTTTATACACCGATCAAAACAACATAGCTGCAGTCGTTGTTCTTGTGCACATTCCGGAATTTTCTAATGTGCATAGCGGCAAACAACGTACTTGTTGTTGTTGTGCTTATTTCTAGAAATATTTCTTGTGGTTTTGTTGGTAGCTTCCCACGCTCTAGTTTAATTTTTCCTTGCTGGTTTCGCGTCTCAGTCTTTGTTGTAGTTGTTGTAAACAGTATTCCACCTGATTTTATTGGTAATTTCCCAAGGCTCTGCTTGCTGGTTTCGCGTCTCGGTCTGTGTTGTAATTGTTGTAAAAAGTATGTGGTTCATGTATTCTGTGTGACTGTTGTTTTTTGTCCCTTTGTTGGCAAGCGAGTTAATGTGGTTGTTGTTTTTATTGTTAGCTTTGCATATCTTCTCCTTTGCTACGTTGCCTTTCCTTTTTTTTTCTTTTTATTGTTGTTGATAGAATTAAATCCACCTGAAGTTGGGTCCACACAACCCAGGTCACCGCGTTTTCAGTTTACGTTTATTAAAAACGGGCTAGGTTGCGCTGCAGGCCAGGTTCTACACCCGGAGTTTTTATTTATTCATTGTTAATTATAAATGTGGAGCACAATAAGACATAAGTCTTTTATAGTACATTGATTGGTAACTTATAATAGTAATCAAGAAATAGAGACGAGATAGGATCAAATACATAACTAAATACTAAAATTAATATACGAAAGAGTAGAAAGCAAAGACAGAGGAAGAAATGAGAGTGTAGTAACCATCAAGAATAGAGTTAACTGAAGTATGTAGCAATAGCCCGTCTGAAACTAGCACCCCGACAATCACAGTTATTCTACTGGGCAGAGAATTTCATAACCTGACAGCATTGACGAAGAAGAATCTGCTTGCATTTAAAGATTTACAGCTACGCGTAATGAGTAGCAAGCTTCTACGGGTATGGCCAAGTTGTAATTTCTCATACAAATAAGCTGGAATCTTGGCGTGAATCAGTTTGTGTAAGAAAACACAGTTTCTAATTTGCAATTAGCAAAAAATATTATAGCCTAGGATTCCATTCCTGTATTGGGCCAGGTGAGCATACGCACGAAGGCCAAAAACATATCTGGTAGCATGATTAAAAGCAACCGCCAATTTTAGAGAAGATTGTGAATCAAGCTTACTATAGACCACGGAAAAAAATTATATATGGGGAAGAATTAATTGGATCACAAGTTTCCTCCTTGTATCGAGTGGAGTGAAGGCAGCACAAAACCGCAACCTACGTAAAGTAAGGTACATTTTACGAACCACATTATTGATATGATCAGTACAGCTAAGCTTGCTGTTATTGCAATAACCGAGGTTAGTGACTGACGTAGACGTGCTTAGTTTTCGATTTCCTATAAACACATCGGGAAGGTCACAAAATGAATGTATTCCCTTAAAAACGGGTAAAATTTTCGTTTTAGAAACATTAATAATGAGCCCGTTGCAGTCAGTCCAATATTTGATCCTCTTCAAATCATAATTGAGGCGATATACTAGATCTTTTAGATTAGTCTTACCAGAGATACAAACTTGTATGTCATCGGCATACCCATGCATTGAGGCCCAGACACAAACTTGAAAAATGTCATTTATGAATAATGAAAATAATAAGGGCCCCAAGACTGATCCTTGCGGAACTCCACTAGAAATCTGCCTACATTCCGAATAAATATTTTGACTCTTAACTACCTGCATCCTCGAAGACAAATAGCTTTCAAGTAAGCAGGACGCACTATTGCTGAAGTTAAACAAGTTCCGAAGTTTACAACATAGTAGTTTGTGATTAACCACATCAAATGCTTTCGAGAAGTCTAAAAAGCACAAAATACTAAAGAGTCCATTATCATAATCTGCTCTAATGTCTTCAAGGACCTTTATAGTCGCAGTGGCACAGCTATGCCCCTTGCGAAAGCCAGACTGTAACCGGTTTAGCAGCTTATTATCCTCTAAAAAATTAGATATCTGGTCAGCCATGATAGTTTCAGCCAGCTTCGCTAGGGGCGAGAGAATACTAATGGGTCTAAAATCTTTAGCAATGTCAGAATTCGACTTTTTGGCCAGAGGCAGAACTATTGCAGTCTTCCACAAAGTCGGGAAAGTAGATGTGGTGAAGCAGTGATTGAGAATATGGGTGAACTGACCAACTACAGACGGTAATACTATTTTGAGGAATCTCAAATTTATACCATCAGCACTTGTCGCATTCGACTTAATTTTATACAATACATTACTGACATCATTCTCAGTAACATGTGAGAAATGGAAAGAGTTGCCCGATGATGAGGGCATGCCCGAGACTCGATCTATGGTACAACGAATGGCATCAACATCACAACCGACTGAATGATGAAGAAAGAAATCATTGAGGATATCAGGATGAACGTCACATGAACTAGTTTGGGAAGCATTCACTCCAATTCCCTTGAGGTTTTTCCAAAGCACTGATGGAAGAGAGGAAGCCAGCTTACTCGCATAGTAGTTTTTCTTGGATGACTTCAACATACGAACAGAATCATTTCTAGCTAACCTAAAACTTTCCCATCTCTCAGGCGACGGACATCTTCTCTACAAATTGCGCAACCTATTCCGCACACGAATAGAATCCAGAACAAGACCAGTAAACCACGGACACAGCTTATTTCTAATTTTTATAACTTTTAGCGAGACATGCTTTAAAAACAATTAATTTATTCTGCTCGTGAAGGTGATCAATTTTTCATCAACAGATGAGAGATGCCATATATCATATAAGTGCAATAATTGGGCATCAAAAAAGAGAGCACCCATATCGATAGACTTAAAGTCATAATATGAGACGGACGACACAACCTGCTTACGATGAAATTCCAAGTTAAAATTGCAAAAAATTAAGTCATGATCAGATACAAAGAACATTTGATCAAACAAGTTAACAGAAGAAATATCTGAAATCATGAAGTAATCCAGTAGACTAGGAGAATCATTAGGCGAGAATCTGGTTGGTGTGCTATAATTTACAAAACACAAACCAAGAGACGCTACAAGCTCTAACAGAGACTTCGCATAACAGTCAGTATTCAAGAGATCAACATTCAGATCACCACAAACAATAAAATAAGTATAGTCGATTATTACCCTTGAAAGATTGTCAAAGTATTCTTCTAGCGGAAACAGTTTGTTCGGATTGTAGACACAGGACACAAACAGTTTTGAATTATGATCAGAAATACATATGTTTAAATACTCAACATTGCTTGTAGGCAAAGAAATACTAACCACACTGGTATCTAAGTCTTTACGTGTATAGCATTTTGTTGGCAGTGCGACCGGAAAGTAGTGAAAACATACCAATGCTGCTCCTCACGACAGGGAAACGGAAGTGGAATTCATCAAAACGGAGGCGTAATGAATTCCAAAACTGCCACGCCTCCCGAATAGGACAAGCAGTGGGATCCTTGAAACTGAAGAACGGCAGATTTGCTGCAGAAGTCACTATCGAGGGCAAAATCTACACCGCAACGATAGACACAGGAGCGATCTGCAGTTTTATGGATCAAGAGATGGCGGATCAGTTATGGACACCAGACAGCAATGAGCCAACAACAACCACGGTGAGATTGGCCACCGGAGAGTCCATAGGAATACGCAGGTCTGTGTTCAAACGAGTGGCGATCAACAATAGGGAGTGTGAAGTGCAACTGTTACTATTACCGGAAGCATTTGACTTGCTCATACTTGGACTCGATTTTCTAGACAAAATGAGGGCCTCTATGACGATCGATGGGCTCACAACAAACTTCAAAAACACTGGTGAAAACATCGGCCCACAAGTTTGCCCAACCATACGCAGTGAAGAGGTGCTTGTCGAGGAATTTTTAGACACAGAGTTGCGAGCATTTGATGCCTTACATGGCCCAGCAAAAGTCACGCTCCATCGAATTGTTATGCGAGATGATCAGCCGATTAAGCAACGTTATTTTCTCCGGAACCCCGCCATGCAGGCAATCATCAACAAGCAGGTCGATGAGTTATTGTCAGCAGACTGCATTGAACCCTCGAAGAGTCCCTACAGCGCGCCCATCGTGTTGGCCAAGAAGAAGAATGGGAAATGGAGGCTCTGTGTGGATTATCGACAACTTAATGCGAAGTCAGTGCCAGACGCGTATCCGCTCCCAAGAATGCAACACATCCTGGATCAACTCCGTAATGCCAAAGTGATCAGCACATTGGACCTCAAAGTGGCTACTGGCAGGTCCCCATGGACAAGGACAGGAGGACAGCAAGCAATTCACTGCCTTCACGGTACCCGGGCGTGGATTATTTTAATGGCGCGTCATGCCTTTGGACTGCACTCTGCGCCGGCCACATTTCAAAGAGCCCTCGACGGAGTCATCGGGCCGGAGATGGAAACATTTGCCTTCGCCTATCTGGACGATATTGTCGTCATCGGAGAATCCCTGCAAGATCATATGGAGAAGTTGCGCCAGGTATTTCGGAAGCTGAGGGAGGCCAACCTGAAGATAAATGTAGAAAAATGCGAATTTTTCAAACGCGACATCCGCTACTTGGCACATCGTAACCCCAGCGGGACCCGGAAAATATAGGAGCTGAAACCACCTTCAAACCTTCGAGAGCTGCGTCAATATTTAGGAGTAGCGTCGTGGTATAGGAGATTTGTGCCAGAATTCTTCAAACTGGTGCAACCACTCACCGAGCTACTAAAAAAAGGACACAGATGGAAATGGGAACTTGCACCTGTCCAGATTTCGACAAGAGGTTTACCATGCAGAAAGACGCAAGTGGTTATGGTCTGGGCGTCGTTCTCAAACAGGAAATCGATGGAACTAAAAGGGTTATTGCGTATGCCAGCCGACGGTTAAATAAAGCTGAAATCAACTACTCGCCTGCAGAAAAGGAGTGTCTTGCCATCATGTGGGGAGTAAGGAAGATGAGACCGTACCTCAAGGGATACGGATTTACAATTGTCACCGACCATCTCGCTCTGAAGTGGCTGAATTCCATCGAAAGTCCTTCAGGACGGATCGCACGCTGGGCGCTGGAACTGCAACAGTTCCGCTTTGACATCAAATATCGACGAGGAAAGCAAAACGTTGTCGCCGACGGTTTATCTCGACAACCGCGAGACGTGTTGCCCTCGATGACAGTATCGCCAGGAGAGAAGGAGAGTTCGTGCCCATGGATAAACAAGAAAATTCAGGAAATACACCACAATGCAGAAAAATATCCGGACTACGTGGTGGAGGACGGCGTGCTATATAGGCATATACCAACGAGGAACACCAGAGAGAATTGCTACCCATGGAAGTTATGCGTGCCAACCCCACAACGAGAAAGAGTACTCCAAGAATGCCATGACTCTCCTGCAGCCAGACATTTGGGAATTTTTAAAACGATATCACCCCTCGCGAGCCGATATTATTGGCCTGGAATGTATAGGGATGCAAGCCGGTATGTAAAGAAGTGTGAAAGTTGTCAAAAATATAAAGTACAACAAGTGAAGCCTGCCGGGAAAATGCTTACACAGATTGCGGAGGAATCGTCATCAACACCGACGACTACAGGAGGTTAGCCAAGGGCAGCTTCCTCAACGATGTCATCCTGGATGTCTACCTCCAGTATCTGTGGAAGGCAGGCCTACCCGAGGAACTGCGAGAGCAGGACTACATATTTAGCAGCCATTTCGTAAGCCGCCTTCGAAGAGCCCCTCCGAGCGGACCAAATGCAACCACGGTTACCGCAATGGAACGACACAGCTGGGTACGTGGCTGGACCAAAGGTATTGACATCATCACCAAACGGGCGGCGATAATACCCGTCAACGAGGCCATGCATTGGGTCCTGGTGGCAGTGATCGGCCTGGATGCAGTCACGAAGGGGCAGGGTGTCCCTCAAGAAACGGAGGTGACTCCATGGCAACGGAGCCACGGGCAGATGCCGTAAATCAAGTACGGGAGTTACCAAGCCGAATTAACAACAAGGCGGGGGGTCACCAACGCACGTGTGCTGCTGATAGGGACACGCTGCCATGGCGCAATATGGAGGTGCCGCAACAACCCAACACCTACGACTGCGGCGTATACGTCCTCCAATCCGCAACTTGCATCCTCTCCGGGATGTCCACGAACTGGCACACAGCCTTCACCAAATTAGGGGCCAAGGAGATGCAGAACGAGATCGACCGACAACGCTGTAGGATTGCTCAGCTGTTTAATGAGCTGGCAAAGAGAAGGACCCCAGCCAAGAGCTTCCGCCGATAGATCTGCCAAGCATTACGACACACAACACTGGCGACGGAAGCAGTAACAGCGGCGAAGAAAACGATAGCAGCGGCGATGGAGATACTGACAGCAGCAGCAGCGAAAGCAGTAGCAGCGACGACGAAAGTCGAAGCAGCAATACTCACTACAATAACGATAACTTCAACAAAATCGACGGTAGTGGCAGCACTGAGGCAGTGCAGATTTGTGAGGGAGCGTGGCCACCAGAAGTTAAGGCCACGCAGCAATACTCACCACAATAACGATAACTTCAACAAAATCGACGGTAGTGGCAGCACTGAGGCAGTGCAGATTTGTGAGGGAGCGTGGCCACCAGAAGTTAAGGTAGAGCTGCGGGTGTCGAGTACGACGTGGAAGACCGGTACGCAAGCAGGGTACATTGTACGCACCAGCAGCGATGTATACAGCATCCGCATCAGCAGGGCTGTCAGGATCAACGTTTTTTGTCTTCCCCGAAGAGAGAAGGGGCTGTGAGGAGCCTGGAGCCTCCCACAAATTATTATTTCTTTTCAATTATTACTTTGTATATATTTTCTTATATATTGTATAATTTCAAATGTTTGTATAATTTTTATTATAATTACGCAGAACGTAATATTTTAATTTCATATGTCGTGAGTTTCAATTTAAACATTGTCAGGATTACTTAAATATTTAAAGTTAGAAATATTTAAACCCACATGGGATTTTTCTGCATCATGCGAATTAGATAAGTGTAAGCAGGACATAATTTAAGGAAGTGAAAGTATGGCAACGACGGTGAGTGTGCCTCGCTGGAGAGCAGTGAGCGGGACAAGCAGTGATGGCGTGTGCATTGGAAGTGGGTTGGAATGCGTAGCAACACAGCATATTGCCAGCAACATTTCTGGAAATAAATGATGTTGCTATCAACATCTGGAAGAATGAGCGGGGAAGAAGAACAAGACAACATGTATAAAAGGCGGCGTACAAGCCAAACTCGAGATTAGTTTTTCGGCAGTCAGCCGCGCAGCAGTACCACGGAAAGTGACAAGGTAAGTGGAAAAGTAGCAGTGGCTCCCCTTGAAATCCCAATCCTTCCCACCTCCTTTCGCGAACACAAGTCCTGTGAATGGTGACGGATTGCACCAATCCTGCCAGAAACGAGTCCTGTGTGTCGCCTCCGTCGCGCACTCCGCATATACTTTTTGCCACCAACTGGCTACGGATTACACCAATCCTGTCAGTTGTGTGTCCTCCGTAATCCTTTTGCCATCGACGGGTGACGGATTCACCAATCCTGCCCGGCAAAAGGTGTCCTGGATCCATCCTACCCGTGTCCTTGTAGTTAGAGCCACTATATCATCCTTGTCACTTGAGACAAAGTCCGTTGCTCGTCGTAACCCCGAGCATCGATGGCAGTCCGTCACAGGACACTGCGCGTCGCATCAGAGCATCGCATCGACGGCAGTGCATCACAGGAAACTGCGCGTCGCATCAGAGCATCGAATCGACGGCAGTGCATCATAGGACACTGCGCGTCGCATCAGAGCATCGAATCGACGGCAGTGCATCATAGGACACTGCGCGTCGCACCCGAGCATCGCATCGACGGCAGTGCATCACAGGAAACTGCGCGTCGCACCCGAGCATCGCATCGACGGCAGTGCGTCACAGGACACTGCGCGTCGCACCCGAGCATCACACGGATTCCGAAATTTCTGTTTTAAAATACGTCTTGTTTTTACCAGATATTTTAATATTTTTTCATTTAATCTTAGCATCAGATGCAACAGCTGATCAGGTCTTCTCAGATGTATCTGCATCAAATTAGATCAGGTATATCAGATCAAATCAGGTGCAACTGCTATCATATCAGATGTATCAACGATCAGCTATTAGATCAGATCAGTTGAAAGACAGTTTTCATACTAGTATGAAAGTATCGGGATGCTTTCATTTATGGTTGGATGTAAATGTCAAAGCCTTTTTTATAACGCCCATCATCAATCGGATCGTCTTCGCTGATTACCAGAAATCCATACTTATCTTTCCAACACTCTCTAAATATATTTAAAAATTGTCCAAATGTCATGTCTGTTCCCGCATTGTCATTGTACTATATATGTACTTCATATTCATGTCTACCCATACAAAAGTATTCGCGAATATTGCTTTGCCCCTCACAAGCAACATCATCGAATATCATAATTGAGTTGGTTTTTGGTTTGAGGACTTCTTAGTTTTCGGAAAATGTGAATAGTCGCATATTTTGAGTTTGTTTTATTAGTTGCTTATATTCATATTTTGGTTAATACAACGACTTTGAATATAAGTAGATATTTGCGAATTTCAGTCCATTCGGACTTTCTATTAAACTCAACATGACGTTGGTCTTTCCACAATTCGAAGGTCCGACAATAAGGCTTCTTATTGAATTCGGCAGCAGGGAGACGTGTCTGGGTTTCGACACGTTATTAATAACAGAATCCAAATTTTTTACAAGAATATTTTTATATTGAGTGACAACTTCGCACCTCTAAATATGGGTGGTGTGGATATTAATGAGTCGGAGGCTCTTGATGTTCTGGGCATGTCAATCCAATGCGATCTTCGCTGGAACGATCACATCCTTGACGTGTCAAAAGAAGCAGCCAAGTGCTTAGGCTTTCTTAAGCGGTGTAAGAAATACTTCACTCCAACCGATCTTCGTTGTATCTACACCACTTATATCCGTCCGAAAATGGAGTACAATTCGCATATATGGTCGGGAGCTTCGCGGGCATATCTTCAGCTTCTCGACCGTGTCCAATGTCGTGCGTTAAAACTTATAGGGGACAGTAGGGTATCCAGCTCTATTGAAACCTTGGAGCGTCGTCGTGATGTGGAGTGTGTATCATTATTTTACCGTTACTTTCACGGTAAATGTTCCTCTGAAGTAGCCAGCCTGATTCCTCCGGTTCAGATATTTAGCAGAACTACTCTGCTTTCCAGAGGGGTGCACCCCTTTTATGTTGCGATTCCGTTCCAACGAACCACGCATTATCGTGGGAATTCGTTTTTTGGTCGCGTCGTTAGATTGTGGAATAATCTCCCTGCGAATGTCTTCCCGCCTTACAGCGTCGAAACCTTTAAACGAAGTGTAAACCGTCACTACTCCCTCTTTCCCCCTTCCCAATAACCTGTCATCCCTTCGGAACCAACAAATGCTGTACATGGATAGGGGGCATCCCCTGAGCTTGGTTTCGGCCGGAATTAACTGTACCAAAATGATTGTACGTCTCCCTCATTTACTGCTGTGAAGGACTTTAATGGGAAAAAACTGCAACCAGAAAAATATTCTGCATACAATAAAAAGTGTGCGCAGGACAAAAACCAAATATGGGGATCGCATCGTGATGGAGCTGGAGGATTGCGTAATTTTTCTACCGCAAAAATTCAATAAAATTTGTGATGCGGCTATAAAAGGGTTCAGCAACGGAAATTACTACATAATAAAACTTATGGAGGAAGATGGAGAAAATTTTCGCTTGGAGGTTCAGGTCAACTTTCCCTCAACCCCTGCTCGAAACATATTTTACAAATTGTCAAAACAATTTCAATAAGAAAAAATAAAGAACTAAATTAATTTTTTTAAACACGTCTTTTTATTTATATAATCTTTTTTTTTTTGTTGTTTATACGTTTATTATTTATTGTATCTTCGCATATTTTTTGAACTAACAATAATTATTCAAATCTTAAATCTAACTATTGGTTATTTAAGCCCATCCAATGATAGGCAAAAACATAGTTTCTGCAGTTGCTTCTTTGGTTATCTTTCACGTCGCTCGTATCCGGCTGAGAGCAAGAGTGTCCCTCCTCCTCAGCCGTGTGTGGCCGCTGTAATTCAGGATGTTGCGTGCTAGTGGATTCGGATGGGACTCAAGCTTCTCTATGTAAGTTGTCACATGTTTCGATAACACCTCTTTTACCAACGGGACGTTAAGATCTTTATGAATGCGTGAATTTTTAACATACCACGGAGCGGCTGTGATCATGCGGAGGATTTTATTTTGTCGTGTTTGAATTTTTTCTATGTTTGGTGCTGAGGCAGAACCCCATAACTGAACTCCATAGCACCATATTGGTTTCAAGATGCTGCCTTGTGGAACTCCGGCTATAATCGGTTGTGGGGAGCTCAGAAAACTTCATTCTATTATAATGAATGTTCGGTTAACTAAATAGCTTTCTAATAGATTATGTATGTTTACGGGTAAGCATTGCTTTTTTTTTTTTTTTTTTCTTTTTTATGACAGATGAAACCATGCTCAGGGGATGCCCCCTATCCATGCACAGCATTTGTTGGTTCCGAAGGGATGACAGGTTAGTGGGAAGGGGGAAAGAGGGAGTAGTGACGGTTTACACTTCGCTTGAATGTTTCGACGCTGTAAGTGGGCGGGAAGACATTCGCAGGGAGATTATTCCACAATCTAACGACGCGACCGAAAAACGAACTCTCACGGTAATGCGTGGTTCGTTGGAACGGAATCGCGACATAAAAGGGGTGCACCGCTCTGGAAAGCCGAGTAGTTCTGCTAAATACCTGAATCGGAGGAATCAGGCTGGCTACTTCAGAAGAACATTTACCGTGAAAGTAGCGGTAAAATAGTGATACACATCACGACGACGCTCCAAGGTTTCAATAGAGCTGGATACCCTACTGTCCCCTATAAGTTTTAACGCACGACATTGGACACGGTCGAGAAGCTGAAGATATGCCCGCGAAGCTCCCGACCATATATGCGAATTGTACTCCATTTTCGGACGGATATAAGTGGTGTAGATACAACGAAGATCGGTTGGAGTAAAGTACTTCTTACACCGCTTAAGAAAGCCTAAGCACTTGGCTGCTTCTTTCGACACGTCAAAGATGTGATCGTTCCAGCGAAGATCGCATTGGATTGACATGCCCAGAACATCAAGAGCCTCCGACTCATTAATATCCACACCACCCATATTTAAAGGTGGAAAGTTGTCGCCCGCCAGACGCTTGTGGGTCAACAAACAGCATTGGGTCTTCCGCGCATTAAAATCGACCCGATTCGCTTGACCCCACTCCTGGATTTTGTTAAGGTCAGATTGGAGTGTGTCATTCATAATTCTGCGCCTTCTATTGATCTCCAGAATAGAAGGACGCCTGGAGAATGAATATGAATGACAAATGCTGCTGTCATCAGCAAACGAGTAGACGGGGTTTGATGTCAATGACAGAAGGTCATTGATGAAAATAAGAAAAAGTGTCGGAGACAGGACCGAACCCTGCGGAACTCCAGCATTAATGGAGTGCTCTTCGGAAGCAAAGCCGTCTATCACAACCCGAATAGAACGGCCGCTGAGGAAACTCGATATCCATCGAGTGAAAGTATTACCGACACCATAAGCAGCCAGTTTAGACACGAGTGCTTTATGCCACACCCGGTCAAATGCCTTGGAGATATCCAGAGCAACAACCTTCAGTGTTGAGCTTCAGTTTGTGAATTAATCCTTCGTGCCATACTTTATCAAAAGCCTGGGAGACATCAATGAACAGAGCCGAACAAAATTTTTTTCTTCAAAAGTTTTCCCAACCACATTTACAAGTCTATGCGTTTGTTCGATAGTGCTATGTTTTCTTCTGAAACCAAATTGGTGATCCGGAATACAACCTTTCTCATTTAGTATGGCGGCCAACTTGCTCGTAAGTATTTTTTCAAAAAGTTTTGACATGTTTGACAGTAAGCTTATAGGGCTATAGGATTCCACTTTCGTATGGTCTTTTCCGGGCTTTGGAATCATGGTAATCAATGAAACCTTCCAATCTGTAGGATAGTATTCAAGCCGTAAAATAGCATTAAATATGAGAAGAATAATTTTTATGTTATCAATGTGTAATGTTATCAGATGTGTTTGGAGTAAATATTTTCCTCAGGTGGTAAACAAATAAAGTCCCTTTTTCACTGTCTGTTATTGCCCAGTCCCCGTTCAAATTTCGTATTGGAGGCTTTCTTAACACAGGTCTTTTGAGACCTCTAGTTGCTCGCCATATCGAGTAATCTGTTTGTAGTGTTGTGTCAAGCTCTTGAAGTTATTTCTGCAGAGATGCGGTTTTTAGATCTTCTAATAGTTTTTTAAGCTTTTTGGTGCATTTTTTTAGCCTCGTTTTTAGCCAAGGAGATCTGTAGCGTTGCCATTCTCTTCGAACTCTTTTTTTTTCGGATAACAGTCGTTTTACATCTTCTGAATGAATTTTATTATATCTCGCCTGTGGGATAGTGGAAGTAGCATGTTGAGCTGCTTGCTTAAGATTTGCCTCGAAATTTTTAATAGAGTTTTCTATGTCTTCAGGGGTTCTTAACGGCATGTTCTCCGTGAAATGGGCACTGAGATATTTTTTATATTTCATCCAGTTAGTACGTGTGGCTGTTAATGCTGAATCGCCAGCAGGTGAAGCAGTTTCTTGGAAGTTGAATATGGTAACAATAGTGGGAGATCGGAGGACAGCTCTAATGAAGCCTCGATTTGAATCATTTCTCTGCACATGCCCCTTACCACTCCAAAGTCAATGACATCTGGGATTTTATTTCGATCAGTTGGCCAGTATGTTGGCTTCCCACTTGAAATTATGTTTAGACCCATTTTAAAAATTGTATCGTACAAAATACGACCCTTCGGGGTAATAAGTCGTGACCCCCCGTGCTTTGCGTTGTAGTCACCAGCTGCCAGGAAACGTGGGCCTAGTGATTTATAAAATGTGCTATATTGATTTTCTGTAATCGAAAATGTAATTAACTTTTGCTTGCGACTGAATTTTCCAAGATTTGGGGCTCCGTCCTCTTTTTAGCACGGTTATATATCTATCCATTCCAACTTGAGTTTTTGATTTAGCGCTTGTTGTTGTTTTGTTTGTTTGCGAAGCTGAGCTGGGTAACGTGCTTACGGGCGCAATGACTATTGTAGCATCACTGGTTATCATTAGAGCAGGAGAACATGATCGAGCGCGATTAATAGGTTCTGTTGTTACGTTTGAGCTTTCCTCAATTGTCTTGTTTTTATTGTTGCAGCTGTAGTCTGCAGCAAACACTGTCATATACGCATTTCTCCTGTCTAACGATTTATTAGTAATTGAATAACTCATTCGAGTTTTCACTGTTTTTTATCTTTCGCTAGTTTCCTCTTGCAAGAGTAAATGTATGTATATTACAAGGCGCGACCAAATAACATTCGGCGCACTGCATGAAAATCATTAGGTGTAAGATTTTGCGCCAATGTATCCAAACTGGAAGCCATAAAGCGAAAAGAATCCAAGAACCTGAGTTCAATGGTCTTCTTTTCGCTTATGCGTATCCTCTTCGACAGGGATACGTACAACTCTTTATTTAGGGGGATAACATTTATATCCCCCTCAAATAAATTGAGTAATAAATAAGTGGCAGTCATAGCCAGAAAAATTGTGAAAAAATATAGGGATAAAATGTGCAATTTGATATTTCAAATTGCACTCATTGTGTGCTGGACCCCTATATTTTCCCGTTAAATGGCAATGATCTGCCACCCTATCTGCACCCAATGTCTGTTCACAAATGTGACAGACATTGTACTCAGACTGATGTCTGAGTTCTCCCAAACCCAAGGGAGTCATAGGCCTCACGACACTCAAATAATTATTATAAATTTCTATACAATCCTCCACCAAACTTTGAATAAATTTAGTGGGGCATCCTCACCCGTATACACAACGAACTTATTTAAATTACTAATATACTTACACACTATGTAATAACTAAAAGCTATTGGAATATGTGTATTTACATTCTTACTACTACTATTTAAACTTACATCTACACTACTATTACATTTCTTAAAATACACTCAAAGTCACTGTAAACTACAAAGGGTACATCAACTTACGTTCTAAATTCTTAAAACTAAGTGATGCCTCCTCCTGTTGGGGCATCACCGTCACCACCTTTTTACATATTTCCTTGTGCTGCTCTGCAGTAGTCGCATTGTGCGAGTACTGCAGGCAGCTGTTGTAGAAATACGCTCTACCTTTATGAGCCGTCTGCTGACTCATCAATAATCTGTAAAGAAAAAAGAGTAAAAACACAAAATTAGTGTTATGAAAATCATTAATCATTCGTTTTAATTTAAATTACCTTGACATGCTCTTTATCCACACGTAGTGGGACCGCTCCTCCTCCTGAACCAGCAGAAGGTTTATGTGGGAGGACTTCTCCTGCTTGGTGGAGTAATAAGGTCCCACGATGCTCCCGATCTCCTCATCATATCCAAACACATTTATACTGATGTTTGAATTTATTGCTTCGAATCGGGAGACTTGATTTAACGGTAGTGGGAACGTTAGTGCGTTGAAATTTAACGACACACCATTCTCCAATATTATTACAGGCTCTTCAATATTATTAATATGATAGTTGGAAGGTCTATCCGTGTGATGTGTTGAGGGACTTATGGCCGATATTATTGCCCACTTGAAGCAGAATGCGTCGTCATTTTTGACATTGACACACGCATGCTTCTCCTGCAGCTTCTTCGGGAGTGGGATGTACGACGATCCCTTCAGAGGCCGATATTGGTTAACATTAACCTCCAAGTGGCATATTTTAATCAACGACCAGCCACTGTCCCTTTCCTGGAACTCGGACATTTTCTTCCGTAGCTGGTCGTGCATATCATTATATATGTTTGCCAACTCTTCGGCCTGGTTAACCGCTATCATTTTTGATTGAAATGATTTAATTTCAACAATCATTTCATCATCATTAGTTATTTTCACATACTCAGCATATATCTCCATATTGAATTTATATGCTGAGTGTTTCATTAATAACTTTCGCAGAGCAGCCAAAACTGCCTCCTCAGCCTTTTTAAAAAACAGCTCCGGTATTAGCAAACCCTCATCATCATTCTCCAACACATATGTCTCAATTCTGCCATTAAAGGCAGACTTTATTATTTTTAGATGACCGTTTATTGGGACCCAACAATTCTTTTTATGTTTATTGGTCCGAACATGATGGGCCCAATCTTTTTGTGAGACATTTTCGTTGCAGTTGGGGCAACGAATATGAGTTGGTAATGATGATGATGCTGTTGATGTTGAAGACTGAGGATTGGTTGAATACGCTGCTGTTGCTACTGACGATGATGATGAATGAGAGTGAAATTTTGTATTATGCCTCTGAAGGTTGTCACGTCGTGTAAATTTTGTACCACATTCGCTGCAATCGAATGTCTGCTTCTCGTGTTTCGACTCAATGTATCGTTTTAAGCTGCGCTTTTCAGAAAACATCTGACCACACTCGCTACAAATAGAGCCTTTCATAATATTGGAAATGGTGGTGTTGTTGATGCTGTTGTTGCTGTTGTCGTTGGCAGCCATGGTAGTAGTGGTGGTGGCGGTGACGGTGGAGGCGATGTTGATGTTGTTGTTGTTGTTTCTTCTGTTGTTTATGTTGTTGCTGATGTTATTGTTGTATTGATTCTGTTTGTTGTATTGATTCTGTAAATTAAAGTAATATATTAAATAATATTATACAAATCTACAGACTACAGAAAAAGAAAATATTAAATATATTCGTATAATATTATTTTATATTTTTAACAATTTTTGTATTATTAATATAATTATAATTATACTTGTAAATACTTTCAACTATTAATTAATATATTTTAGAGACTATTTTATTATAGGTATTTTATATAAATTTACTTACCTCGAAAATAATCTGGTTTTCCTTATTTGCAGTTGTTATTGGTGTTGTAGTTGTTGTTGTTGGTGTTGTAGTTGTTGTTGGTGTTGTAGTTGTTGTTGAAGACTTTTATTTAAAGTTTTAGAGTTTTATTTCGCTTTTTAAAATGTTTTTAACTTTTTTAAAATGTTTTTCCAAGTTTTTCACTTTCAAAATATTGTCTTGACTTCCAAAATGTTTTTCCAAGTTTTTCACTTTCAAAATATTGTCTTGACTTTCAAAATGTTGCGTGCACTTTTTAATTTTAAAAGTTTTGTACTTTTTTTAAAATCTTTTTTATCTTATTTTAATTTTTGATAAAAAATCAAATATTTTCTTTTTTTATTACTGCACAATTTTATTAGACACAAGTAAAAACACAAGCGACTTCACACTTCAATATCCAAATACTGAATGAAGTCTGATTATAAATTTTAAGTCCTTACTACTCCCAGCTGAACCCTTCTAAAATAAAAAAAAGAAGAACAAGCATGCCAACAAGAAAACGAAATTGAAATAAAAAAAAAATCTGAATATGTTCAATCATGTTGACTCAGTTCCGACTGTGGGAATGTGTGTGGTCGCGGGTGGCAGCTTACTAAGCAGAGGCTGCGTAAGCAGAGGCTGCGTAAGCAGAAGTGTGTTGTAGTTGTTGTTTATTTAATTGCTTTGCTTATGATTCGCCGCCTCAGAAGTGTAGTGAAATTTAATGTAAACATAAAGTGAACGGATCGAACTGAATCTTCGCGTGATCTGGAGCGTGGGGCTGCCTAAGCAGAGGCCGCCTAAGCAGAAGTAGTGTTGCAGTTGTTGTTGTTTATTTAATTGCTTGGGACTGAACTGTGGCTTAGCTCGAATTTGCTGGAATTAAATTAATGTAAACATTTCCGAAGAATGCAATGAAATTAAGCGGAACTGAGCCGAACATGATTGAAATTATACAGATTTTTTTATTTCAATTTCGTTTTTTGTTGGCATGTTTCTTTTTTTTATTTTAGAAGGGTTCAGCTGGGAGTATAAAAGACTGAAATTTATAATCAGACTTCATTCAGTATCTGTATATTGAAGTGTTGAAGTCGCTTGTGTTTTTACTTGTGCCTTACAGTAATAAAAAAATATATGATTTTTATCAAAAAATATAAACTTTAAAATAAAACAAAAAGTGAAAAACTTAAATAA
Organism: Sicus ferrugineus; assembly: GCA_922984085.1. Classification (NCBI taxonomy): domain Eukaryota; kingdom Metazoa; phylum Arthropoda; class Insecta; order Diptera; family Conopidae; genus Sicus; species Sicus ferrugineus. The sequence goes on along the minus strand of OV277348.1, from coordinate 21,625,996 downwards.
AAAGATTTTTAGAAAGTGCACAGAACATTTTGAAAGTCAAGACGACATTTTGAAAGTGAAAAAACTTAGAAAACATTTTAAAAAAGTTAAAAACAATTTAAGAAGCGAAAAAACTCAAAAACTTAAAATAAAAGTCAAAACAAATAAAAATTTGTTTCAACAACAACAATAACAGCACCAGCAACAACAACTACAACACCAATAAGAACTACAGAGAAGGAAAACCACATTATTTTCCAGGTAAGTAAATTTATATATAAAATAAATACCTATAATAAAATAGTCTCTAAAAAATATTAATTAATAGTTGAAAGTATTTACAAGTATAATTATAATTATATTAATAATAAAAAAATTTTTAAAAATATAAAATAATATAATACGAATATATTTAATATTTTCTATTTCTGTAGTCTGTAGATTTGTATGTTTAATATATTCCTTTAATTTACAGAATCTACAGCAAGAACAGCAAGAACAACATCAACAACAGCAGAAACAAAAACAACAACACCAATAAAACCAACAACAACAACAACATCGATAAAACCAACAACATCAACATCGCCTCCACCGTCACCGCCACTACCATGGCTGCCAACGACAACAGCAACAACAGCATCAACAACACCAGCATTTCCAATACTATGTAAGGCTCTATTTGTAGCGAGTGTGGTCAGATCTTTTCTGAAGAGCGCAGCTTAAAACGACACATTGAGTCGAATCACGAGAAGCAGGCATTCGATTGCAGCGAATGTGGGATAACATTTTCTCGACGCAATGCCCTTCAGATGCATAATACTAAATTTCACCCTCATTCATCATCATGGTCAGTAGCAACAGCAGCGTATGTAACCAATCCTCAGCCTTCAACATCAACAGCATCATCATCATTACCATTGTTGAAATTAAATCATTTCAATCGAAAATGATAATGGTTAACCGGGCCGAAGATTTGGCAAACATATATAATGATATGCACGACCAGCTACGGAAGAAAATGTCCGAGTTCCAGGAAAGGGACAGCGGCTGGTCGTTGGTTAAAATATGCTACTTGGAGGTTAATGTTAACCAATATCGGCCTCTGAAGAGATCGTCGTACATCCCACTCCCGAAGAAGCTGCAGGAGAAGCATGCGTGTGTCAATGTTAAAAATGACGACGCATTCTGCTTCATGCGGGCTATAATATCAGCCGTAAACCCATCTGATTGCAATCCACTTATAGCTTCCAGCTATAATATTAATAATATTGAAGAGCCTTTTAATCTTCTTAGGAGGAAAGGTGTATTCCCATATGAATACATCAATTCAGTAGATCGCCTGCAAGAAACCAGCCAAAATTCGATACATCCGAATATCCTGAAGACAATGTATATAATTTTCCCCTTAGGAATGCCAGAGTCCTCGGCATGATGAAGGATGAGTGTAAGGGGAAAATAATGAGGGAGTTCATAGGCCTCCGCTCAAAAATGTACTCCATAGCCATTGTAAATAATAAAGAAATCAAAAAGGCTAAGGGAGTAAAAAAATTAGTATTAGATAGGTTAAGTCTTAGTGATTATAGGAATTGTCTAGTAAATAAGAATATAGTTTATGGTGATATGTATATATTTAGAAGTAAGATGCATAATATATATACACAGTTAGTTCATAGGATAGCTTTAAGTTCTAGTGATGATAAGCGTTATGTTAGAAATGATGGCATCCACACTTATGCGCGGGGCCATCACAAAATGGAATTAGAAATGCAACTAGACATAGACGATGATATTTTTAATAATTTAACCTATTAATAATTAAATTTAATTTTTAATAATAAGTATAAAAAAATTCCAAATTTAAACAAAATAATTGAATTTTATAAAAAATTTTTTATTAATTAAAATATTGTAAATATAGACATTAAGTTTACAATTGTTAGGTTTAAGAAATTTTATAAATAAAAAAGTGTAAATATGAACTTAAACATTTTCTTCTTTATTTATTGATGGAATTTAGGAATTTTCATAATAGCACAGCATTTTGAAGCGCACAACAGCCATTATGGGAATGGCACATCTTTTGTAGTAACTCTGTATCTCGAAGAGTTTCAAAGTTGCTGCAGCCGAATTCTTCAATGTCAAATACGGTCGCGTCTAAAAGTTCTTTAACCAATTTAGATTTTGCAGCTCCCTTAACGTACACGGGTATATTTTTAAGATTTTGTTTCACAAAATGTTTTACACTACAATAGTCGATGAAGCCATCATTCCATGTGAAACCATGATGATTACGATATAACCACTGTACTTGTTTTTGGGACTGACGTGTTAATTTGTTAAATCCATATGGCGGTTTTATAATAAAATTCTGATACTCATTAAAGCTGAAGGTAACTGCCAACTCTTTGACGATAAATTCATTAAAATTGCCTTTGAAGCCCTGCACATCCAGAGTAATAAATTTGTCATTCTCCATTTGCACTTAACGACTTTTTTAATTTCACCAGTCGTTGGTGTATATTCGATTATTTTGTCGTGTATGAGTACACAATAGGCTGATGTGTTGGTTGGAATATTCTTTGATGTCTTAAATTCAATTCTAATATCAATTGGACCACTTTTAATCGCTTCGTTTTGATGACTAACATCCACTACAATTATCGGTGCAGTATCTTTGAAATCTCCAGGAAGCAACAGAGGTTGAGATTCACGATTAAAATAGCTTTGTTGAAATTTTATGTACATATCATACAGCAGAGCATACCGGTCACGATCGAAATTCAGATTGGGGTCATCATACGGATATGTATCCGAGTTTAAATGTACTTTAACATCAGACAAATGGCAATGTTGAAACTTGTTGTCTCTTCGAAAAGCAATCAGTATAAAGCGTGGTATTTCATTCTGCGCAGATAATTTAACGTTCCACAGGTGGTTGCTTCCTTGAGCAAGTGATGGATTGAAATGACAATCCCAACTACGGAATGCTATTGATAAAGGTCGTCCGCTTTGGATTATTTGAAAGAGTTATAGTCTAGCAAAATCAGCCAACTGTACATGAGGAATTTTCCATGTAATATTTGTCATACTCAGTTTTAATTTTTCGGTTGTAATATTTGAAGAAATAGCATTTTCGTCTGATTTCGAACGCAGTAGTACAAGTTCATGTTTGGCATTTAGGATAATTTTATTAAAGTCTTCAGCAAAGCCCAGTAGCATTTTCAATGGTGTGCAAAAATTAAAATATCCATCCTTTATTTCAACTTCATTCTTTGCAAACCAACCAGCATTTTTCGGTGTATTACTCTCAGTCGGACTCAAAGAGACATAATTTTTCAGTGTTGTAGTTTATTATTTATCACCCAAGTGACGTGTACGATCAATCTCCAATCCATTCATTTCATAGCGAATTTCATCAAACATGAATGCCATACAATTGTTTTTTAATTTTGCGCTTGAAGTTGCATCTCCATTTTCCAAGGTGACTCTACCTTCAATATAAATTAAACTATCACTGGATAAAACGTATAGATCTTGGTTTTGAACTGCAATCCTTATCTCATCATTGCTTTTATACGATTGTAGATATGACGAGTAGCTATGGTATTCCTTTTTAATGATGCTTTCATCATATAGTGGTTTTTGTTCAACATCAAGTATTTGACTCATTTTAATTTAGTTTCTCTTTAGTTGAAAACCCAAAGATTTTAGAAACTCTTTATTGGCCAATGTAAACTTTTTGCTTTGTAGAGCGTTAGGTGTTGTCTGTGGCTTCTGTGACCTTGTTACTTCAAATGGCAAAGTAGAAGTGAATGCAGGTACACCAATGTAAGCGCTTTTATTATAGATAATCATTGTTTATTTATTTATTTATTGTTAATCACAAATGTGGAGCACAATAAGACATAAGTCTTTTATAGTACATTGGTTGGTAAGTTATAATAATCAGGAAATAAAGACAAAAGATAGAATCAAATACATAACTAAATACTAAAATTAAGTTACGAAAGAGTAGAAAGCAAAGACAGAAGAAGAAATGAGAGTAAAGTAACCATCAAGAATAGAGTTAACTGAAGTATGTATCAATAGCTCGTCTGAAACTAGCACCCCGACAATCACAGTTATTCTACTGGGCAGAGAATTCCATAACCTGACAGCATTGACGAAGAAGAATCTGCTTGCATTTAAAGATTTATAGCTAGACGTAATGAGTAGCAAGCTTCTACGGGTATTGCCAAGTTGTAATTTCTCATACAAATAAGCCGGAATCTTAGCGTGAATTAGTTTGTGTAGGAAAACACAGGTTCTAATTTGCAAGTAAAAAAAATATCATAACCAAGGATTCCATTCCTGTATTGGGCCAAGTGAGCAAACGCACGAAGGCCAAAAACATATCTGGTAGCATGATTAAATGCAACCGACAATTTTAGAGAAGACTGTGAATCAAGCTTACTATAGACCACGGAAAAAAATGATATATGGGGAAGAAATAATTGGATCACAAGTTTCCTCCTTGTATCGGGTGGGGTGAAGGCAGCACAAAACCGCAACCTACGTAAAGTAAGGTACATTTTACGAACCACATTATTGATATGATCAGTAGAGCTAAGCTTACTGTTAATGCAATAACCGAGGTTAGTGACTGACGTAGACGTGCTTAGTTTTCGATTTCCTATAAACACATCAGGAAGGTCACAAAATGAATGTATTCCCTTAAAAACGGGTAAAATTTTCGTTTTAGAAACATTAATAATGAGCCCGTTGCAGTCAGTCCAATCTTTGATCCTCTTCAAATCATAATTGAGTCGATATACTAGATATTTTAGATTAGTCTCACCGGAGATATATACTTGTATGTCATCGGCGTACATCTTGGTTTTCTCGACGGGTCGGCAATGAAGAGGAAGGAACTGAAGTTAACCGATCTTGGTTATTATATTCCCCAAAAAATAATGCAGCGTACTGTTTTTGTTGCTTACTGTTTATTACATCAAACTCCGCTACACAATCAGTGGCGCAGCGAAGGGTGGGCACGGGGGAATCATGCCCCGGGCGCTACTCACAAAGGGGCGCCAAATGGTCCGCAAAACAAAAATTGCTGGAAAATTTTTATTTTTATTATAATTGATTTCTGGAAAATATATTTTAAATTTAGTGCCAGTATAATATAATAAATGTTAATTCGTAAATAAAATGAAAAAAACGGCACACTAGTCTAAATCAAACTGTAATAATATATTCATAATAGAAATGTCACGTCTTTTCTACTGGCAGGGCTGACTCGACCTGTCTGCGTTTCAACTGCAATTAGGGTTTGCATATTTATTATGATATGCGAGTCTGTCAAACGCGCTGAAAACACGAAAAATAAAAAGGAGAATCAACGATAGACAGATAACGCGAGTTTCTGTTATGAGGCTATTAATTTTATTTCTATAAACGCAATGTAGCTTACGCTTGTTATTTTAAAACGGTAACAATAACACTCTATTGTACTTATATGTACAGTCATGGAAAAAAGTAAATAATTCTTTGTTACTTTCCGGATACTTTTTTCCGTGACTGTACATGTCCGTGACTCTTGCGACAGGTTGTGGAAGTCCGCAACAAATTAGGGAAAGTGTATTTTTCAGTTTCGCGTCCTCGTCATCGCGCTCTGCTTAGAATAAAAATCAAATGTTATTAAATATTAAATGTTATATGTTAAAAGTTTAATGTTAGCATAAATTATAGTGTATATTTCACTGTGGTACTACCTTTCAAGTTAAAGGCATTCTTGGTAAGTAAAAAACAAATAAGATAATAATACTTACTACATCTATTCGACGATTCTATTATTCAGTGAATAGGTTATGAAAACATTTGTTAAAAGTGTTCAATAAAACAATTGAAAAAATAGAAAATTTTCAATTTTTATTGCTATTACTATTAATAAAAATTATTTTTTATTTAGACCATGTCAACGTCAGGAAAAAAACTAAGCGGTTCCCAGAATAGGAAAAGAAAACTACAGCAAGAAAAAGAAACTCTGAAATCTAGAGTAATAATGAAATCATACTTAGGAAAAAAATCGCAAAAAGAAAATCCAGAAGATAAAAAAGATGAAGATGTAATTTCAGATTCAGAGTCAGAACCAGATTCAGGTTGTACACCTACTGCTGCTGAACTTTTATGTACTAATAACACAACTCAACAAATACAAGACTCTGAAGAAGGTGGCACAAGTACATCAGAAATGATAAATCCATGTTCACATCTCATAAAAAAAAGATAATACAATAGAATCACTTGCTGTAATTCCGGACGTTCTGGAGTTCAAGGATGTTGCTTATTTAAAATTTAGCAACAATCTTCCAACAATATCGAACTAACTTCGAAAAGAAATGATTATTCGTGGATCTTGCACATTTCAAAATGAAGCCAGTTTAAATGCCGTAACAACGTCAACTAATCGTCTAATGTCAAAATCTTGGTTTTCTCGACGGGTCGGCAATGAAGAGGAAGGATCTGAAGTTAACCGATCTTGGTTATTATATTCCCCAAAAAATAATGCAGCGTACTGCTTTTGTTGCTTACTGTTTATTACATCAAACTCCGCTACACAATCATCTTTCGTAACATCTGCTGGTTTTAATAAATGGAAGAAAAAAGATAAATTGATTAGCCATGAAAGAAGTCCAAATCACCGAAAATCACTTACGGCTTGGAAAGAAACAGAACGAAGATTAATAAGTAGAACGGGAATTGATGTATCATTAGAAGCGAACATTCAGTCCGAAAAAGAACGGTGGCGAAATATATTGCAAAGAATATTAGCTTGTATGAGGTATTTAATTATGCAAAATCTTCCTCTACGTGGCCATGTTGAAAAACTAGCACTTCAAGATGGTACAAATGTAGGAAACCTATTATCTTTACTTAGACTTGTAGCTCAGTTTGATCCGCTACTAGCAAATCATCTTAAACATGCCACAGAAACTCCAAAAACTGTCTCATATTTGTCACCACAGATTCAAAATGAATTCATTCATCTTCTGGCATCTACAGTTCGAAATCAACTAATAAACGATATCAAAAGAAATAAATATTATGGACTTTTGTTTGATTCAACTCCTGATATCTCTCATCGAGAACAAATTTCTCAAGTCATTAGGTATGTAGATGTTGATTTTATCAATAAAAAAGTTTCCATCAGGGAGTCTTTTTTGGGTTTTATTGAAATACATGGTAAAGATGCAGCCTCGATCGAAAATACAATTTTAGAGAAATTAAATTCCGATGAAATTTCATTATCGAAATTACATTAACGATAATGCTGCCGTCATGTCAGGTCACACATCTGGCGTTCAACAAAGAATAATGCAAAAAAATCATAAAGCATTATTTGTAAATTGTGATAACCATGCATTGAATTTAGTAGGAGTTACTGCAGCTAAACAAGACCCAATCGTTGTTACATGTTTTGGAATAATTGAAAACATATACCTCTTTTTCTCACGTTCAACGTTACGATGGGAATTATTAAAAAATGCTTTAACAAAAACTGTCAAACGTGAAACTGAAACACGATGGAGCGCCAGAATACAAGCGGTTAGCGTTATCGTCGATGGGCTAGAGAATATAGTAGAACTATTAGAAAAATTATCAGAGGATACTACCACTACAAGTGACACCAGAAGTGAAGCTACAATTCTGTTGCAAAATATACTAACATTTAGTTTCATAACTTTAGTTCATTTCTGGTATGAAATCTTAAGGAGGATGGATCGTGTGCAGCTCAGATTACAAGATCCTATAATTAATTTTAGAGAAGCGTTCCATGATCTTGAATCATTAGCGAGTCAATTAGCCGAAATTCGAGACAAACTCTGTGAAGAGGCAATAGAAAAAGCGAAGACTCTTTGTGAAAAATGGGATGTGGATACAACAATACGTGTAAGAAGACGCCGCAAAATGCCCGGAGAATTGGCTAGAGACGTTGGTCTTTCCGCAGAAAGTGAAATTTCTCGCGTTATGAAAAGCGTTCTTGATCGTCTCCAACAAGAAATATGTATACGATTTACACGATTAAGTGACCTTAATTTTAAATTTGGATTTCTACTAGACGTTGAAAATTTATTAAACAAAGATAATGTTGATAACGACCTTGAAAAGAATTGTAAAAATTTAGGTGAATTTTATAATACAGATTTCAATGGAATTGAACTCTTTACCGAAATATGTGACTGCAAAATGTTACTCCGCAGTAGAGAAGAAATTAAACCTCAAACTCCAAAAGAATTTCTTACTTTTATAATTTCATATGGAGAAGATGTTTTTCCAAACCTGAGAGTGGCACTTCAAATACTCCTGACTATCTCAGTATCAATTGCTAGCTGCGAACGTTCATTCAGCAAATTAAAATTAATTTTGACATATCTGCGATCAACGATGGGACAAAATCGCCTAAGTGACCTAGCATTTTTAAGTGTGGAAAGAGACAAATTTGAAATGATAAACTTTGATGATATTATTGATAAATTTGCTTCATCAAAAGCAAGGAAAATTTATACATAGTAATAAGTTTTATTAATGTATTATAATCATAATATTGTTAAATATATGTATCTCCTTAGATATAATAAATATTTACTATTTTATTGTTTTAAAATGCGTGTTTTTAAAATATTTCTTTATATGTAAAATAAATAGGTATCTTTGGACTAATTCTAGATGATCACATACATTTAAAAATCTAGTCTTGTTTTCTCAACTACATTTTTGTCTCAAATTTAAAGCCTAGTTTGAGCCTATGACTTTATTTATTTATGAATTTGCGAGCATATCTTACATATAATATTATATGGTTTTCGAATTGGGGGGAGGGCGCTATAAAGGTATTGCGCCCCGGGCGCGAGTTAAGCTCGCTACGCCACTGCATCAACATACTATATTTTCAATAACGTCCAAATTCAACACACCATATAAACACTTATATATTCCTATTAAAATGTTTAATAAAAGCCGAATATATATAAACCTTAAAAGGTTTAATAAAAAGTATATATATATATATTATTAAACCTTTTAATAGGAATAAATAAGTGTTTATATGGTGTGTTGAATTTGGACGTTATTGAAAATATAGTATGTTGATGGTGAAGATAAATTTCTCAAGTATTTTTTATATACTTTTAAGAGTACTGTGCTTATGCAAACAACATATTCCACGCTGTTTATGTTGTCGTTATATAACGTAACTTTACTTCTGTTGTGAGTCACGAGTTCCACAATGCCTACTTTTAGGCAGTTCTCAGGTATGCAGCGTGCAGCGAGCTCGCGCTGGCCGTTCGCTGATTGAGCGAACGAAGCGATATTTCACTCACTGACCGTGGAACTGGTGACCCACTCCTCTACATTTAGTTTAGTGGGCAGAACTTCTTTTCTGCAAAGCTTAGCCGAATATGTTTCCGTGTTTAAGCTTCTGGGTTTAAGTGTATAAATAGTGGTAGGGCATGGTTTTGGGTTATTCATTGGTAAATTGTCGAGTAGTGAGTAGTGAACGTGTAAAACGTATTTCAGACAATAAAGTGCCCAAAGTGAGATAATAGTGTTTTTATTCGGACGGACTGTGGACTTTGGAGGAGCCCACAGCAAGGATTTTCAAGGAGAACCCCAACATATTTGGCGCAGCCGAATTTTTTAATACGAACCGAGGATCGTGCAAATAAGGTAAGCGATTACAATTAGTTAGTATTGCTGTTTCAGGAATTATAGTTATTGTACCAATATATAACAGTATTGCTGTTTCAGGAATTATACTTATTGTATCAATATATATAAAAAAAAAAGCTAACAAAAAAAAAAAAGTTGAAAGTAATCCTGTGGCTGAGTCTGGCTACGGGGGATAAGTATTTTTACTAACATTGTTCTCCTTTTTGAAATTATTGGGGTAAATGAAATAAGAAGTGTGAAAAAAAAGTAATTGTGTTTGCTATGAAGATATAAAACGTTTAAGACGCGAGCGCAATCAATTAGTACGCAAATTTTTCTGTGGGGGTTTCAAGTTTCGTAATTCAAGTGCAGCTACTGGCGCTTGCTTGGGGTTCGTTTTTCTGTGCGCGAACATTCAGTCGGTTCTTTTTTCTCCTTTTTATTTTGTCGCGTGCACAAAAGGAAGTGAAAAAAAAAAGAAGTGTTGTGTTTAGTTCAGTGAAGGCTGGTACCTAAAAGTACCTAAAGAGAAAAAAAAGGAGAGCATACGAAATAGCAGTTACAGTGCAAGTTTTATGGATACCTCATATGACATAGAAATTCAGTTAAGGGAATTAATCAGAGATCATAAAAACTTGGTGGGAGAATTGGATAGATTTGTAGAAAAAATTTGGGGTAGTCTTGCTGTAGGTAATAAAGAGAATTTAGAACTGATAAAGGAAAAACTTCGTGGCTTAGGCAGGCTTTCTAAGGTAGAAAAAGCAGATGCAATTCTAGAAGAGTTACTAAACTTTATAGATAGTAAGAATAAAAGTGCGCGAAAGGAATTGGAAAATTGGAGGAACGAATTTCAAGCCATTAAAAACAGATACGAGAACTTATTAGTAGAGAGAGAAATAGAAAGTGGTTCGGTAAGGGAAGTTGAAGAGGAAAACGAGAAATTGAGAAGGTTGGTGGAAGAAAAGGGAATTTCTTAAAATTTTCTCGCGAAATTTCTAAACCGAAGAAGCAGGGAAGATTTTGACTCTCTAGAAGAAGCCCACAGGAGAAGGAATAGAGGAGTTGAAGGAAGAGAATAGACTCCTTCAGCAGGAAAATTTTTTCTCAGACACAAATCTCCCTCACAAGAATCCAGTGGGACGCCCGTCAGTAGTTTCAACAGATTTTAAGATCCCGAGGGGTAAAACCGGCGTACATATGGGTATAGAAGCAGTGGCCAAAGTAGTGAACAAAGTAGTACCTTTGTTCTCGGGAACACCCTCCCCAGATTTGCGCAATGAAGTATATAGATTCATTGACGGGTGCGAATTGGCGGTTCAAGGTATTGAGGAAGGAAACAGACAATATTTGATACCTTGCATTAAGCAGAGATTACATGGGAACGCGTATAGTTTGTTTAGATCTAGGAAGTCCAGTACAGTTGAGGAATTTTGCGCGACGATACGAAAAAGTTATTTGCAGATTAGTTCGTTAGACACAGTGCGGTTAGAACTGCAACAGGTTTGTCAATTGCTAGGGGAAAATGTGAGGCAATATGCAGAGAGGTTGTACGCGTTAAAGTCGCAAGCGGAAGAAATTATAGGGATTAGGTACAAGGGTCCAGCTGGCACGGGCTTAATGCAGGATTTGGAAAGATCGGCAGTACAGTGTTTCAAAATGGGTCTCAATGAACCGACGCTAAGGTTACACATGCTAGGGTCAAAAGCAAATTGCTTGGAGGATTCGGTAGAGGAAGCAGTGAGGTTTAGCAATGAAATTCACCAGTGTAACCTGAGGCAGCTAAACCATCAATATGCGATTAGAGAGCAAGCGCAAGAGATGAGTAATATAGCGCTCCTGCGGGCTAACAACAGGGTGGACCCAACACTGCAACAGACAGCATTTCGCGGTGACGCTAACTCTTTCGCGCAGCGGAAAACTGCGAGCTCGCCGGTACAGTTCAGAAACAAAAATGATACTGGGAAGAAATCATTAGATGCTAACGTGACCTGCACTTTCTGCAATAAGAAGGGACACACCAGAGAAGACTGCATCACGCGAAAGAACACGCCTTTCTGCCAGGAGTGTAAAATATATGGACATAAGCCGAGCCGAAGGTATGCAAGTTCGTCAGAAGTGAAGTGCGATACGGGCTGGAATAATTACCGGACGGGACCACGGGAATTCATGCAATCACCAAGACTTAGGCAAGGAAATCAGATGAAAGGAAACCGACAATTATCGGAGAATATCGGGAACACAGGTAGGTTTACCCAGCGCGGGAAACCTACAGACGAGTCTGCCAATCATTTGAGATGCCAGTTTTGCAACCGAGCAGGACATTTTGCGAGGGACTGCCAAGCTAAGCGAAATTGGGATACGTTTCAGGGAAACTGGCAGGGGCCCAGCCAAGGCCGCTAAGCTGGGAACCCGAAAAGTAAAGGAAAATTAGGCCACACATCATGGGGACAGCGAGTCAGACGTCGGAAACGATTGTTGTCCGTCCTCCTCTGATTGTTGTAAGAAGGTTGAGGACTGTCGACCAAAAAAGAGCATAAAAAATATAGAAGAAGTTGAAGAAGAAATGTTAAATAAGTTTTTCCCAGAAATGAACGATGAGAAAGTTGATGCGGGCAGCAAGATATTGGAGACGGAAGTGAAACAAAAAGTAAATGACAACAAAACAGTAAGTCCGACGGCCGTTGAGTCAGTGGATACGTTTGGAGTTTTTGCTTCTTGTTTAAGTGCAAGCATTACACAAATTTTCATTCTGGTTTTGTTGCTCGCGACTATAATAAAAGACATTATTGGGAAACTAAATATATTGGTCTTTAATTGTTCTGGCAGGTTATGGAATAATCGCAAGACGTTTTCACATACGTTGCAAAAAAGCGCAATGAAAACGTTGAAGGGTTTTTACTCGAAAGTTGGCGGCAGGAAAATTTCAAATGCCAAAAATTATATAAGACTACAAGCAGGAAGGGATGCAGGAAGAATAAACTCGGGGTACAACAGGCAGAAGGGCCGCCCAGACACCTTAAATGATGTGTTCATTGAAGTACCGTGTACGGGTGCAAGAAATTGAAAACTCATTTTACTGGGGCGGACACAAGCCTGGTTAAGGAAAATGCGCTAAGTCATTCGCTAGAAGTGGACACTAGCGAAATTAAAACCCTCAGTGGGGCATTCGGTGGATGCGTGACCGCAAGAGGTTTGGTATTTGTTCACCATAATGACAATGAGCGCATTAGGTTTGCGTTACATGTGGTATCTTCAGAGGAAGGAGTGCCAGGGGATGGCATAGTTGGAAGGGATAACTTGTGGAATAGATCCGTTATAAATACCCTTACGTTATAAATACCCTTGAAAACAACCAACATAGAACTGGAGCTGCTTACTGACGTTGACATGTATCTCTTCGTACAGAAAGGCATACGGGGCGGCATTGTTCAATGTAGCAAGAGGCATTCAAATGCAAATAATAAGTATATGACGGATTACGATTCAAGTAAGCCGTCAGAATACTTAATGTATTTGGATGCCAATAACCTATACGGTTGGGCAATGTCGCAATATTTACCGTATGGGGGATTTGAATGGGTTGCTGACGTTAATAATTTTAGCGTCAGCAGCATTCTTTCAATGCCAGAGGATTCATCCACTGGGTTCATTTTTTAAGTAGACTTGGAGTACCCTCAGAGTTTACATGACGCGCATAATGATTTACCATTTTGCGCGGAAAATAAAACTGTGGGTAGCTCCAAGTGTACAAAGTTGATAGTTGATTTAACAAACAAGACTAATTATGTAATTCATTATAAAAATTTACAACAATGTCTTCAAAATGGTTTAATTTTAAAGAAAGTCCGCATTGAAGTTTAAGCAGTCTTGTTGGTTAAAACAATATATCGTTAAATACCCATCACCGCAGTTTAGCCAGAAATACTTTTGAAAAGAATTTCTTTAAACTGCTAAACAATGCGGCGTACGGGAAAACAATGGAAAATGTTGATAAACGGAAAGATGTCAAAATTGTGAATAGCTGGGAAAGTCGAGGAAAGCGATTAGGAGTTCGCGCACTAAATGCTAAACCCAATTTTCACAGCTCTGCACAATTCACAGAAGACATGATTGCGATTCAAATGAGTAGGATTCGCACCGTTTACAACAAGCCCATTTATTTAGGATTTTCGATGCTTGAATTGTTAAAGTGGAAGATGTATAACTTTCACTATGACTTCATGCTACCGAAATTCCAACAGAATCTTGCGTTGAATTATATGGATACAGATTTATTCATATATTCAATCAAGACTCTAGATTTTTATGGGGATATTCGAGATGATATCGAATCAAAATTCGATACATCCGAATATCCGGAGGACAATACATATAATTTTCCCCTTAGGAATGCCAAAGTCCTCGGCATGATGAAGGATGAGTGTAAGGGGAAAATAATGAGGGTGTTCATAGGCCTCCGCTCAAAAATGTACTCCATAGCCATTGAAAATAGCAAAGAAATCAAAAAGGCTAAGGGAGTCAAAAAATTAGTATTAAATAGGTTAAGTCTTAGCGATTATAGAAATTGTCTAGTTAATAAGAATATTGTATATGGAGACATGTATATATTTAGAAGTAAGATGCATGAAATGTATACTCAGTTAGTTCATAAGATAGCTTTAAGTTCTAGTGATGATAAGTGGTATATTAGAAGTGATGGCGTCCACACTTATGCGTGGGGCCATCACAATATAGAATTAGAAATGGAATTAGATATAGACAAAGATATTTTTGATAATTTAAACTATTGATAATTAAATTTAATTTTAATAAAAATATATTGTAATTTCAAATTTAAACAAAAATTATTTAATGTTAAAAACAATTTTTATTAATGTATATTGTAAATATTGTAAATATAGACATTAAGTGTACAATTGTTAGGTTAAGAAATTTTATGAATAAAAAAGTGTAAATATGAACTTGTAAACATTATCTTTTTTATTTATTAATGGAATTTAGGAATTTTCTTAATAGCAGAGCATTTTGGAGCGCACAACAGCCATTATGGGAATGGCTGTTGTGCGCTACACATCCTTTGTAGTAAGTATGTATCTCGAAGAGTTTCAAAGTTGCTGCATCCGACCTCTTCAATGTTAAATACGGTCGCGTCTAAAAGTTCTTCAACCCATTTAGATTTTTCAACTCCCTTAACGTACACGGGTATATTTTCAAGATTTTGCTTCACGAAATGTTTTACACTACAATAGTTGATGTAGTCATCATTCCATGTGAAACCATGATGATTACGATATAACCACTGTACTTGTTTTTGGGACTGACGTGTTAATTTGTTAAATCCATATGTGGTGGTTTTATAATAAAATTCTGATACTCATTAAAGCTGAAGGTAACTGCCAACTCTTTGACGATAAATTCATTAAAATTGCCTTTGAAGCCCTGCACATCCAGAGTAATAAATTTGTCATTCTCCATTTGCACTTAGACGACTTTTTTAATTTCACCAGTCGTTGGTGTATATTCGATTATTTTGTCGTGTATGAGTACACAATAGGCTGATGTGTTGGCTGGAATATTCTTTGATGTCTTAAATTCAATTCTAATATCAATCGGACCACTTTTAATCGCTTCGTTTTGATGACTAACATCCACTACAATTATCGGTGCAGTATCTTTGAAATCTCCAGGAAGCAACAGAGGTTGAGATTCACGATTAAAATAGCTTTGTTGAAATTTTATGTACATATCATACAGCAGAGCATACCGGTCACGATCGAAATTCAGATTGGGGTCATCATACGGATATGTATCCGAGTTTAAATGTACTTTAACATCAGACAAATGGCAATGTTGAAACTTGTTGTCTCTTCGAAAAGCAATCAGTATAAAGCGTGGTATTTCATTCTGCGCAGATAATTTAACGTTCCACAGGTGGTTGCTTCCTTGAGCAAGTGATGGATTGAAATGACAATCCCAACTACGGAATGCTATTGATAAAGGTCGTCCGCTTTGGATTATTTGAAAGAGTTATAGTCTAGCAAAATCAGCCAACTGTACATGAGGAATTTTCCATGTAATATTTGTCATACTCAGTTTTAATTTTTCGGTTGTAATATTTGAAGAAATAGCATTTTCGTCTGATTTCGAACGCAGTAGTACAAGTTCATGTTTGGCATTTAGGATAATTTTATTAAAGTCTTCAGCAAAGCCCAGTAGCATTTTCAATGGTGTGCAAAAATTAAAATATCCATCCTTTATTTCAACTTCATTCTTTGCAAACCAACCAGCATTTTTCGGTGTATTACTCTCAGTCGGACTCAAAGAGACATAATTTTTCAGTGTTGTAGTTACACCCAAGTGACGTGTACGATCAATCTCCAATCCATTCATTTCATAGCGAATTTCATCAAACATGAATGCCATACAACTGTTTTTTAATTTTGCGCTTGAAGTTGCATCTCCATTTTCCAAGGTGACTCTACCTTCAATATAAATTAAACTATCTGTTTAATTCGAAAATGTTCACAATGTTTATTCACTCAGTTCACAATTTAAGATTAATAATTTAAAATAATTCCTTAAGTTCAATAATAGTATATGTTCCTTAATTATCCGCTGATGGCACTCGCTGCATTTGCCTCTGAACGCGTTCGTGGTTTTTAAGCAAGAGAGCCGTGTGGGTCCAGTGACGATCGCTGGAAGCCGGTCAAACCGCGCCAGTTGCCGCGGAGAGAGCCCGCAGCCGGGCTTACGCTCACGGGAGAGGCGCCCCTCATGACCGGCAGGCTGACAGGAGAGAGACTGGAGTGCTCACTCCTGACACCCTACCGATCGATGAGGGAGCACCTCTGGCGAGCGGCAGTTGGCGTTAACATACCGCCCGCCTTGCAGGACTGCAAATCCCCAAACCCCGACAACTGGCGCCGTGCCTCGTCTCCGGTCTAGTGGAGGAGCGTGTGGTGCGCCTCCCCGCACTTGCGGCAGCGCATGGGGCTCCTGCACCCAGCCAATCTGTGCGACCGCGCCAAACAGTTGTGGCACATGTGCCGCGCGTGTGCCGTCAAGTTCCGCTGCGCTGGTGTCTGTTGCAGAAACAGCCGACAACGGCTCAGCACATGCCGCCCCGTACACAGGGGACAGCACAGCTCGCGCTCGCGGCCCTCCGTAGGAAGCCGCTGGGCTGGCGGGCACCAGGCGTGCCGCCTGGCCGGCATCAATGGCGCGCGTCGTGGGGCCGGACGGCCTGGAGGCGCGTGTCTTGGGGCCGATGGTGCTGATGGAGCCGGCGGTGCTGGTGGTGCACGTCGCGGCGCCGGTTCTGGTGGAGCAGGTCGCAGACGTCTCGGGGCCGGTGTGGGTGGTGAGAGCGCACGTCTCGGGGCCAGCTCTGGTAGTGGACGTTGCTCGTGGTGCGGCGGATACCGCACCGACATCGTGCGAACTCGCAGACTTCCGCGATCTCGGAGGTCTTCGTGATAGATGGGCATCTGTTCTGGGGCCGGACCGAAGGAGGCTTCCTCAGGCCGGACGAGAGAACTCCGGAGAGCTCGGGTTGGCAGTGTGGGCGAGCGTCGTGTCGTGGCAAGCGCTTGTGCCTCGTCGGCCGAGACGTCGAGCACCAGGGCGTCAGCCGTTGGGGACAGCTCCCGAGGACGGTGGGCAGCAATAGGCGGCGCGGCGGCGCAGAGGGGCACCGCCCCGGGTGGTGCCATCAGACGCCCTCTTCGGGTCCGCGCATATTGCCAGCGGATTAAATACATGTGGGCTCTGTAATGAGAAAATGTGTTAATAATGGGCTCTCATGTACAGGGTTCGTTGCTTGTTCCGATGTAGGATGCAAGGCTTGCAGGTATGAGTCGTCGTTTTGGTAAGGTTGTAACCTTGGGGATCCAGAATTGGGTACGGACCAGACGAAGAACTAATTTTCGTGTATAAAACGAATGAGCAATCGCGAGAATTGGCAGTCGTATGGCAGAATAATCGGGTGCCGTACGTCGAAAGGCAAGTTGGGACACGAGGACAACCGCCCGCCAACGCGCATCGTGTTATCCGTGTGGAGAAAAGGGGTTCAACGAAAGTAAGCTGCTTTTAGATCGCAGCATCGTGTGGTTTTCGAGAGCGGCGTACTCGTCCGTAACATGAGTCTTCTGGCAGGAGATCGCTAGGCAGCGTTTAGTTTCCTTGATTTCTCCCGGTGGGAGGTGCAGGTTGGGGTGCGAGTGCAGGTGACGCTGAGCTGGATGAGCGTTGTGGAGAAATCGATATACGTATGAGTATACACGTAGGGCTCGTGGCAGCGACGAAAATCGTTCGAGAGGATCCTCATCGGTAGCGCAATGGGTGTGCAGCATTTTGACAGCTTTCTACTCGTTTGGTGACATATTCGTCGTAGGCGCGGAATTCGGGCCAGCGATTCTTATCGTGGGCGAGCCAAGCAGGTCCATTCCACCAGAGGGTGCTCTCAGCGAGATCTTGGGGCGTGGCACCGCGACTGGCTAAATCCGCGGGGCTGCCCTGGGAATCCACATGAAACCATTGCGACTGTGGTACCTTCTCGATGATTTTGGCAACTCGATTTGCCACGAACGTCGCCCAAACGCAGGGGGATTTCTTCAGCCAGGCCAAAACAATGGTGGAGTCGCTCCAACAGTAGATCGTGTAATGGGACAGCTGCAGCGTGGGCACGAGAGTGTCGATCATCTCAGCTACTAAAGTGGCTCCGCACAATTCTAACCTGGTGAGAGACAAAGTTTTAATTGGGGCTACACGAATTTGGAAGTACAAAAGGAAAACTTGGACTTCCTGAGCGACCGTGATGCGGGCATAGATGACTCGTGCGTAGGCCCTTTCTGAGGCATTGCAAAAGGCAAAAGGCATGGAGTGCGGCTTTCTGGGGCGTAACTCACCCATCGCGGGATGCGGATGGCGCGGATGTGCTGGTAATTCTGGAGAAAACTTAACCAGTTAGCGTGAGTTACCTGAGGCAGAGTGTCATCCCAGTCGATTTTGTCAACTGGTTTGCTGCAACGATTATCGGAGCCAGCTAACCGGCGGGGTCGAACAGCTTGGCGACCAGAGACAACATATCTCGTTTCGTGTACGCAGCTTTGATGGCGATGGCTTGCACATCGAAGTAGAACTCATCATGGGTCGCGTTCCAGCGAATTCCAAGCATTTTGGCGGTGCTGGAATCTTCTAGCGTCAGAAAATCGGAATGGAGCAGATGGGATGCCGGTAAGTCTGCCAGAATGCCTTTATGTTTGGCAGTCCACTTGCGAAGTGAAAAACCTGCTGAGTCGAGAGCCGCTATGAGTTGGTCACGGGTCTGGGTAGCTGTCACCAGGTCATGCGTGCCTGCTAACACATCATCCACGTACATGGAATGCTGTAGAATGTGTGCTGCAAGCGGGAACTGGGGCTTCACGTCGTCTGCCAATTGAAGAAGGGTGCGTATTGCCAGGCACGGGGCGCAATTAACTCCAAGCGTTACGGTTTGAAGCTCGAAGTCGATAAGTTCTGACTTGTACGGGTCTCGGAAGAGAATGCGCTGATATGGTGTGTGCTTTGGGTCGACCAATATTTGGCGATACATTTTGAATGTCTCGAAGCCCCTGAGCGGAGCGTGTCTGGAAAGCCGACTTTAAAGGCAATGGCGCGATGTAGCGGCCGTCATCGCGTCTTCGCGTATATTTCTTCGCAAAACTTTTCGGAGTGGGATAGCAATCTAGTTTTGGGAAGTTCCTCCACCTCCCAAAAACGTTCGAACTGTTGTTCGAAGGTGACTTCGTTGTGTAAGCCACTTTTAGGGGTGCCGTGGCAGATTGTGTGTTGGGAACCGGGCCGGTTAGGATCCAACCGAACACGGTTTGCTGAGCCATGAGGGTGCCCAGCACTTGGCGGCGGATGCCGTCCAGCAGGATTGCTGGGTATAAATCGGCTCCGATGAGGACGTCGACCTGCTCGCTTTTGGAGAAGTTGACATCGGCGAGCTCGATGTCTTGAGGGAGGCCACTGAGAAGTGACCTGTCTAACGAGTGGGAGGGCAACCGCCCTGTGATTTGTGGGAGCACGAGCGCCGTCACGTTAACTTGAAAGTTGGGATCAAGTGGCGAATTCAGCAGAAAATCGCTCGACGTTGATATTTTTGCAGCAACAGTCTCGTTGAGACCTGAAACTACAGCTGTAGTTGGCTGCACTGGGAGCTTTAAGAGCTTTTGTATGCGCTCAGAGATGAACGACAATTCGGATCCAGGATCAATCAAGGCGCGCGCGATGTAACATGTACCGTGATGGCGTATTGTTACCATAGCCGTCCCTAACAGTACCTGTTTTGGTGCTTTCGCGAAGCACACCTGATGCGTGTCCTGTGGATTTCGCTGTTGCGCGGGGGGAGAAGTGGACTGTATATGCGTGGGAGGTCGCATCGAAGGATGCGGCCTTTCTTGCTGAGAAGCATGATGAGTCGATCCGGGAATAAAATTCGAATAGGCAGGAACTTGAGTACGCGGAGCGTTATCATACCGTTGCTCTTGATTTCGTTGCTGTGTGGGGGGATGAGTGGACTGTATATGCGTGGGAGGTCGCATCGAAGAATGCGGCCTTTCTTGCTGAAAAGCATGATGAGTCGAACCGGGAATAAAGTTCGAATAGGCAGGGGCTTGAGCACGCGGAGCGTTTTCAAACCGCCGCTCTTGATGTGAGGCACGTGGGGTCGAATCTGATACAGCATTCGAGGAGGATGGAGCGTTCTCACGATGCAAGAGGGTGTGATGCCTGCCATTACATTTGATGCAATTAAATCTGCTTGGACAGTTTTTCACGGAATGAGATCTGGCCAAGCAGTTGCTGCACAAGCGGTTTTTCTGAACGGTATTCAGCCGCTGTGGAACGGGCAAGCTGAGAAACTGAGCGCAGGATCTCAGCCTGTGCTGCTTCTGGCAAAGAGGGCAGCTATCTTGGGACACCTTCAACTGGAAGGTGTTGACGCGTTTAGAGGCTGGAGCTGAGTGAGTCGGAGCTGGGAGCTGTGTTGACTTCGATGCGGGTGTGCACTTAATATCTTGCACCGTTTCAAGGGTCTGGAAGCGATGTGTGAGAAACGCATCCAGATCTGTCCATTTTGGGATCTCCGTTTTGTTCGTGAGAGATTGTTCCCAAAGGGAAAGCGTCGCTTCTGGGAGCTTGCTGGAGCACAAAAAGACGATTATTGCGTCCCAATGCGAGATATCGACACCTTGTAGCGCGAGTGCGGCGAGAATATTATTGATTTCGCGCTGCAAGTCTTTAATAGCGCCACCGGTTTCCTTCGTGATGGGGGACAGGCTGAAGAGCTTCTTCAAATGGGCGTTGGTGAGGACGCGCCCGTTCTCGTACCTGTCGGACAGATTTTTCCACGCTTGGGCAAAACCTTCATTCGTGAGAGGGGATTTCTGCACGATTTCTCTAGCTTCGCCGGTAGTTTTTTGGTTCAGGTGGAAAAGCTTCTCAACCGGCGCAATTCTGGTGTTCTTGATATAAAGGGCCGTGAACATATCCCTAAAAGAGGGCCACGAGAGGTAATCGCCGTGGAAGGCTTGGGTGTCGCAAGGGGGTAAGCTGATGTTGTAGCCAGATGCTGGCATTTCAGCTGCTGCTGTATTGATTGCGGAAGAAGTGAGACGAGTTTTTCGGCATGCGCCGATTTTCGTGGCGCAGCGAATATAAGTTCAGTAGCAGTTGCGTTGCTTCGTCTTAATCACTTCTACGTCAGCGGGTGCGGATTCTTCGGAGGCCATCAACTGGTCTAGGCACGTGTAGTAGACTTTCTTGGTCGCCCTCCACATCGTCTTGAGCTCTTCCAGATGAGCATCTAATGAAAAGTCCGAGTGCTCCTGCTCAGGGATGGTCACGAAGTCGGCCTCGAATTCGACGATCGCGTCGGAGGCGCGTATAAATTTGTCGAGTGACGCCATTATATTTTTAGGGTTCGCTTAGGGGCGGCGAAGAAAGTCGAAAACCCAAAAGAAAACGCACCGAAAAACTATTTCGGAAAAAATTGTATTTTATTTTAGAGGAAAAAAGTCACAGAATATTTGCGCGTCGCTAGCTGATTGCGTTGGGGCTCGAGGAGCTTGCTTCCGAAAATCAACCACGCGTTGTCTCTAAAGTTGGCAACTAGTTACAAAGAGACTAGTTGCTGCGAACACTTCTGCCTACTGGGTATGCAGCTTCGCTTATTCACTGCAGGGTCACTGTTGAATTCCCAAACCCACGCTGCTTTCACACTTCTGAGAGTGCAAAACGACACGAAAACTGGTTTTTTGTTCTCTGTGCACTCTGTATGTATGGGCAGCGCAAGCAGAAGAGCGCGAGCAGAAGCAAAATGTGCACGCGTATACTGACCAGCAAAAGGTGGTGGTTTTTCGCGTTGCACTGAGCGCCGTTGCGGAGCACCCAAGTAAGTTGATACAAAAACGTGAGAGCGCGAAACCATAAGCAATCTCTCGGGAGAGCTCAGCAGAAGGCTGCTCTAAAGATATTTTGTGCGGGAGCACGGGGCTTGCTTATGCGTCAAGCGGTGAATTTTTGGAAAAAATGTGGGCTTCGCAGCAAGCGATGCTTGCGAAGACGGTCAGCAACAAAAAAACCTCAAGCCTTGGTGCTGCCGTTATTCTTGGGGACCGTTACCCACGAATCGACGATTCTCGAAGGTTTGACGGTCAAATGAAGGGTATATATATATATAAGGAGGACAGTTCCTTTGATATATATATATATATATATATATATATATATATATATATATATATATATATATATATATATATATATATATATATATATATATGGCCGGAAGGGCTCTACGGGGCTAGAGTGACGGGCACGGAATCAAAGTGCACCGTGCTCACTAGCTAGTGCACGAGACGCACTTTTAAACTCGCAAGTAGACTTGCGTACAAATTCGCACAAAAGCGGTGGCCAAATTAAATACAACACGGTGAACTTACCGTTTCACTCGGCTAGGTGATTGGGGCGTCGGTGACGATTGTTCCTGGGCGTCGTTGACGATGGTTCCTGGGCGGCGGCAATCCGGCTCGTCTGGACCAAAATGTTTAATTCGAAAATGTTCACAATGTTTATTCACTCAGTTCACAATTTAAGATTAATAATTTAAAATAATTCCTTAAGTTCAATAATAGTATATGTTCCTTAATTATCCGCTGATGGCACTCGCTGCATTGGCTCTGAACGCGTTCGTGGTTTTTAAGCAAGAGAGCCGTGTGGGTCCAGTGACGATCGCTGGAAGCCGGTCAAACCGCGCCAGTTGCCGCGGAGAGAGCCCGCAGCCGGGCTTACGCTCACGGGAGAGGCGCCCCTCATGACCGGCAGGCTGACAGGAGAGAGACTGGAGTGCTCACTCCTGACACCCTACCGATCGATGAGGGAGCACCTCTGGTGAGCGGCAGTTGGCGTTAACACTATCACTGGGTAAAACGTATAGATCTTGGTTTTGAACTGCAATCCTTATCTCATCATTGCTTTTATACGATTGTAGATATGACGAGTAGCTATGGTATTCCTTTTTAATGATGCTTTCATCATAGAGTGGTTTTTGTACAACATCAAGTATTTGACTCATTTTAATTTAGTTTCTCTTTAGTTAAAAACCCAAAGATTTTAGAAACTCTTTATTGGCCAATGTCAACTTTTTGCTTTGTGGAGCGTTAGGTGTTGTCTGTGGCTTCTGTGACCTTGTTACTTCAAATGGCAAAGTAGAAGTGAATGCAGGTACACCAATGTAAGCGCTTTTATTATAGATAATCATTGCTCTTGGGGTTTTAAATGCAGTCTGAGGGTTATAGTTTCTCCACAAAAATTAATTAGGTTACCGCTTTGATCAAAAATTTTTATTGTAATTGAACTTATCTGTCTAGTGTTTACTGGCAAATAAATGACATTTTTCGGAATCTTATCTATTTTATACCCGAGACTGACATTCAGTGCACACATGTGAATTGTATGCGCCGGTGTGCTGTTAGTATATGAACCGCTTATAATGTCACACTCAATGTGTATAACATTGATCTTTGTTACAGTCACAGACAAGTCGGAAGTGTGCAGTGTTCCTGCTTCCAATACTTTTTTACTGAAGCCCAACAGTGAACCAATGCTTCTTTCTGTATTAAAGAAAATTTTATGTTCACTGGACCTTACGATTGCTTGCAGTGTATTTGGGTTGGCGGCTATTTCCAATTTCTCATGCAGCTTCTCATGTGGCACTATACTAAAATATTTATTTTGAATCGGCAATATCGTCGAGCTCATATGAACTAACAGGAATTTCAATTGTATGGTCTCCGATGTGAAATAAATTATTTTCATAGTCAACGTTTGGTATGGTGTTGTAGCTATGAAAGTCAACAAGATCGCATATATACTTTCCATCTAAATCTATAGGCGGAAAGTAATCAGCCGATAAAATGGATTTGTTTCCACTTAGGCTAAGGGTTATTGACATCTTGAATGTTAACCAACTAATGAAATAAAAAACACACAAAGGAATCTTTTTATACAAGAAAATTTATTTACAAAATTTCATTGCTATCGATCCAAGAATTATATTTATTGGAAAACCCTAGCCACTTGACAAAGACTTTGTTCCCTTTAGTTTTTAAAACTTTTTCTACAAGATATGTGCTGGGATATTTTGTTTTCAATAGTTCAGTTTCGTAAAATCCTCCTCCAATTGTGTTTCCCTGGTAGTCTTCAAGAATATACGTCGATGAGTTTGTAATTCTTATATTTTTAATTTTAAAAATTTCTGTAGTCCAATTCGGTGTGTAGCCTTTTTCAAAAACGTGTTTATGTTTACTGATGCGAACATAGTCTCCTATCTGGAACTTTGGCTTTTTAAATATTTTCCGATTGTTGTAGGCTGTCTTTAATAACAACTTTTCATTAGACGGCTTCACATCGATGGGAGCCATATTTATTGTTCTATGCTTTTTCTTATTGTATTTATCGATCAAATTTTTATAATTATCAATCCATCGATACGATCCATGGTAACTAAATTCCCTCCACATCATTTGTTGTAGTGTTCTATTGAAACGCTCAACAATTGATGCCTTCAAAACACTGTACGAAGAGTAATGATTGACATGTAATTTCCTCATTAAATTTTGAAATTTTCGATTGAAGAATTCTTTACCATCATCGGTTTGTAAATTTCTCGGTATCCGACCTAAATTGAATATGGTTTCCATGGCTTTGGTGACATCAGCAGATGTTTTAGATTTTAAAGGCATAGCCCAGGCAAATTTTGAAAATGTTTCTATTACGGTGAGAAGGAAGCGAAATCCGTTGTTATCTGTGGAATAGCTTCCCATTTCTACTAAATCCGCTTGCCCGAGGTCGTCGATCCCTTTAGTAATTACACGTCTTCGTTTAAAATTTTTACGAGCTTGAGTGTCTAGTTCATCTACTAAACCCCGCTTTTTACTCATTTTGGCATTTCTTTTAGAATTTTGTCCTCCACTGCGGCTATTGATTTGGGTTTTTGTGCTTGTTGAAATAGATAGCTTTCAATTCGTTCAATTTGTTCACTAATATATTTTGTGAAATCTTGAATATTACTGTCAACGTATTCTTTAGTGTCTTGAAGTTTTGTGTAGACTACTTCAATGTCACCTTCTACTCTTTCCTGTAGTATTTGGCTTTCTTTTTTAAATTCTGTGGTAATTTGTTTCATACAATTTTTCACAAAAGATTTTGTTGCAGCATCATTATTTTCAACAGGCTCACCAACACTTTTTAAACGCTTCCAGTGCAGATCTAAATGGTTATCATTATCCAAATTAAATCCCAACACTTTGGAAAAATTTCTTTTTAATTTATTATTTGATGCTTCTCGCATGGAATGACGAACGAACTTATCGACGCTCATTGTCAATTAGGCTTACAACTCTATTAATACAGCATATTTATACAATCATATTAGCTTCTCTCAACTCCTCAATGATGGAAATAATTTCATTGTTGTGATTGTTGCGTCCAGCTGTCTGTGAGGATAATAAAAGTCGTAATCTATCAACTAATTCATTCGGATCATCCCAGTAAATGTAATTAGGTTTTTGTGGATTGACTCTCATCAAACCGGTTATTTTTTTACGTTTATATGGTGTAGATGTCGATGAAGATTTATCACTAAATAATCCCTTTATGATGTTGATATACTTGAAAGCTTTGGTCCCCTTCATTTGCTCATTTTCATCATAATTACGTTTGTGAGCACTAGTATTGTTTAAAATTGTTTTGTAAACTTGTAGATCTGCTTCGTTATAATTTGATGGTGTCTTGTGGAAAAATAACTGAAAGAGACCGGGTGTAAGGTTGAAAGAAGTGGGGGATGAAGTGTCAAACGGTTTGTCGGATATTAATATTTCGCCGTTTTGTATTGTGCACTGTTTCCAAATCTCCATTCACCATCTGGTCTTCTATGCAGTCCATATGTAGTATCCAGCTCATTTTGTTGTTCCAGCTCAGATAAATCCATGACTTTAGTTGATTTGTTTACAGCTTCCTCTGTATCATTTATTTTAGAGAAAAAGGCGCCGTCTTCATTACTATTGGCAAGAGTCTCGTCTGTAAAATCAATCTCTTTCTTTGTTTTATGTGGTGTACTTGTTTTTGGTTTGAGTGGCATCTCATTATGCGTAAAATCTAGAACATTCTTGTTATTTGTTGATGTTATTGGTATTGTAGTATTTCAAACCTATTCCTTTAGAGGTTTTGTGATTGGCTTAAGTGACTCTTCTGTTTGATTTTCTACATCTGCTTTTCTCAGTTTTAGGTTGCGAAATTTCTGTTTCAAAATACGTCTGGTTTTTACCAGGTCTTTTAATATTTTTTCATTCATTCTTAGCATCTGCTTAAACAGCTAACAAATCAGATCAGGTATATCAGCTAACAGATCAGGTGTATCAGCTAACAGATCAGGTGTATCAGCTAACAGATCAGGTGTATCAGCTATCAGATCAGGTGCAACAGCTATCAGATCAGTTCAAAGGTTGTTTTCATACTAGGATGAAAGTATCGCGAATGCTTTTATTTATAGTTGGATGTAAATATCAAAACCTTTTCTATAACGCCCATCATCAATCGGGTCGTCTTTGCTGATTACCAGAAATCCCTATTTGTCCCTCCAACACTCTCTACATATATTTAGAAATTTTTCAAAAGTCATGTCTGTTCCTACATGATCATTGTATATGTGCTTCATGTTCATCTCGTCTTCCTTAAACATAATAATCATGTTGGCATTATCGCGTACTAAATGCTTGGGGATGTGTGTATATGTTTGACATAAATAAAAGCAATCGATGCATTTATGTCTGCCCGTACAAAAGTATTCTCTAATGTTATTTTGCTTCTCACAAGCAACATCATCGAATATCATTACTGAGTTGGTTTTTGCTTCATCTGGTTTGAGAACTTGTTCGTTGTCGGAAAATGTAAATAGTCCCATATTTTGAATTGGTTTCATTAATTGTTTTAAATATTCATATTTCGGTTGATACAACGACTTTGAATATAAGTATATATTTGCAAAATTCAGTCCATTAGGACTTTCTATTAAACTCAGCATGACGTTGGTCTTTCCACAATTTGAAGGTCCGTCAATAAGGTATCTTATTGAATTCGGCAGCAGGGAGCCGTGTCGGGATTTCGATATGTTGTCAGTAACAGAATCCAGATTTTTAACAATAATATTTTTCTCTTGCTTAACGAAACGCATTTTAGCAATTAATATAAATATACAATAACCACACCTTTATATTAATTTTCATGGCTATAATTTACAAGAAAAATGTCAGTAATAATCAGTCAGTAACCGGAAGAGGTTTATTAAATGGTGTAATAAATTCTCTACCAATTGAACTTCATTTACCGGGTTATCAGTTTTGTGGACCAGGAACTAAACTAAACCAACGATTGGCAAGAGGCGATAAAGGAATCAATCCCCTGGACGCCGCATGTAGAGAGCACGATATAGCTTATGATAAAGCACGAGACTTGAATAAGCGCCACGAAGCAGATAAAATATTAATTGAAAGGGCGTAGCAAAGAGTAAAGTCAAAAGACAGCAAATTGAGTGAGCGAATAAACGCACGATTAGTTACAAACGCAATGAAAGCAAAAGTAAATTCGGTATGGGGAGCACGATGAGTAAAACTCTTAAGAAAATTAAGAGAAAAGTTAAAAAGAAATGTACCAAGAAAATAATCACTAAAGCAGTTAAAAGCGCTCTGAAAATTATTAAACAACGAAAACCCGAAGACATTCCCAGTGCTATAAAAATCGCACAAAAGGTTGTCGAAAATTCTTTCGGACGTAAGAAATCCACGATTGACATTCCACGCGTTATATCCGTTCCTAAGACAGGAGGGTTTCTACCATTAGTACCGATTTTAACTGCTCTGGGAGCTGTTGGAGGCTTAGCATCTGGAGGAGCTGCAATCGCAAAAGCAGTTAATGAAACAAAAGCCGCACGACAACAATTGGAAGAAGCAAATCGACATAATAAAACTATGGAAGCAATCGCCATTTGAAAAGGCTTATACCTGAAACCATACAAAAAAAGGATTGGGTTTATATTATAGTCCGCAACCAAAAAACTTTTAAAGAATCTACCCAAAAGAGCCCTCACAGACGTCGACTTGATGAAACATGCAAAGAATCTACCGCATTTCAGAGGTATTTTTATGCAAGACAGTCTCCCGAAACGACCTCGTCAGCAAGAATGTGGAATCGTTAATCTAAATACATCAAAGGCCCTGGTACTCATTGGGTAGCGTATTACAAAGACAGGCACTGCAAAGAATATTTTGATAGTTTTGGAAACTTGCAACCACCGCATGAAATAATAAATTATTTGGGAGATGACGTAAATTACAACTGCACCCAACACCAAGACTATAATTCATACAACTGTGGTCATTTATGTCTAAAATTTCTTTATAATTTAAACAAAATAAACAATAAATATAGTTTTAAAAAGTAATAGTATTAACTTTTTATTGAACTTTTAATATAAACATTATTGAAATTTTTTATATTCTACTATATGTTGGATTTCGATGATGCTGAAATTGATGATGAAGGTGAAGATAATGAGGAGGATGAGCTTTTCCACTCCTTATCCGACTTGAATGGGTTTTTCACCACTGTATACTGCAACTTCTTTGACCATGATTCTTTCATTTCGATGTCTTTCTTCTTATCCATTATACTGCTCTTTGTTGTTATTGTTGTTGTCTTTGTAATTCAAATTCCAAGATGCGACTAAAGCTTTTTGATGATTTTCACCACTATTAATACTTATTTTAACACATGTTCGTTATAGCTAGGATATATAAATACTGCATTTTAAGCTTTGAACATTTAGTCTCTGTGTAGTTTTGAATCGGTGTAGACAACTCGAAAAATTCACTAAATTATTTGTTTAAATAAATACAAAAATAATAAGAATACAAAAATGAATCAACTGTACCAAGATGATTGCACGTCTTCCTCATTTACTGCTGTGAAGGACTTTAATGGAAAAAACTTTAATCAGAAAAATATTCTGTATGTCAAGGACATGGAACCCAGCAGATTTTATACAATAAAAAGTGTGCGCAGGACGAAAACCAAATATGGGGATCGCATTCTAATGGAGCTAGAAGATTGCGTAATTTTTCTACCTCAGAAATTCAATGATATTTGTGATGCGACTATAGCAGAGTTCAACAACGGAAATTATTACATAATAAAACTGATGGAGGAAGATGGAGAAGATTTTCGATTGGAGGTTCAGGTCGACTTTCCCCAATCGCAACCCCTGCTCGAAACATATTATACAAATTGTCAAAAAAATTTTTATAAAAAAATAAAGAAATAATTTAATTTTAAAAATATGTCGTCTTTTATTTATAGATTCTTGTAGAAAATGTTATCAATTTATTTATTCTGGCAATAGTTAAATTTATAGTGCAGCAGATGCAGGTGTCTGGTCCATCCACAGTTTCACTAGAAGCCCAACAACATGTACTATAGTGGCATCCATATCGTGACTCAATTGC
The DNA here is from genome assembly GCA_922984085.1 of Sicus ferrugineus. Lineage (NCBI taxonomy): Eukaryota > Metazoa > Arthropoda > Insecta > Diptera > Conopidae > Sicus > Sicus ferrugineus. The sequence continues at coordinate 21,596,219 of OV277348.1, read as the reverse complement.
AAAAGCATCTTTGTATTTGATTAGTTTTGTATAGCCTGTTAAAATGTAATCAAAATGCTCCCTGTGAGTTACTAAAAACTCATGAACTCGAATTAAAAATATTGTCATGTTTACGTGATCCATCTTGTTTAGTTAATAGTTGATTGTTGACTGAATTCTATTTGTTCTATTACATTATTTTATAAAGTGGGAAAAAAACTCGCACGTGACTTACGGTTGTATACCGTATTTTCCAAGAATTAATTAAGCTAATTCCAAGAATTAAAAAAAACAATAAAATGTACAATTTATGCATGCATATTCATTTTCATACTCCGGCTGAAACCTTCTAAATTAAAAAAAAAAAAGAAGAAGAAGCATGCCAACAAGAAAACGAAATTGAAATAAAAAATCTGAATATGTTCAATCATGTTTGACTCAGTTACGCCTAATTTCATTGCATTCTTCGGAAATGTTTACATTACTTTAATTCCAGCAAATTCGAGTCAAGCCGCACTTCGGTCCCAAGCAATTAAATAAACAACAACAACTACAACAGTACTTCTGCTTACGCAGCCTCTGCTTAGGCAGCCCCACGCTCCAGATCACGCGAAGCTACAGTTCGATCCGTTCACTTTATGTTTACATTAAATTTCACTACGCTTCTGGGGCGGCGACTCAAAAGCGAAGCAATTAAATAAACAACAACTACAACACACTTCTGCTTAGACAGCCTCTGCTTACGTAGCCTCTGCTTAGGCAGCCTCTGCTTACGCAGCATCTGCTTACGCAGCCTCTGCTTAAGCAGCCTCTGCTTACGCAGCCTCTGCTTAGGCAGCCTCTGCTTACGCAGCCTCTGCTTAGCAAGCTGCCATCCGCGACCACACACATTCCCACAGTCGCTTGACTCATAAAAATCTTAATATGATATCCTACTACAACAACAATTCCAAAGGCAAGCATCTTGCCACTGCTGCTCTCCCCAATACTCACATACCATAACACACGTCTCTCCCCTCCCACTCCCATCGACAAGCATCTTGCCGCCGCTGCTCTCCCAATACTCACATACCATAAAACACGTCTCTCCCCTCCCCTCTCCCCCTTGTTCGTAACCATCTCCCCTATCAACCAAATGATCGTCTGTCCGTCCGCCAGCCGCTAGCCGCCAGCCGCTGGCCTTCAATCTTCTTTCTCACTCTTACACACACACCGCCCCTTAGATAGAAAGTCTCCGCCGAAATACTTGGATGGAGCCATTTGAATTAGAACCGGCCTATTCATACTACCCACTGGGTAAAACGAATGGATCCTGCTTTTGAATGGCTATCCTTATCTCATCGTTGATTTTAAATGATTGTAAATACAGTGAGAAGCTATGGTATTCTTTTTTAATGATACTATCATCATATAGTGGTTTTTGTAGAACATCAAGTATTTGACTCATTTTAATTTAGTTTTTCTTTAGTTTGAAACCCAAAGATTTTAAAAACTCTTTATTTACAAACGTCAGCTGTTTACGTTGTATAGTGTCAAGTGTTGTCTGCGGCTTCTGCGACCTTGTTAGTCCAAGTGGTAGGGTAGAAGTGAATGAAGGTGTACCTATGTAGACGCTTATATTATAGATAATCATTATTCTTGTGGTTTTAAATGTAGTCTAAGGGTTATAATTTCTCCACAAAAATTAATTAGGTTACGGCTTTGATCAACAATTTTTACTGTAATCGAACTTATCTGTCTGGTGTTTAATGGTAAATAGGTAAAATTTTTCGGAATCTCATCTATTTTATACCCAGGACTGACACTCAGTGCAAACATATGTATTGTATGCGCCGGTGCATTATTAATATATGAACAGGTAACTATGTCACACTCAATGTGTATTGCATTGATCTTTGTTATATTCACAGGCAAGTCTGATGTATGTAGTTTTCCTGCTTCCAATATTCTTTTACTGAATCCTAAGAGCGGACCAATGCTTCGATCTTTATTAAAGAAAATGTCATGTTTACGGGATCCTACGATAGCTTGCAGTGTATTAGGGTTGGCTGCTATTTCCAATTTCTCGTGCAGCTTTTCATGTGACTCTATACTTAAATATCTACTTTGAATGTACTCGGCAATATCAACAAGCTCATATGAACCGACAGGAATTTCAATTGTATGGTCTCCAATGAGAAATAAATTATTTTCATAGTCGACGTTTGGTATGGTGTTGTAACTATGAAAGTCGACCAGACCACATACGTACTTATTATCTAAATCTATAGGTGGAAAGTAATCAGCTGATAAAATGGATTTGTTTCCACTTAAAGTAAGAGTTATTGACATCTTGAATGTTGATTAACTAATGAAATGAAAACACACACAAACAATCTCTTTTATACCAGAAAATTTATTTACATATTTTTTATAAGATTTCATTACTATCGATCCAAGAATTATGTTCATTCGAAAATCCTAACCACTTGACGAAAAATTTGCTTCCTCTTGTTTTAAGAACTTTCTCCACAAGGTGTTGGGGTATTTTGTTTTCAGTAGTTCAGTTTCTAAGAATCCTCCTCTACTATAATTGCATTTCCCTGGTAGTCTTCAAGAATATACGTTGTGGGGTGTGTAATTCTTATATTTTTAATTTTAAAAATCTCTGTAATTCAATTCGGTGTATAGCCTTTTTCGAATATATGTTTATGTTTACTGATGCGAACATAATCTCCTAAACGGAACTTTGACCTTGTAAATATTTTCAGATTATTGTTGGCTGTCTTTAATAACAACCTTTCATTAGACGGATTCACATCAATGGGAGCCATATTTATCGTTCTATGCTTTTTCTTATTGTATTTGTCGATCAAATTTTTATAATTATCAATCCATCGATACGATCCATGGTAACTAAATTCCTTCGACATCATCTGCTTTAGTGTCCTATGGAAACGCTCAACAATTGACGCCTTTAAAACGCTATACGTAGAATAATGGTTGACATGGAATTTCCTCTCTAAATTTTGAAATTGTCAATTAAAGAATTCTTTACCATCATCGGTTGGTAAATTTCTCGGTATCCGACCTAAATTGAACATCGTTTCCATAGCTTTGGTTACATCAGCGGATGTTTTAGATTTTAAAGGCTTAGCCCAGGCGAATTTTGAAAATGTATCTATTACGGTGAGAAGGAAATGAAATCCATTGTTATCCGTGGAATAACTTCCCATTTCAACTAAATCCGCTCGTCGATCCCTTTAGTGATTACACGTCTTCGTTTAAAATTTGTTCGAGCTTGAGTGTGAAGCTCCTCTACTAAACCTCGCTTTTTACTCATTTTGGCATTTCTTGTAGAATTTTTTTCTCCAATTCAACTGCAGATTTAGGTCTTAGTACTTGTTGAAAGAGGTAATTTTCTATTCGAGCAATTTGTTCACTAATATATTTTATATAATCTTGAATACTACTTTCGATGTATGTTTCAGCATCATTAATCTTTATGTGAACTACTTCAAATTCTTTATTAATTTTTTCCTTCAGTGCTTTGTTTTCTTTTTTAAATTCTGAATCCATGTGATTCATACTATCTTTCACAAAATACGTTGTTATTGACTCCATCTGTTTCATATTATCATCCACAAAAGACTTGGTTACTGCGTCATAACCATCAATAGGTGTGCCAACATTCTTTAAACGCTTCCAGCGGATATTTAAGTTGTTATCATTATCTAGACTGAAACCCAACACTTTTGATATATTTCTCTTTATTTTATTACTTGATGTTTTATGTGCGGAATAGCGACCGAACTTGTCGACACTCATTTTCAATTATGCCTACAACTCTATTATACATCATACTTATACAATTATATTAGCTTCTCTTAATTCCTTAATGATGGAAATAATTTCGTTGGTGTGATTGTTATGTCCAGCTGATTGTGATGATAATAAAAGTCTCAATCTATCTACTAATTCATTCGGATCATCCCAAAAAATATAATTAGGCTTTTGAGGATTTACTTTCATCAATCCGGTTCCTTTTCTATGTTGAAGTGGTGTGGAGAGCAAAGATTTATCACTGATTAATCCTTTTATGATGTTGGTGTACTTGAAAGCCTTGGTTCCCTTAATTTGTTCATTTTCATTATAGTTACGTTTGTGAGCATTAGTATTGATTAGAATTGTTTTGTAAACTTGTAGATCTGCTTCGTCATACCTTGATGGTGTCTTGTAAAACAATAATTCAAAGAGACCGGGTGTAAGGTTGAAAGAAGTAGGGGGTGATGTTCCAAAAAGTATGTCTGAGATGAATATTTTATCATCATGCATTTCCAAAGCGCTATTTCCGAACCTCCATTCACCATTCTATCCTCTGTTCGGTCCATATGCGGTGTCCAACTCATTTTGTTCCTCTAATTGTTACAGAATTTTTGATGGAATTTTGTTGATTTGTTTGCATCATCTGTATCATCCATTTGAGAGAAAAAGGTACCGTCTTCATTACTCTTGGTAAGAGTTTCGTCTGTAAAATCAATCTCTTTCTTTGCTTTGTGTGGGGTACTTGTTTTTAGTCTGAGTGGTATCTCATCATATGTAAAGTGAGAGTCATTCTTATTAGGATTTGTTGTTGTTGTTGCAGTGTTTCGAACCAATTCCTTTAGAGGTTTTGTGATTGGCTTAAGTGACTCTTCTATTTGATTTTCTACATCTGCTTTAGTCAGTTTTAAGTTCCGAAATTTCTGTTTCAAAATACGTCTGGTTGTTACCAAGTCTTTTAATATTTTTTCATTCATTCTTATAATCGGTTACATCAGCTATCAGATCAGATCAGGTGTATCAGCTATCGGATGCGGTATATCAGCTATCAGATCAGGTGTATCAGCTATCAGATCAGTTTAAAGACTGTTTGCATACTAGTATGAAATTATCGGGAGTGCTTTTATTTATAGTTGGATGTAAATATCAAAGCCTTTTCTATAACATCCTTTATCAATTGCTTATTACCAGAAATCCATATTTATCTTTCCAACAATTCTCTACATATATTTAAAAACTTTCCAAAAGTCATGTCTGTTCCCACATGATCATTGTATATGTGTTTCAAATTCATTTCATCTTGTTTGAATATAATAATCATGTTAGCATTATCACGTACTAAATGCTTAGGAATTCGTGTATATGTTTCACATAAATAAAAACAATTGATGCATTTGTGTCGACCCATACAAAAGTATTCGCGAATGTTGTTTTGCTTCTCACAAGCAACATCATCAAATATCATAATGGAGTTGGTTTTTGCTTCATCTGGTTTGAGGACTTGTTCGTTTTCCGAAAATGTAAATAATCCAATATTTTGAATTGGATGTATTAATTGCTTTAAATATTCATATTTTGGTTGATACCAAAGACTTTGAGTATAAGTATATATTTGCGAATTTTAGTCCATTCGGACTTTCTATTAAACTTAACATAACGTTGGTCTTTCCACAATTCGAAGGTCCAACAATGAGGTAACAGGAAACTGTCTTGATTTGGAAACATTATTAGTTACTAGATCCATATTCTTTATTATTATATTTCTGTCTTGTTTAATGAAACGGATTTTAACAATTAATATAAACATGTAATAACCACACATTTATATACAAATAGTGTTATAAATTCTCTGCCAATTGAATTTCATTTACCGAATTATATATTTTGTGGTCCAGGAACTAAACTAACAGAACGCTTGGAAAGAGGCGATAAGGGAATCAATCCACTGAACGCTGCATGCAGAGAGTACGATATTGTTTATGATAAAACTCGAGACTTGAATAAGCGTCACGAAGCAGATAAAATATTAGCTGAAAGGGCGTGGCAGAGAGTAAAATCAAAAGACAGCAAATTTAGTGAGCGAATAAACGCATACCGATGTTGTATGTCGCATTCACACTACCAAGGCAAGAACATTGGCACTTGTTAATAACTCAGTTAGTGAGCCAGGGTCAAGTTCAGCCTTTAGTGCAAGCCAAGCATTTTGTTTTGGGAAGCTCGAAAGCCAAGCTAGCAACCAGCACTCTGCATGGTAGCAAGTGTGGAAGCTAATTATAATCTGGAAAGCCAAGATAGTAACCAGCACCGTCTGCATGGTAGCACTAACCACATAACATATAGACCGCTAAAAGTCCCTTTTTTCTGGTCCGTAGAGCTTTCAGTAGCCTGGGTCCCACCAAATTTCTTACTCTCGTTTTCTCTTTACACGAGCAATTGTTTTTGCTTAACGGCTGCTAGGAATAGTCGGTTTTCTCGTTCTCTCACATGTTTAAAATGTGTTCCTACTCATTTCCACAGCTACTGAGATCTAGATCATGCTCGTTATTTGCGTTCGTCATTGCATACTCATATTTTGTGTATTTGTTTTTTTCGGTAAGCAGAACATTTCTGTTTGCATTTTTCTTAAGATTTAAGATTTTACGACGTAGCCGTCGGAGAGCTTAAGTAAAAATTATTTAATGTTGTAAAGTAGAGTTCTGTTTGTGAGCCCAGAGCGCGCAGACCGGCGCTGCATTGAAATAAATAAAAAGGGACGTTAGAAGAGGAACAAGGCTTTTTATTGGCATTCTTTTCAGGAGGACACTACAACATTTTGGCGCAGCCGGATTTTCGAGCCGAGGATCGCTCGAAGGAAATTAAAGGTAAGTGAAAATTTTTGGTGAAATTGTGGAATAAATAAAAGGAGTGCCAGCGTCAAGCCAGGCACCCTTGTCTGTCCAATGGCGTTCCACGCCGGACAAAACCTTTGCTGAGGTCGACCCTTTCACTGTGTGAAGCTGTTTAGAAAGTTTTTTAAATAGTTTTAGAAGTGTTGAATAGTTTTAAAGTGATATTTGAAAGTGAATTGTTTGGGAAGGAATAAATTTTTGAGCAAATTAAATAAATTCTTAATATGATAATAGTAGTAATGGGAACAATAAGAGTAATAAGTTGTTAATTTTTCCGAATTAAAAAGATCCCTTATTAGGGGAAAATTTTTGCGTGCACTCAATGCGGTAACCTCTTTATAGAATTTTGTGGATAATAAAACCCGTAAGGATAATTTGGTTCTTTAACGGAGTTATGTACGATTTAGGCTTTTCTAATTTCCACATTGGCATTTTGTCTGTCCAACGCGAAGTGGGGTGTGTAAATGCCCAATTAAAGCGAACTGATTAAAATCGGGAGCTAAAATCTATAATTTTTTAGTCGTTTGCTGAATAAAATTTAGTTCTAAAAATTAAATTTTATTGCATGCGAGGACAATATTTATTTTAAATGGTTTTAGTGGAAAATGTAGAAGTGATTACTCGTGGTCAGATACGGAACATATCCAGGACTGAGAAGACTCAATAGAATACGTGCCACAGTACGTAACGGAGAGTACGGCACAGGCACCGAAGGATATTCCGACGGAAATAAAGAAACAAGGACCAGCAAAATTAACGATAGAGGAATATCGTAAGCGGCAGCTGGAGCAAAGAGAGCGAGTGGCAACTGCGACACCGAAAACACCGAAGCCGAGGAAGCGTCATGGCGGTAAACGAGCGCAGGACAGGAAACGCCTAGCATACCTGAGGGCACTGGTACGAGAGACCACTAATCCAGTTCCATGGGAGGCATCACGCAGAGCATGGGAAGAAATAGGAAGCCTAGAAGAACGGTTGGAACAACGTAGATCGAAAGGAAGAGCGCGACAACAGGTATAAAAACTTCCAGGATGCAGAAAAATTATACTTAAGAATAGAGACAGTTGTAAGAAATAATTAAAAAATAAATGAATGGAATAAATAAATTAAGAATGCGTTTTTTTTTATATAGTCGAAAGCTAACTCATAAGAAGCGGACCGCTTATTCATTTTATTAAATGAAATGAAAATAAATGGATATTTGTTGTTGGGAAAATTGTACAATTGAACGTGAAGCGAAACTCAAGAGTGGCGTCGGCGCCTGCTTGAGATCACATTTCAGCGCAAAGTTACTGTGGTTTTTTTTTATTGTTTTGCTTGTTAGCGCGTCAGAATGAAAGCGTTTGCAAAATTGTAAGCGTGGTAATTTGTTTTGTGGGTTTTATTCCGTTCAACTCTGAGGAGCAAGTCAAGAAATTCGACGCTCGTTTAAATGTAGCCACTGTCGCTGGCCTTGATTTTGTTATTCTGAAAGGGAAATTAGGTCAGTAGTAGCAAATAAGAGGATTGCTGATTGTTGCAGTTTTGCTAACTAGTCGGGTTAAAAGCTACTTAATTGAAAACATTAAATGAATGGGGGAAAAATTTATAGAGAAACGAAAGCGATGTAATTAATGGCAGACTCAGTGCAAGAACAGATTTATTTAGACTTGAAGAGAACCCATGAAGAATTGCAAAGAGAGCTAGGGGAGTTTTTAGCGAAAATTTGGGAGGTTCTTAAAAGCGCAGTAGCGAATAAGGATAATTGGGAGCTAATTAAAACAAGGATAGTAGAATTAGGTAATATTACGAAAGTTGAAAAAGCGGATGCTATTGTAGAAGCGCTGCTGCAGTTTATGCAGCATAAGGTGCATGCTAAAGAGGAAGAAATAAATGAATGGAAATTACAGGTCGCGGCATTCAAGAATAGATATGATAGCTATTTAGTTGATAGAATATTTCAGGAGGAATTAATAAAAACGTGGAATTCGAAAACGAGAAGCTTAGGAAATTGTTGAATAGAAATTTAGCAGGGAGTACAATAGAGCTTGCATTAACGAATGAATCCGCACGGAAGACAAGGGAAGATTGTTTAACCTTAGAAGCAGCGAACAAAAGAATTCAGGAACTGAAAGAACAGAACAGACTGCTAAACCAGGAAATTTCGTTAGCTCATGAACAGACACTCTATCATAAAGAAGCAACCCCTCCGAGAGCGTGTCAAATAGTTGACAGATCACGCTCCTTTCCCCTGGCTAGACATTCAGAAACTCAAACAGATAAGATGGGTATAGGAGAAATAGCAAAACTTACAGTCTTGTTCCACTGTTTTCAGGAACCCAGTCCCCGGATTTAAGGGGTGAAGTTTATAAATTCATACAGGGATGTGAGTTAACTGCGAGAGAAGCGACGGAAGGGAATGTGCAGGACTACATAGACTGCATCAAGCAGAGGTTATATGGAGACGCATATGATCTTGTTAGATCACAGCGTTTCGCTAACCTAGAGGAATTGTACCTGGTGATAAAAAGAGCCTATCTACCGACTATTTCCTTGGAATCTGTACTAACGGAGCTACAGAATTGTAGCCAATTACCGAGCGAGCAAATTCGACAGTTCGCAAGACGGGTTAGTACCCAAAGGAATCAAGCAATAGAAATTACAAAGAGTTTCTATAAGGGTGTCGGTGATAGTGCGCTTCTGTGTATGATAGATTCAACAGCAAAGCAGTCGTTTAAAACGGGTTTAAGAGACGCGACATTGAGGGTTTATATGCTGGGTGTCACTGGGAAAACCCTGGAAGAAATGATCAAAGGAGTAGTTCCCTCTGTCAACAAGCAACCACGCAAATGCAAAGTAATATGAATTTATTGCAAAGTAATAGGAATTTATTGGATTCCCACATAAGATCTCCTGCGCAGAAACGCTTGGAAAGGCCGGAGGCAATGCAAAACATCCAGAGGGGGCCACAGGAAAAAATCATTTGCTCATTTTGCAATAAAAGGGGACATACGAGGGAAAAATGTCTGGTGAGGGAAAACACTCCGTATTGCCAGAAGTGTTTTAAATATGAGCATGGGACAGACTGGAGGTGCGGAAAGCAACGGTCACAGGACCACGGAGCAAATAACTACACGAGAGAGCCATTAAATGGTTACCGAGGTCAGTCAAACCGGAGAGTGGAAGTGCCAAGGAACCAACCACAGCGGAATTGGCAACCAGATCCGATCCAACAGCAGAGTCAGAGAAGGTTCGAAAACCCGAATTCGAATGCATCAAACGGTGTGCAAAGACAGGGTGCGAAGAACATGCCAGACAGATCAAATAGAAAGGTGTGTCATTGGTGTAGCAGACCAGGGCATATTGTAAGAGATTGTGAGGCAAAAAAGAATTGGGACAGGTTTCAGGGAAACCTCAGAGGGCCCAGACAAGGCCAATAGTCTGGGAACCCTACACAAATAGTAACTTAAGGCCTAATGAGGTGGTAACAATAAGTCCGACATCGGAAACGATTGTGGATACGTTTCCAACCTCAATGAATGAAGTGGTAACTGTAAGTCCTACATCGAGAACAGTTGTGGATACGTTACCAACTTCGTCGAATGAAAAAGTAACTGTAAGTCCGACATCGGAAACGATTGTGGATACGTTACCTACTTCAACTGATGTGAGAGTAACTGTAAGTCCGACATCGGAAACGATTGTGGATACGTTACCGAGTTTAAGAGATTTTGAAATTAGTGCAAGGCCAAATGGTACAAACGATGAAGAGAGTAACAGTGTACAAAGGAAGCATACGGTTGTGGGAGCAGTAGAGTCAAAAATGAAAAACCACGATCTGGAACAGAAGTCTTTTTGGTTGAGTTATAATTTGTACAACAGTGATAAACAAACTGAGACAGGAGTATCTAGCTGGACTCAAACCCAGGCAAATGACGTGTTCATTGAATTACCTTGCGCGGAGGCTGTAAATGGAAAACTCGTTTTACTGGTGGATACGGGAGCGGATACAAGCCTGGTAAAGGAAGTTTCGTTAAAGGAGGGTACAGTTGTAAACCAGGAGGATACAAAGAGTTTAAGCGGAGCATTTGGTGGATGTGTGACCACTGAGGGGTCACTGATAGTGAAGCATAATAAAAGCAAAAAGGTTGAGGTAGAAGTGTCTAACCGGGAGCAATCTAATATGAATGACGTGTTTATTGAGTTGCCTTGCGAAGAGGCCAGAAATAAAAAACTCATTCTGCTAGTTGATACAGACGCCGACAATAGCTTACTTAAAGATAATATTTTGAATGAAGTTCTCAACGTAGACACAGGTGACATGCAAACAGTCGTGCATAAGAAGAGAATTCCACCAGTAATATATCAGGGAAAACTGGTTAATCTGAAAAATTATAAAATTTTTGTACCCGTATTAGAATCAAGCGGACATGATTTCGCCTTTAACCTAAATTTCGCATCGGATTTCACAAATATTAATAACTTGCAGTTAAGAAAACAAAGTAATATGAATTACATGACGATACATGTGAAAAATCGAAGAAGACTAATTCGTAGAAGACTAGAATTTAAATAATAAAAAAAAAAGGGGGAAGCTTAATTAATAAAAATTGTAAATATTATTGGTCTTAACTTAGTAGAGTTGATAATAAAAATTTTATTAAAACTATAATAATAAAGTTAAAATGTTAATTAAATATCGTGTATCAGAATTTGTCACTAAGAGTCTAAACGCATTTTTCGGCTATATCAATTTAGTCGAAACAATGTGGAAATATGAAAAATCGATCCGTCTAATATGTGAATACATATTCAAAGGAACACATTCAAAGGAACACAATACATATTACACAGTACATTACTTAAAGACTCAAAGCAATATGTAAGACATATTGGACGCGAGGTAAAAGTAATCCCGTTCCATTTTAGACTATTTCATTCATCTTACTCTATATGTGTTAAATATTTCCTAGTTGACTCTTAGCTAATGTAGGACAGCCAAATTCAACTTGTTGATACGAAATTGGTCTGAGAAGAAGGCAATCCTCACAACTCCAAAGAATATGACATTGACAAAGATGGCTTAAAACAATGTCCAACGATTCGAAAACTTACTTACAAACTAACCCTAAATGTTGAAAAAAGAAAACAAGAAAAAAGAAAAGAAAAGAGAAAAACTAAAATTAAAACGGAAAACATAAAGAAAAGAAGTTATATTAAAATAAGAACAAACTTGAGTTAAAAAAAAAATATAGAAAAAAATACAGAAAGAGAAAAAGATGTGAAATAAAATAAGAGAAAAAAAAACTGAAATATAAAAAACATGTTTGAGAAAAAAAGGACAAGAAAATAAAAGAGAGGAAAATTTTTTACTAACACAACTAATTTAAACTAACTTATAACTTTTAGCTACGTGCGTTTCAATAAGCAAATACATGCTTACTTAAACGCAAATTACAACATTTGTACAAAAAAGGGTACAAATTACCTCGTTGCTCCAAAACAGCAACGTCCCAGGTTTTTAAAGAAAAACCGAATAAATTCAAACCCAGAAAAAAAAACCTGAGGAAGAATTGTTCCAAGCTGCCTTCAGGGCATTGCACTTAGCAATTAAAATTATGCTTGCAAAGTATTTGTTTGCAACAATTAAAATATAACAAAAGAGAGACACAAAAAAAAATCGTTTCAGCAAGCAAGAAAATTTGCTTATTAAAACGATGTTAAAATGAGTAAAAGAAGAACAAAATGATATTGTAATTAATTACTATATTAATTACTATATAAATGAAAATATGGAATTATTAAGGATATTTATTGTTACAAATTAATAGTTAATAAAATAATTTTAGTTACAAGTACTATATATAATAGCAATAAGTTTAATGATTCATGCTTGTCCCTTCAAGTTAACTTTCAAATAGTTTTTGTTGAGTAGGAAAATCCCAAATAGATAAAATCATTAAAATAATTGTGAAATAAATGGGATCCATTTTATAGATTTGTATATAAATAGTTAAGGAAATGTAATTTATATTTATTAAAGAGTCAACATTTATTAATTAAGTCAACAGCACCAATAAACCAGCTCCAAAATTGCAAAATTGCAACAACAACAAAACAACACGAAGAAAACACAACAAAGTCTACTTCGACAGCGAGTAAAACCGTCAGCAACAACAACATCGCAGCAAGTTAAGGAATAAAAGCAGCAACAACAACGGCGACAGAAAACTCCAAAATTTGAATGCCGTGCATACCAATTAATTTCCTGGATGACGCCAAGAATGTAGAACTCGAATCTGAGAAGAAGGAAGATGAGTCTGATAGGCAATGACCAGACCACACATGCAGTTTATATCGGGACAATAAGTCATCTCTTTTCTCTAACGCCGAACCAGGCTGCAGTCCCACAGCTACGAATATTACACTATATCCCTTCCGAGCTTGATTGTGCTCAATTGCACAATCGCAATTCGCACAATATCGCTTCACGATATTAATTTTTTCTTTCCCTAAGGGTGGAGGGATGTTGTATGTCGCATTCACACTACCAAGGCAATAACATTGGCACTTGTTAATAACTCAGTTAGTGAGTCAAGGTCAAGTTCAGCCTTTAGTGCAAGCCAAGCATTTTGTTTTGGGAAGCTCGAAAGCCAAGCTAGCAACCAGCACTCTGCATGGTAGCAAGTGTGGAAGCTAATTATAAGCTCCGGGCAAAGATCTGGAAAGCCGAGATAGTAACCAGCACCGTCTGCATGGTAGCAAGTGTGGAAGACAATTGCCACCAAATAGCTTTTCTCGAGCTCAAACTAAGCAGCTTTCAGAATAAATAAAAGTAGCTAAAATAAAAAGCAAAGAGCAAACGCGGAAGAATTAAATCGTTCCCAATTTAATTCTACCGACGTTAATATTGGCAAATATGAATATTAAGAATTTAATATTGCAAAATAGTGGAATTGCGACATACCGGTCCACTTTAGTTTCGCCGACGGCTACGTAGAGTTCTGTTTGTGAGCCCAGAGCGCGCAGACCGGCGCTGCATTGAAATAAATAAAAAGGGACGTTAGAAGAGGAACAAGGCCTTTTATTGGGAGGACCCGCATTCTTTTCAGGAGGACACTACAACACCGAGTTACAAACGCGATGAAAGCTAAAGTAAAATTCGGCATGGGGAACACGATGAATAAAACACTTAAGAAAATTAAGAGAAAAGTTAAAAAGAAATGTAGCAACAAAATATTTATTCAAGCGGTTAAAAACGTATTGAAAATCATTAAACAATGAAAACCAGATATTCCCAAAGATAGGCACTGCAAAGAGTTTTTATAGTTTTGGAAACTTGCAACCACCACATGAAATAATAAATTATTTGGGAGGAGTACGTTACAACTACACTCAACATCAAAACCATAATTCATACAACTGTGATCATCTATGTTTAAAATGTCTTTATATGTTAAATAATAAATAAAATATATATATATATATATATATATATATATATATATATATATATATATATATATATATATATATATATATATATATATATATATATATATATATATATATATATATATATATATTTTATTTATTATATATATATATATTTTTATATATTTATTTATATATATATATATTTTATTTATTATTTATATATATATATATATATATATATATATATATATATATATATATATATATATATATATATATATATATATATATATATATATATATATATATATATATATTATAATTATTTTTTTTAAGACTTTTAAGATTACCGTACTTATGCAAACAACATATTCCACGCTGTTTATGTAGTCGTTATGTAAATACTACATTTTAGTTCCAGATATTCAGTCTTTGTGTAACTTTAGTCAGGTGCAGTCAACGTTAAAAAAATATTTGATAAAATAATTTGTTATAAAAAGTTAAAATAATATTAGTAAAATAATTCAGCTCCAACAAAGTGACTTCTCTCTCTCGTTCGCTGCTGTGAAGGACTTCAATCAAAAGAACTCCAACCAGAAAAATATCCTTTATGTCAAGGATATGGAACCCAGCAGATTCTACATCATAAAAAATGTTCGCAGAACAACAACAAAGTTTGGGAATCGCATACTGATAAAGCTGGAAGATTGCGTTGTTTTCCTACCACAAAAATTCAACAATATATGTGACCATAGCAGAATTCAGCAATGGCAACTATTATTTAATAAAACTGTTGGAAGAAGATGGAGAAAATTTTCGCTTGGAGGTTCAGGTCGACTTTCCTCAATCGCAACCACTACACGAAACATATTTTACAAATTGTCAAAAAGAATTTAATAAAAAATAAATAAGTAAATAAAATAATTTTATAAATATGACATCTTTTATTTATAGATTCTTGTATAAAATGTTATCAATTTATTTATTCTGGTAATAGTTAAATTTATAGTGCAGCAAAGGCAGGTGTCTGGTCCATCCACAGTTTTACTAGAAGACCAGCAACATGTAGTATAATGACATCCATATTTGGAGACAATCGCAAAGGCATCTTTGTATTTGGTTAGTTTTGCATAGCTTGCTAAAATGTAATCAAAATGCTCCTCCAGTATATTTTCTCTGTGAGTTACTAAAAACTCATGAACTCGAGTAAAAAAGGTTGTCATGTTTACGTGATTCATTTTGTTTAGTTAATAGTTGATTGTTGACTGAATTCTATTTGTTCTATTACATTATTTTATAAAGTGGGAAAAAAAACTCGCATGTTACTTACGGTTGTATACCATATTTTTTCAATTAAGCTAATTCCAAGAATTAAGAAAACAATAAGATGTAAAATTTATGAGTGCACATTCATTTTCATACTCCAGCTGAAACCCTTATAAGATAAAAATAAAAAAAGAACATATCAGCAAAACTGAAATTGAGATAACGAGAGATCCGTCTTTGTGTTCGATCATGTTCGGTTCAGTTCCGCATAATTTTCTCACATTCTTCGAAAATGTTTACATTAATTTAATTCCTGACAAACCGTCAATGAGTCAATGTACAATTCAAAACCAAGCATTTAAATAAAAACTACAACAACAACAAGAAGAACAATAAGGCGAGTTTCATATTTCTTAAAATAAAAACTCCGCGCTTCATTTTAAAAAAAAATTAACAAAAAAAATTTAAAAAAAATTTTTTTTAAAAAATTTAAAAAATCGATCTGGCCACTCTGTCCACCAAAATCCTCGATCTGGCCACTCTGTGGGGTGGTTGTTGTTGTTGTTGTGCTCCACATTCTCCACATGTGGAGCTATGATTTTACCTGTTGTTGTTGTGAATAAGAAGGTACATATTACTACTACTCATGAGGGTCTGCATTGCTATGACGTAGTCCTTGAAGAGTTCTGTGGGTCCCTGGAATCTCTGCCGCACATCGTCATCGAGTCGTTCTTGATACAGAGAGGACAGGAAAAACTTGAGAAAGTCTTTTTTTAAATTCACCCCATCGTAGCCAAGGTTTCTTGTTGTTGCGGAACCAGTGAAGACCCTTTCCTTGCATAATCTCTGGCATGGTCTAGCCGCTCAAGAAACTCAAGTGGATCCATCCTGTCATCAAAACGGTCCACTTACGTATCTGGTTCATTATGCTGCTGTAGACCACTGGTGACGACTCTGGCTGAGTTGGGTGTTGAATACAGGCGTTCGATTGATATGCGAGTGATGTCTTCGAGCTGTGAGTTGAATCGTCGGATGACCTGGCGATGGTGCTGGATTAGGAACTGGTGATGGGCGTACCGGCGTTCTAATTCCTTCAAGCGCTCTACTTGGTCTGGCTTGAGATCTTCTCTCGTAGTGAACGTCGAAAATATGCCTTTTGGGTCTTCTACGTTGCCGTCGGTGTCTAGACAAAACTCCTTCATTAATTTTACCAGATCCTCACGCTTGAGGGCGACTATCCATCTTTTGACCATGTTGCACCCTGTTAATTAGCTTGCCACAGGTGTCTGTCCAGGGTCGAATATTCAAGAAAATTTATTGATAGATGGGACCAGTGTCAGTTGTTATTTAACACATTTATTTTCTACATCCAATTCTTATCATCTAATTAGATTATGGCTAACAAGTTGTCTTAGCTGTAGTAATGGTTACAAACGAATCTGTGTATCTCCGTGACTCTGGTGTGCGAGAAAGCTCTGTTGCAAAAATAAATCTTCGATGCGGCACGAGTGAGCTTCGATGTAATCAAAACTTCGGTGCGTAGAAAGAAACGTCGGTAGGAACTTCGTGGGGAAAAAAAAAGAACTTCGCTGGCAGGAAAAAAAAACTTCGTTGGGGAAAAAAAAACTGGCGTTGTTGTGGCGATGAAAATTTTCGTGCAGAAAGACGGCGGCCAGGGTGTCTAGCGGAGCTTGTGACTATTAATTCGCCAGGGCTAACGATCGTGTGTTTCGCTCGGTGTGTCTAACACGCTCGTGTTTTGCTATAAGTTTCCCTTGGAGCTCGAACTAATCGGTCTTGTTACTTGCTTGATTTTGCGCGAAAGAAAATACAATTTTAATTACGTTTGGGCCGTGGCCGTGACCAGGGATTCTCCGGTGAGTAGGCTTCTCAAAGGTAAGCTTGTGGCGAGGGGGTGTAGGGAGGGGAGAAGAGGATAGAGCCGTGTGCCCGTGAGTACAAAATGCTGATCCACTGGACCGGCATTTTGCACTCTCAGGTTCATCGCGTCGGCTCCCACGAAACGATCCACTGGACCATCCGTTTGAAGCCTCGGCAACGAGAGCGGCTGCGGAGAGGAGAGGACGCAACCGCATCCCCGTGAGAGCAAAAGCCCGATCCATTGGACCAGCAATTTGCACCCTCAGGTCCGTCGCTTTGGCTCCAACGAAACGATCCATTGGACCATTCCTTTGAAACCTCGACAACGAGAGCGGCTGCAGAGAGGGAAAGACGCAGTCGACAACTAGAGCGGCTGCAGAGAGGAGAGACAACGGAGAATCTTCCTCCCGTCTCCAACCACGGCACGAGCGATCTGGATCACCCGTGCAGCGGCTAGAGGCAAGAGAGCCACCTCCTACCACCAGGTGCTACGCGTGTCACGGTCCACGAGCAACTGGCGTTTCATGTGTTGTGTCGTTCTTTTTATTTGTTTCGAAGCGTCTACGTTTCGCCGTTTCGTGCGTTTTCTTCGCCACAACGCACATAGCTCTGTCTTGTTCTAAATCTATTTCTTTACCCTACGTTCAGTGCTATTGGAATTATTTTACAATGGTAATTATGTATGCCCTAAAATTTAAAATAAATACCATCACCATTATAACTACTGAAATATACTTAATTTAGACGTATGTTCTTTTTCATATTTTTACATATTGTAAAAATATTAAAAGGAAATATGAGATAATTTATAATACTACAGAAAAGAAAAATTGAATTCATTAAATTTGTGGGCGCATTTAGTAGCGCCGAAATGCGTCGCCACATCCCCTCCCTACTTCCGGGAAGATTTTTCGACTCGTACGTGGCCTTCTCGGATGATGCGGACTCGGTACATGTCGCCTTCGATTGCTGTTCGGGAGTTCTTCCGCTGACCTTTCCTGTGATTCTCCTTGACGCGTTGGACTGCTATCTGTAGTGCTTGTGGAAATCTACCAGGGTCCAGAGCCTCCCATGGGCGAGAAATCTCCTGGCTCGTAGTGCCTGCCGGACTGGCTTTAGATTCGTCTGCTGCGGCTGTTGCGGTCGGAGTCTCTTCAGCATCGGCTGTGTAGGCGAGGTCTCTTTGCTGGCTCATAGTGTGACGATTCCTGCCCAATGGTGGCGTAGCGTAGAACAGGAAATTGTTTGTGTGTACCTGCAGCACTGGACAAGGCTTGGATGATAGTGGCGATTCGCGATGTGTTACCTCTGGTGATCACTGCACAACTGAGATAGCGTTCTCGTATGACGCTCCCTTTTATGCAGAATTCTTCCCGTTACGTCCTGTAGTGTGCTACAATTATTTATCGCGCTACTTTTCGTACTTCCTTAGGGGTTCCTTTGGGATGCCGTAGGGCTTCCCGTAGCTAGGTTGACCGGCGCTAGGTTGGTCGTGGTTTTCTACTAGCACCCTTTGGCGATCTGGACGGCCCACGCAGCTTCCAAGGTTCCTCGTCGTCATCACCCACCTCGTGCGGGATGTGACGGTATTGGTTTTCTGAGACTCCAGCCAGTTGCAGATGGACCTCGCGACGTCTAGCCCCATGTTGACTTCCTCGACACCTCTAGGTTGACGTGACAGTTTGTCTGCAACGACGTTGTACTTTCCCTTGCGATACTGTACCTCGTAGGAGTATTGTTGAAGCTTGCAAAGCCCAGCGTGCGATTCTTCCAGAAGGGTTTTCGATGCCGTTCAGCCACTTGAGCGCCAGATGGTCCGTGATGACGTTGAAATGATAGCCTTCCAGGTATGGCCTCATTTTCCTCAACAGCCATACTATTGCCAAGTATTATTTTTCCGTGGCCGAGTAATTTTTCTCCGCCCCTTGTAGGTGTCGGCTGGCATAGGCAATCACGCGCTCGCCTTCCTCCTGTTCTTGTGTCAGGACTGCTCCGATACCGACGTCGCTTGCATCCGTTTGTAGCGTGAATTGCCTGGTGAAATCTGGGCAGGCCAACACCGGTGCTTCAGTTAGTTTCCTCTTCAGTTCATCAAACGCCACTTGTTGATCAGATCCCCAATGCCAACGCTTGCCTTTCTTCAGCATGCTCGTTAATGGGTAAACAATCCTGGTGAAATCCGGTACAAACCTCCTGTACCATGACGCCGTACCTAAGCACCTTCGCAGGTCTTTGATGTTCGTAGGTGGCTTCAACTCCTTGATGGCTGCGACCTTATCGGGGGTCTGTCTTTATTCCAGAGGACGTGACCAGATGACCCAAGTACCTCAGTTCCTTTTTGAAGAAGTGGCATTTGTCCCTGTTGATCCGTAGATTCGCCCGGCGAAGACGTCTGAAAACGTTACCCAGATGTTGCATGTGTTCCTCTTTAGTCCTGCTGACCACCACGATGTCATCGAGGTAGGCGAAAGCATTTGGCTCCATCTCTGGGCCGATAACTTGGTCCAGGAGTCTCTGAAAGGTGGCCGGCGCAGAGTGTAGCCCGAAGGGCATGACGCGCTACTGGTATAGGCCCCTGCACGGAACGGTAAATGCGGTGTATCTTCGGCTCTTCGGTTGGACGGAGACTTGCCAATAACCATTTTTCAGGTCAATCGTGCTAATGTATCGCGCTTCCCTCAACTTCTCCAGAATGTGGTTTATTCGTGGAAGCGGGTAGGCATCCGGTATGGACTTCGAGTTGATCTGGCGGTAATCTATGCACAACCTCCAGTCGCCAGACTGCTTTTTGGCGAGAACTATTGGCGAACTATATGCACTCTTCGACGGCTCTATGCACTTCAGTTTCAGGAGGTCGTCAATTTGGCCGTTTATAATTGATTGCATGGCCGGGGTAGTATCTCTGTTTGACCGGTGTTTCATCTCGCATGTTGATTCTATGACTCGTTACTTTGGTTAGCCCAGTCATAGCCTCGAACTGCTCCAGTTCTCTTTCCAGGAAAGTTTCTACATCGTCGCCGCCTTGAACTTCGTTCACTGTCCACAGCATGTCTTCGGAGTCGTTGCTATCTTCTGGGTCTGATTTCAAGTCTGTGTCGTGCCCATCGCACCTCAGCTTCGCTTCTGCTTCTGCCAAGAAATCCATCCCCAGTGTTACAGAGTCAATAGTGGTTGGTAACACTAGAAACTTTGAGAGATGTCTTCGGCTACCAAGTTGAACTTCCGAAATTAAGGTTGTCTTTACTTGGAGAGTAGCGCCATCAGCTAGTCGCACTCTCGTTCTGGTATAGGCGGTGTGTGCAGAGTTTCCCAAATTTTTGACAAACGCCTCCGATACAAAACTGCGTGTCGCTCCTGTGTCTACCGTTGCAGTTACTGGCCTCCCGTCTATGTAGATGTCGGCCGTAAGGTGTCCTCTGGTACCTTTGAATGACGATGCTACTTTCGGAGATTGGTGGTCGTGGTCCTCAGCGCTCTCCGTTACTGTTGAGGGTCGTTGGCATTTCCCGACTTCTTCTTGCAGCATTCAATGGTCCTTACGCCCTGCTTACCGCATTGCCAGCAGAACAGTTTTGTTGGATTTCTACAACCCCTTGCGAAATGTCCGTCCAGGACACAGCGACGGCACTTTTTTGCGGAACGCTGTGGGCTTCTAGGCAGGATTCGACGGTGCGACCTTAGCCTCACGGACCTCAGGTGCCGATGTCGTCTTGCGGTGACTCAGGCTATTCTTGTACTGGTCACCCAGGTCAACCAAATCCTCCAAGGTTTTGAAATCTTGTCGCTTAATAAAAGTCTGATACTCTCGCCGACTATTTCTGTAGATCCGCTCGATCTTCTTCTCATAGGAGTAATCGGTGTGACGCATGAGGGTCTGCATTGCTATGACGTAGTCCTTGAAGAGTTCTGTGTGTCCCTGGAATCTCTGCCGCACATCGTCATCGAGTCGTTCTTGATACAGAGAGGACAGGAAAAACTTTATAGTCTTTTTTAAATTCACCCCATCGTAGCCAAGGTTTCTCGTTGTTGCGGAACCAGTGAAGACCCTTTCCTTGCATAATCTCTGGCATGGTTTTCGGCAGTAGGTCTCGGGCTATTCCGTAAACATCTGCTAGTTCTTCTAGCCGCTCAACAAACTCAAGTGGGTCCATCCTGTCATCAAAACCTATGGTCCACTTACGTATCTGGTTCATTATGCTGCTGTAGACCACTGGTGACGACTCTGGCTGAGTTGGGTATTGAATACAGGAGTCCGATTGACATGCGAGTGATGTCTTCGAGCTGTGAGTTGAATCATCGGATGACCTGGCGATGGTGCTGGATTAGGAACTGGTGATGGACTACGGGCGTACCGGCGTTCTAATTCCTTCAAGCGCTCTACTTGTTCTGGCTTGAGATCTTCTCTCGTAGTGAACGTCGAAAATATGCCTTTTAGGTCTTCTACGTTGCCGTCGGTGTCTAGACTAAACTCCTTCATTAATTTTACCAGATCCTCACGCTTGAGGGCGACTATCCATCTTTTGACCATGTTGCACCCTGTTAATTAGCTTGCCACAGGTGTTCAATTTCGAGTTGCTATTTATTTACGAACAGTTTTTTTTCACTTTTCTTTGCTTCCGCTTGTTGTTCTTTCTTACTCTTCGCTCGTTAGCTGAGTCCCTGCTCGGGCGCCACTTGAAACGACCCTTTTCGCCTCGATCTCCTAGAGGCGGTGTTTCTTTATTAGGTCCGTGGACCTTGTCTATAGCCAGGGCAAGCTCACGGCTGTCCTGGGTCGAATATTCAAGAAAATTTATTGATAGATGGGACCAGTGAAAGTTGTTATTTAACACATTTATTTTCTACATCCAATTCTTATCATTCTTATCACAGTTGTGATGTGACCGCGGACGGAGGCGGATGGTGTGCCCGCCAGTACTTGTTGTTAATCAGTTTTAGCGCAAATAAAACCGAAAACAATAGTGCATACAATTACCCACGCCGCGAAACACTTTTAACACAATAAATAACTTCACCAAACAACAGTTTTTCATAAACAAACAATAGTGCACTTATTAGCAACTCAACTTAACAACAAAATAAATAAAAATTCTATCAATTACAACAAATAATACACAATCAAACGGAACGCAGAGAACCATGCGAGGGACTTTTTTTTTGCTCTCCGTAGTAAAGCTCAGCATTTCGTTTGCTTTCACTCCTCCTCCTTCTTCCTGGTCCCGTTAGGTGTGCATGCGGCTGTGAGTGCTGCGTGGGCTGAAGCGCGGCAAGATAAAGGCATAACACTTGTCTTGTCGCGTTTTGCTTTGCTTGCGTCGTACGCGTGGCTGCTTGTACGGCTGACCTTACACTTCGCTACAGTGGGCGGCGATGACAAAATTCCGCATAGACTCCACTAATGTACGTGGCTTGAGGGCGAATTTCTTAGCGGTCTATGCGCATATTTGTACTCACCAACCGCATATAGTGGCACTAGGTGAGGCCCAGGTGTCTGGGGGTGCAGATCCACTGGACTTTCACATGCCGGGGTACCATCTACTGCCATTATTTTTACCTCACAAAGGCCTCGCCTTATACATTCGCAGTGATGTTGCGTACCAGTGTCAGCAACACCTTTGCACGTCGGATGCCGAATTTAGCTCCATGTGGGTTAGGTTCAAAATCCAGTCGCACATCCTGCACTTCTGCTTCGTTTATAGAAGCCCGGGTCTAGGGAGGCTGCCAACTTTTGATAAACTGGACAGTCTCTCTGATTCGATCTCTAAAATTCTGGAATCGTATCCGAACAGTGAAATTGTTGTTGCTGGTGATTTCAATGTTCATAATTCCAATTGGCTACGTCATTCGAGTCACACGACACCCGAGGGTTTGTATGTTGAGTTATTTGCTGAGTCTAATAATTTGACTCAATTAGTGAAGGAACCAACGCACTTTCCCTGCGTTGATGGGCAAAACCAAAATATTCTGGACCTTTTTCTAACTTCACATCACAGCAAGTATGATGTGAATGTTCTTGCACCTCTTGGTAATTCGGACCACGCTACAATTTCTGCTACCTTCCCATATTCTAGTCTTCAATCCGCTCACCAGACAGCTTCGAAGCGGAAAGTGTGGCTTTATGAGAAGGCTAATTGGGATGCGCTGAACTGTTTTTTCAGCCGTTTCAATTGGCAATTGTGTTTCAGAGGTAGAAACATAAATGCTGATACTAAACTGCTGCGCAATCAGGCCAGAAATAGGTGCAATGCCACTCTAAGGCGCGACAAAGTTCTTTACGAGCAGCGCCTTAGACGCAGAGTTCTTGAATACCATAAGGGTAGCAAGAACTTTTGGTCGTTTGTAGGGAGGGTGAAAAATCAGACGAAATTGTCTATTTGAACTCTCCTTAAGGACGATCAGTTCTTCACTCACTCGGTTGATAAGGCAAACTTATTAGCCAAAATGTTTGCTGAAAACTGCTCTCTTCCTGAGAGTAGTCAACCACTGCCCGCGGTCGATGATGTATATCATGCTATGCCTCAGATGCATTTTCGAACGCGAGCTGTTAAAAGAGTACTTGCAGACCTCAATGTCAATAAGTCCTCGGGACCGGATGGCATTTCAGCCCATGTGTTGAGAAAGTGCGCCTCAACACTGGCGCCCATTGCGCAATCTCTTTAATTTATCTTTTACTTCAGGAGTTTTTCCCGCTTCCTGGAAGATTGCCAATGTGCAGCCAGTTCCCAAAAGAGGCTACGAATCTTGCAAATTACCGGCCCATAGCAATCTGCTCAGTGCTCTCTAAAGTCATGGAGAGCATTGTAAACTTTAAATTGATGAGGTATCTAGAGAGCAACGAGTTGATCAGCGATCGCCAGTACGGCTTCCGTGCTCACCGCTCCACCGGCGACCTGATGGCGTTTCTCACTGAACGGTAGAGCAGTTGTATTCACCGGTTCGGTGAGAGCAAGGTTGTTGCTCTGGATATCTCCAAGGCATTTGACCGGGTGTGGCATAAAGCACTCGTGTCTAAACTGGCTGCTTATGGTGTCGGTAATACTTTCACTCGATGGATAACGAGTTTCCTCAGCGGCCGTTCTATTCGGGTTGTGATAGACGGCTTTGCTTCCGAAGAGCACTCCATTAATGCTGGAGTTCCGCAGGGTTCGGTCCTGTCTCCGACACTTTTTCTTATTTTCATCAATGACCTTCTGTCATTGACATCAAACCCCGTATACTCGTTTGCTGATGACATCAGCATTTGTCATTCATATTCATTTTCCAGGCGTCCTTCCATTCTGGAGATCACTGGGAGACGCAGAATTATGAATGACACACTCCAATCCGACCTCAATAAAATCCAGGAGTGGGGTCATGCGAATCGGGTCGATTTTAATGCGCGGAAGACCCAATGCTGTTTGTTAACCCACAAGCGTTTGGCGGGTGACAACTTCCCACCTCTAAATATGGGTGGTGTGGATATTAATGAGTCGGAGGCTCTTGATGTTCTGGGCATGTCAATCCAATGCGATCTTCGCTGGAACGATCACATCTTTGACGTGTCGAAAGAAGCAGCTTAGTGCTTAGGCTTTCTTAAGCGGTGTAAGAAGTACTTCACTCCAACCGATCTTCGTTGTATCTACACCACTTATATCCGTCCGAAAATGGAGTACAATTCGCATATATATTTTATATTTATATATATATTTTTATATATTTGATAAAATAATTTGTTATAAAAAGTTAAAATAATATTAGTAAAATAATTCAGCTCCAACAAAGTGACTTCTCTCTCTCGTTCGCTGCTGTGAAGGACTTCAATCAAAAGAACTCCAACCAGAAAAATATCCTTTATGTCAAGGATATGGAACCCAGCAGATTCTACATCATAAAAAATGTTCGCAGAACAACAACAAAGTTTGGGAATCGCATACTGATAAAGCTGGAAGATTGCGTTGTTTTCCTACCACAAAAATTCAACAATATATGTGACCATAGCAGAATTCAGCAATGGCAACTATTATTTAATAAAACTGTTGGAAGAAGATGGAGAAAATTTTCGCTTGGAGGTTCAGGTCGACTTTCCTCAATCGCAACCACTACACGAAACATATTTTACAAATTGTCAAAAAGAATTTAATAAAAAATAAATAAGTAAATAAAATAATTTTATAAATATGACATCTTTTATTTATAGATTCTTGTATAAAATGTTATCAATTTATTTATTCTGGTAATAGTTAAATTTATAGTGCAGCAAAGGCAGGTGTCTGGTCCATCCACAGTTTTACTAGAAGACCAGCAACATGTAGTATAATGACATCCATATTTGGAGACAATCGCAAAGGCATCTTTGTATTTGGTTAGTTTTGCATAGCTTGCTAAAATGTAATCAAAATGCTCCTCCAGTATATTTTCTCTGTGAGTTACTAAAAACTCATGAACTCGAGTAAAAAAGGTTGTCATGTTTACGTGATTCATTTTGTTTAGTTAATAGTTGATTGTTGACTGAATTCTATTTGTTCTATTACATTATTTTATAAAGTGGGAAAAAAAACTCGCATGTTACTTACGGTTGTATACCATATTTTTTCAATTAAGCTAATTCCAAGAATTAAGAAAACAATAAGATGTAAAATTTATGAGTGCACATTCATTTTCATACTCCAGCTGAAACCCTTATAAGATAAAAATAAAAAAAGAACATATCAGCAAAACTGAAATTGAGATAACGAGAGATCCGTCTTTGTGTTCGATCATGTTCGGTTCAGTTCCGCATAATTTTCTCACATTCTTCGAAAATGTTTACATTAATTTAATTCCTGACAAACCGTCAATGAGTCAATGTACAATTCAAAACCAAGCATTTAAATAAAAACTACAACAACAACAAGAAGAACAATAAGGCGAGTTTCATATTTCTTAAAATAAAACCTCCGCGCTTCATTTAAAAAAAAATTAACAAAAAAAATTTTAAAAAAATTTTTTTAAAAAAATTTAAAAAATCGATCTGGCCACTCTGTCCACCAAAATCCTCGATCTGGCCACTCTGTGGGGTGGTTGTTGTTGTTGTTTTGCTCCACATTCTCCACATGTGGAGCTATGATTTTACCTGTTGTTGTTGTGAATAAGAAGGTACATATTACTACTACTCATGAGGGTCTGCATTGCTATGACGTAGTCCTTGAAGAGTTCTGTGGGTCCCTGGAATCTCTGCCGCACATCGTCATCGAGTCGTTCTTGATACAGAGAGGACAGGAAAAACTTGAGAAAGTCTTTTTTTAAATTCACCCCATCGTAGCCAAGGTTTCTTGTTGTTGCGGAACCAGTGAAGACCCTTTCCTTGCATAATCTCTGGCATGGTCTAGCCGCTCAAGAAACTCAAGTGGATCCATCCTGTCATCAAAACGGTCCACTTACGTATCTGGTTCATTATGCTGCTGTAGACCACTGGTGACGACTCTGGCTGAGTTGGGTGTTGAATACAGGCGTTCGATTGATATGCGAGTGATGTCTTCGAGCTGTGAGTTGAATCGTCGGATGACCTGGCGATGGTGCTGGATTAGGAACTGGTGATGGGCGTACCGGCGTTCTAATTCCTTCAAGCGCTCTACTTGGTCTGGCTTGAGATCTTCTCTCGTAGTGAACGTCGAAAATATGCCTTTTGGGTCTTCTACGTTGCCGTCGGTGTCTAGACAAAACTCCTTCATTAATTTTACCAGATCCTCACGCTTGAGGGCGACTATCCATCTTTTGACCATGTTGCACCCTGTTAATTAGCTTGCCACAGGTGTCTGTCCAGGGTCGAATATTCAAGAAAATTTATTGATAGATGGGACCAGTGTCAGTTGTTATTTAACACATTTATTTTCTACATCCAATTCTTATCATCTAATTAGATTATGGCTAACAAGTTGTCTTAGCTGTAGTAATGGTTACAAACGAATCTGTGTATCTCCGTGACTCTGGTGTGCGAGAAAGCTCTGTTGCAAAAATAAATCTTCGATGCGGCACGAGTGAGCTTCGATGTAATCAAAACTTCGGTGCGTAGAAAGAAACGTCGGTAGGAACTTCGTGGGGAAAAAAAAGAACTTCGCTGGCAGGAAAAAAAAACTTCGTTGGGGAAAAAAAAACTGGCGTTGTTGTGGCGATGAAAATTTTCGTGCAGAAAGACGGCGGCCAGGGTGTCTAGCGGAGCTTGTGACTATTAATTCGCCAGGGCTAACGATCGTGTGTTTCGCTCGGTGTGTCTAACACGCTCGTGTTTTGCTATAAGTTTCCCTTGGAGCTCGAACTAATCGGTCTTGTTACTTGCTTGATTTTGCGCGAAAGAAAATACAATTTTAATTACGTTTGGGCCGTGGCCGTGACCAGGGATTCTCCGGTGAGTAGGCTTCTCAAAGGTAAGCTTGTGGCGAGGGGGTGTAGGGAGGGGAGAAGAGGATAGAGCCGTGTGCCCGTGAGTACAAAATGCTGATCCACTGGACCGGCATTTTGCACTCTCAGGTTCATCGCGTCGGCTCCCACGAAACGATCCACTGGACCATCCGTTTGAAGCCTCGGCAACGAGAGCGGCTGCGGAGAGGAGAGGACGCAACCGCATCCCCGTGAGAGCAAAAGCCCGATCCATTGGAGAGAGAGAGAGCCACCTCCTACCACCAGGTGCTACGCGTGTCACGGTCCACGAGCAACTGGCGTTTCATGTGTTGTGTCGTTCTTTTTATTTGTTTCGAAGCGTCTACGTTTCGCCGTTTCGTGCGTTTTCTTCGCCACAACGCACATAGCTCTGTCTTGTTCTAAATCTATTTCTTTACCCTACGTTCAGTGCTATTGGAATTATTTTACAATGGTAATTATGTATGCCCTAAAATTTAAAATAAATACCATCACCATTATAACTACTGAAATATACTTAATTTAGACGTATGTTCTTTTTCATATTTTTACATATTGTAAAAATATTAAAAGGAAATATGAGATAATTTATAATACTACAGAAAAGAAAAATTGAATTCATTAAATTTGTGGGCGCATTTAGTAGCGCCGAAATGCGTCGCCACATCCCCTCCCTACTTCCGGGAAGATTTTTCGACTCGTACGTGGCCTTCTCGGATGATGCGGACTCGGTACATGTCGCCTTCGATTGCTGTTTGGGAGTTCTTCCGCTGACCTTTCCTGTGATTCTCCTTGACGCGTTGGACTGCTATCTGTAGTGCTTGTGGAAATCTACCAGGGTCCAGAGCCTCCCATGGGCGAGAAATCTCCTGGCTCGTAGTGCCTGCCGGACTGGCTTTAGATTCGTCTGCTGCGGCTGTTGCGGTCGGAGTCTCTTCAGCATCGGCTGTGTAGGCGAGGTCTCTTTGCTGGCTCATAGTGTGACGATTCCTGCCCAATGGTGGCGTAGCGTAGAACAGGAAATTGTTTGTGTGTACCTGCAGCACTGGACAAGGCTTGGATGATAGTGGCGATTCGCGATGTGTTACCTCTGGTGATCACTGCACAACTGAGATAGCGTTCTCGTATGACGCTCCCTTTTATGCAGAATTCTTCCCGTTACGTCCTGTAGTGTGCTACAATTATTTATCGCGCTACTTTTCGTACTTCCTTAGGGGTTCCTTTGGCTAGGACTTCCGTAGCTTCCCGTAGCTAGGTTGACCGGCGCTAGGTTGGTCGTGGTTTTCTACTAGCACCCTTTGGCGATCTGGACGGCCCACGCAGCTTCCAAGGTTCCTCGTCGTCATCACCCACCTCGTGCGGGATGTGACGGTATTGGTTTTCTGAGACTCCAGCCAGTTGCAGATGGACCTCGCGACGTCTAGCCCCATGTTGACTTCCTCGACACCTCTAGGTTGACGTGACAGTTTGTCTGCAACGACGTTGTACTTTCCCTTGCGATACTGTACCTCGTAGGAGTATTGTTGAAGCTTGCAAAGCCCAGCGTGCGATTCTTCCAGAAGGGTTTTCGATGCCGTTCAGCCACTTGAGCGCCAGATGGTCCGTGATGACGTTGAAATGATAGCCTTCCAGGTATGGCCTCATTTTCCTCAACAGCCATACTATTGCCAAGTATTATTTTTCCGTGGCCGAGTAATTTTTCTCCGCCCCTTGTAGGTGTCGGCTGGCATAGGCAATCACGCGCCCGCCTTCCTCCTGTTCTTGTGTCAGGACTGCTCCGATACCGACGTCGCTTGCATCCGTTTGTAGCGTGAATTGCCTGGTGAAATCTGGGCAGGCCAACACCGGTGCTTCAGTTAGTTTCCTCTTCAGTTCATCAAACGCCACTTGTTGATCAGATCCCCAATGCCAACGCTTGCCTTTCTTCAGCATGCTCGTTAATGGGTAAACAATCCTGGTGAAATCCGGTACAAACCTCCTGTACCATGACGCCGTACCTAAGCACCTTCGCAGGTCTTTGATGTTCGTAGGTGGCTTCAACTCCTTGATGGCTGCGACCTTATCGGGGGTCTGTCTTTATTCCAGAGGACGTGACCAGATGACCCAAGTACCTCAGTTCCTTTTTGAAGAAGTGGCATTTGTCCCTGTTGATCCGTAGATTCGCCCGGCGAAGACGTCTGAAAACGTTACCCAGATGTTGCATGTGTTCCTCTTTAGTCCTGCTGACCACCACGATGTCATCGAGGTAGGCGAAAGCATTTGGCTCCATCTCTGGGCCGATAACTTGGTCCAGGAGTCTCTGAAAGGTGGCCGGCGCAGAGTGTAGCCCGAAGGGCATGACGCGCTACTGGTATAGGCCCCTGCACGGAACGGTAAATGCGGTGTATCTTCGGCTCTTCGGTTGGACGGAGACTTGCCAATAACCATTTTTCAGGTCAATCGTGCTAATGTATCGCGCTTCCCTCAACTTCTCCAGAATGTGGTTTATTCGTGGAAGCGGGTAGGCATCCGGTATGGACTTCGAGTTGATCTGGCGGTAATCTATGCACAACCTCCAGTCGCCAGACTGCTTTTTGGCGAGAACTATTGGCGAACTATATGCACTCTTCGACGGCTCTATGCACTTCAGTTTCAGGAGGTCGTCAATTTGGCCGTTTATAATTGATTGCATGGCCGGGGTAGTATCTCTGTTTGACCGGTGTTTCATCTCGCATGTTGATTCTATGACTCGTTACTTTGGTTAGCCCAGTCATAGCCTCGAACTGCTCCAGTTCTCTTTCCAGGAAAGTTTCTACATCGTCGCCGCCTTGAACTTCGTTCACTGTCCACAGCATGTCTTCGGAGTCGTTGCTATCTTCTGGGTCTGATTTCAAGTCTGTGTCGTGCCCATCGCACCTCAGCTTCGCTTCTGCTTCTGCCAAGAAATCCATCCCCAGTGTTACAGAGTCAATAGTGGTTGGTAACACTAGAAACTTTGAGAGATGTCTTCGGCTACCAAGTTGAACTTCCGAAATTAAGGTTGTCTTTACTTGGAGAGTAGCGCCATCAGCTAGTCGCACTCTCGTTCTGGTATAGGCGGTGCGTGCAGAGTTTCCCAAATTTTTGACAAACGCCTCCGATACAAAACTGCGTGTCGCTCCTGTGTCTACCGTTGCAGTTACTGGCCTCCCGTCTATGTAGATGTCGGCCGTAAGGTGTCCTCTGGTACCTTTGAATGACGATGCTACTTTCGGAGATTGGTGGTCGTGGTCCTCAGCGCTCTCCGTTACTGTTGAGGGTCGTTGGCATTTCCCGACTTCTTCTTGCAGCATTCAATGGTCCTTACGCCCTGCTTACCGCATTGCCAGCAGAACAGTTTTGTTGGATTTCTACAACCCCTTGCGAAATGTCCGTCCAGGACACAGCGACGGCACTTTTTTGCGGAACGCTGTGGGCTTCTAGGCAGGATTCGACGGTGCGACCTTAGCCTCACGGACCTCAGGTGCCGATGTCGTCTTGCGGTGACTCAGGCTATTCTTGTACTGGTCACCCAGGTCAACCAAATCCTCCAAGGTTTTGAAATCTTGTCGCTTAATAAAAGTCTGATACTCTCGCCGACTATTTCTGTAGATCCGCTCGATCTTCTTCTCATAGGAGTAATCGGTGTGACGCATGAGGGTCTGCATTGCTATGACGTAGTCCTTGAAGAGTTCTGTGTGTCCCTGGAATCTCTGCCGCACATCGTCATCGAGTCGTTCTTGATACAGAGAGGACAGGAAAAACTTGATAGTCTTTTTTAAATTCACCCCATCGTAGCCAAGGTTTCTCGTTGTTGCGGAACCAGTGAAGACCCTTTCCTTGCATAATCTCTGGCATGGTTTTCGGCAGTAGGTCTCGGGCTATTCCGTAAACATCTGCTAGTTCTTCTAGCCGCTCAACAAACTCAAGTGGGTCCATCCTGTCATCAAAACCTATGGTCCACTTACGTATCTGGTTCATTATGCTGCTGTAGACCACTGGTGACGACTCTGGCTGAGTTGGGTATTGAATACAGGAGTCCGATTGACATGCGAGTGATGTCTTCGAGCTGTGAGTTGAATCGTCGGATGACCTGGCGATGGTGCTGGATTAGGAACTGGTGATGGACTACGGGCGTACCGGCGTTCTAATTCCTTCAAGCGCTCTACTTGTTCTGGCTTGAGATCTTCTCTCGTAGTGAACGTCGAAAATATGCCTTTTAGGTCTTCTACGTTGCCGTCGGTGTCTAGACTAAACTCCTTCATTAATTTTACCAGATCCTCACGCTTGAGGGCGACTATCCATCTTTTGACCATGTTGCACCCTGTTAATTAGCTTGCCACAGGTGTTCAATTTCGAGTTGCTATTTATTTACGAACAGTTTTTTTTCACTTTTCTTTGCTTCCGCTTGTTGTTCTTTCTTACTCTTCGCTCGTTAGCTGAGTCCCTGCTCGGGCGCCACTTGAAACGACCCTTTTCGCCTCGATCTCCTAGAGGCGGTGTTTCTTTATTAGGTCCGTGGACCTTGTCTATAGCCAGGGCAAGCTCACGGCTGTCCTGGGTCGAATATTCAAGAAAATTTATTGATAGATGGGACCAGTGAAAGTTGTTATTTAACACATTTATTTTCTACATCCAATTCTTATCATTCTTATCACAGTTGTGATGTGACCGCGGACGGAGGCGGATGGTGTGCCCGCCAGTACTTGTTGTTAATCAGTTTTAGCGCAAATAAAACCGAAAACAATAGTGCATACAATTACCCACGCCGCGAAACACTTTTAACACAATAAATAACTTCACCAAACAACAGTTTTTCATAAACAAACAATAGTGCACTTATTAGCAACTCAACTTAACAACAAAATAAATAAAAATTCTATCAATTACAACAAATAATACACAATCAAACGGAACGCAGAGAACCATGCGAGGGACTTTTTTTTTGCTCTCCGTAGTAAAGCTCAGCATTTCGTTTGCTTTCACTCCTCCTCCTTCTTCCTGGTCCCGTTAGGTGTGCATGCGGCTGTGAGTGCTGCGTGGGCTGAAGCGCGGCAAGATAAAGGCATAACACTTGTCTTGTCGCGTTTTGCTTTGCTTGCGTCGTACGCGTGGCTGCTTGTACGGCTGACCTTACACTTCGCTACAGTGGGCGGCGATGACAAAATTCCGCATAGACTCCACTAATGTACGTGGCTTGAGGGCGAATTTCTTAGCGGTCTATGCGCATATTTGTACTCACCAACCGCATATAGTGGCACTAGGTGAGGCCCAGGTGTCTGGGGGTGCAGATCCACTGGACTTTCACATGCCGGGGTACCATCTACTGCCATTATTTTTACCTCACAAAGGCCTCGCCTTATACATTCGCAGTGATGTTGCGTACCAGTGTCAGCAACACCTTTGCACGTCGGATGCCGAATTTAGCTCCATGTGGGTTAGGTTCAAAATCCAGTCGCACATCCTGCACTTCTGCTTCGTTTATAGAAGCCCGGGTCTAGGGAGGCTGCCAACTTTTGATAAACTGGACAGTCTCTCTGATTCGATCTCTAAAATTCTGGAATCGTATCCGAACAGTGAAATTGTTGTTGCTGGTGATTTCAATGTTCATAATTCCAATTGGCTACGTCATTCGAGTCACACGACACCCGAGGGTTTGTATGTTGAGTTATTTGCTGAGTCTAATAATTTAACTCAATTAGTGAAGGAACCAACGCACTTTCCCTGCGTTGATGGGCAAAACCAAAATATTCTGGACCTTTTTCTAACTTCACATCACAGCAAGTATGATGTGAATGTTCTTGCACCTCTTGGTAATTCGGACCACGCTACAATTTCTGCTACCTTCCCATATTCTAGTCTTCAATCCGCTCACCAGACAGCTTCGAAGCGGAAAGTGTGGCTTTATGAGAAGGCTAATTGGGATGCGCTGAACTGTTTTTTCAGCCGTTTCAATTGGCAATTGTGTTTCAGAGATAGAAACATAAATGCTGATACTAAACTGCTGCGCAATCAGGCCAGAAATAGGTGCAATGCCACTCTAAGGCGCGACAAAGTTCTTTACGAGCAGCGCCTTAGACGCAGAGTTCTTGAATACCATAAGGGTAGCAAGAACTTTTGGTCGTTTGTGGGGAGGGTGAAAAATCAGACGAAATTGTCTATTTGAACTCTCCTTAAGGACGATCAGTTCTTCACTCACTCGGTTGATAAGGCAAACTTATTAGCCAAAATGTTTGCTGAAAACTGCTCTCTTCCTGAGAGTAGTCAACCACTGCCCGCGGTCGATGATGTATATCATGCTATGCCTCAGATGCATTTTCGAACGCGAGCTGTTAAAAGAGTACTTGCAGACCTCAATGTCAATAAGTCCTCGGGACCGGATGGCATTTCAGCCCATGTGTTGAGAAAGTGCGCCTCAACACTGGCGCCCATTGCGCAATCTCTTTAATTTATCTTTTACTTCAGGAGTTTTTCCCGCTTCCTGGAAGATTGCCAATGTGCAGCCAGTTCCCAAAAGAGGCTACGAATCTTGCAAATTACCGGCCCATAGCAATCTGCTCAGTGCTCTCTAAAGTCATGGAGAGCATTGTAAACTTTAAATTGATGAGGTATCTAGAGAGCAACGAGTTGATCAGCGATCGCCAGTACGGCTTCCGTGCTCACCGCTCCACCGGCGACCTGATGGCGTTTCTCACTGAACGGTAGAGCAGTTGTATTCACCGGTTCGGTGAGAGCAAGGTTGTTGCTCTGGATATCTCCAAGGCATTTGACCGGGTGTGGCATAAAGCACTCGTGTCTAAACTGGCTGCTTATGGTGTCGGTAATACTTTCACTCGATGGATAACGAGTTTCCTCAGCGGCCGTTCTATTCGGGTTGTGATAGACGGCTTTGCTTCCGAAGAGCACTCCATTAATGCTGGAGTTCCGCAGGGTTCGGTCCTGTCTCCGACACTTTTTCTTATTTTCATCAATGACCTTCTGTCATTGACATCAAACCCCGTATACTCGTTTGCTGATGACATCAGCATTTGTCATTCATATTCATTTTCCAGGCGTCCTTCCATTCTGGAGATCACTGGGAGACGCAGAATTATGAATGACACACTCCAATCCGACCTCAATAAAATCCAGGAGTGGGGTCATGCGAATCGGGTCGATTTTAATGCGCGGAAGACCCAATGCTGTTTGTTAACCCACAAGCGTTTGGCGGGTGACAACTTCCCACCTCTAAATATGGGTAGTGTGGATATTAATGAGTCGGAGGCTCTTGATGTTCTGGGCATGTCAATCCAATGCGATCTTCGCTGGAACGATCACATCTTTGACGTGTCGAAAGAAGCAGCTTAGTGCTTAGGCTTTCTTAAGCGGTGTAAGAAGTACTTCACTCCAACCGATCTTCGTTGTATCTACACCACTTATATCCGTCCGAAAATGGAGTACAATTCGCATATATGGTCGGGAGCTTCGCGGGCATATCTTCAGCTTCTCGACCGTGTCCAATGTCGTGCGTTAAAACTTATAGGGGACAGTAGGGTATCCAGCTCTATTGAAACCTTGGAGCGTCGTCGTGATGTAGGGTGTGTAGCACTATTTTACCGTTACTTTCACGGTAAATGTTCCTCTGAAGTAGCCAGCCTGATTCCTCCGGTTCAGGTATTTAGCAGAACTACTCGGCTTTCCAGAGCGGTGCACCCCTTTTATGTCGCGATTCCGTTCCAACGAACCACGCATTACCGTGAGAGTTCGTTCTTCGGTCGCGTCGTTAGATTGTGGAATAATCTCCCTGCGAATGTCTTCCCACCCACTTACAGCGACGAAACATTTAAGCGAAGTGTAAACCGTCACTACTCCCTCTTTCCCCCTTCCCACTAACCTGTCATCCCTTCGGAACCAACAAGTGCTGTGCATGGATAGGGGGCATCCCCTGAGCTTGGTTTCATCTGTCATAAAAAAAAAAAAATCTAATTAGATTATGGCTAACAAGTTGTCTTAGCTGTAGTAATGGTTACAAACGAATCTGTGTATCTCCGTGACTCTGGTGTGCGAGAAAGCTCTGTTGCAAAAATAAATCTTCGATGCGGCACGAGTGAACTTCGATGTAATCAAAACTTCGGTGCGTAGAAAGAAACTTCGGTAGGAACTTCGTGGGGAAAAAAAAGAACTTCGCTGGCAGGAAAAAAAAAAACTTCGTTGGGGAAAAAAAACTGGCGTTGTTGTGGCGATGAAAATTTTCGTGCAGAAAGACGACGGCCAGGGTGTCTAGCGGAGCTTGTGACTATTAATTCGCGGGGCTAACGATCGTGTGTTTCGCTCGGTGTGTCTAACACGCTCGTGTTTTGCTATAAGTTTCCCTTGGAGCTCGAACTAATCGTACTTGTTACTTACTTGATTTTGCACGAAAGAAAACACAATTTTAATTACGTTTGGGCCGTGGCCGTGACCAGGGATTCTCCGGTGAGTAGGCTTCTCAAAGGTAAGCTTGTGGCGAGGGGGTGTAGGGAGGGGAGAAGAGGATACAGCCGTGTGCCTGTGAGTACAAAATGCTGATTCACTGGACCGGCATTTTGCACTCTCAGGTTCGTCGCGTCGGCTCCCACGAAACGATCCACTGGACCATCTGTTTGAAACCTCGGCAACGAGAGCGGCTGCGGAGAGGAGAGGACGGAGCAAAAGCCCGATCCATTGGACCAGCAATTTGCACCCTCAGGTCCGTCGCTTTGGCTCCAACGAAACGATCCATTGGACCATTCCTTTGAAACCTCGACAACGAGAGCGGCTGCAGAGAGGGAAAGACGCAATCGACAACTAGATCGGCTGCAGAGAGGAGAGACAACGGAGAATCTTCCTCCCGTCTCCAACCACGGCACGAGCGATCTGGATCACCCGTGCAGTGGCTAGAGGCAAGAGAACCACCTCCTACCACCAGGTCCTACGCGTGTCACGGTCCACGAGCAACTGGCGTTTCATGTGTTGTGTCCTTCTTTTTATTTGTTTCGAAGCGTCTACGTTTCGCCGTTTCGTGCGTTTTCTTCGCCACAACGCACATAGCTCTGTCTTGTTCTAAGGGCCTTATTTTGTATCTGCGAACGGTAAGGCTCTTCTACGTTCCTCTTTGTTATATTCGTAAAACAGCTGATCAAAACGTGTGCACAAAATGCACACCGCTGACGCTACTGTTGGCGCTACCGTACAGCTGGGTTTACAACAACAATTGCATACTTCTTACGTGCTTACGCTGGAAAATGGTATTTTGTAACAACAGAAGCGCTCGTGGTGGCCATTGTAGAGAAGCGGAAGCTAAAATGCTGCCGTTCGCACAGTTTGTGTGTAGATCTCGACGAGTGAGGGAGTCTTTTGTTCAGTTATTTTTTATTTGTTTTTATTTTTTAATTTCATTTTTATTTAACGTATTTTTTTTTAATAAAAAAATTAAATAAAATAATTTAAATAATTATTATAAAATAATATAATGGAAATTTCGAAGAAAGTGTAACTGCAATTTTCTTTGAAGTGATCTCTAAAATCCATGCATTGCTTTTCAAAGCTGGGTTGCGTACCCTGGCTGGAATGTTTGTTTCCTCCTCATTTTCCTGGTCTGAGCCACTTCATAACAAATCGAATAACTTTTTTATTTTTACTTTATAAAAGTACAGCACAAAATAAAAATTTTGCATTATTATTCAAAAAATGCTCTAAGCATCGATTTGCGATTTGTTCCCCGTTTTCAAACACACTGCCTGCCAGCTGGCTTTGATAAACAAAAGTTGATCGAGGCAAAAGAAAACAGGTATAAGAACAAATTCATTGCATGCATCCAATCATAAGAAGGAAAGAGACGTGTGAATGTCGTCTTTGTGTACAACAAATACACATTTCCCTACCAGCTGACTGGAACGCAAATGACGTAAAGCCCAGTGCGCTCAACGGGGCTCAACGTAAGAGTTACAAAATACGGTTTTAACAGCAACGGGAACAGAAGCAGAAGCTCTGCCGTCGCTACCGTTCCGCAGATACAAAATAAGGCCCTAAATCTATTTCTTTACCCTACGTTCAGTTCTATTGGAATTATTTTACAATAGTAATTATGTATGCCCTAAAATTTAAAATAAATACCATCACCATTATAACTACTGAAATATACTTAATTTAGACGTATTACATATTCTAAAAATATGAAAAAGAAATATAAGATTTTTTATAATACAACAGAAAAGAAAAATTAAATGCATTAAATTTGTGGGCGTTTTTCGTAGCGCCGAAATGCGTCGTCATAAGTTATACTACTCCAGAAAGGAAACTCGGTTGTACATTATTTCCAAATCGAGTGGAGTACAAATCGTTAACTAAAAATAGTCCAGTTGAAGCTACTTGATCACGTAGTTTGATGGACTGATTATTATTAACTAACATATTTACATTAAAATCTCCACAAAGGATGATATAGTCAAATTCAAGGACATTCGATAAGATATGTTCAAAATAATTATCAAGGCAACAATTTTTGTGTGGACTATAGACGCAAGAAATAAGTATTTTTAATGAGGAATCTGATATAGATATACATAAGTATTCCACTTCAGAGTCATTAGACACTGAAACCAATTCACATTTATACAAAGATTTAACATATATCGCAATTCCACCACCACGTTTACCAATTCTATCATTACGGAAAAGCCTATAGTTTCGCAGTTCAACACAAGAATCTTTTAAATCAGGCGCAAACCAAGTCTCAGAAATACATATCACATCAACTTTGGAGTTTTCAAATATATGCCGCATGTAATCAATTTTATTCTTATGAAGGCTACGCGCATTAAAATGGATAACATTAAAGCCATCATATCTAGAGCAGAGAATATTGACAAGTGCTTGATGGTTACCATCCATACCATAAGATCGATCAGAATTAATACAAAAAATAAACTGTGTGAGGCAACATCAAAAGGCTTTGGGCTAGAGATTAGTAAAGAGATTAGAACTGAACGCATTATGTTGCATAAAAACTTAACACTATTGAAATCAATTGAGCAAATAAGAAAAATATATGAAAGAGATGTGAAAATAATAAACAAGTAGCAGAAGATATACATATTTAGAAGTATTAGGATATAAGAAAATTTAACGTAAAATGAATACAGAAATTAAACACTAATATTTTCGGCACTGGTTTCAGCTATGTTTTCATAGACCATTTGAGAGTTATCCAATTGCGGTATTTAGCATCTCAGAATTTTTAACTAGCAAACTCGATCCATTCTCAGTCAATTCTATGAAAACTGATCCACGCCGAGTAAATGCAGCAAAAATTTATTTCTTTCTCTTCAAATTAGTCGCACGAAAGAGCTGATCACGATTTCTGCTAGTGAGACTTTCGTTTACAAATATAGGTGAGTTTGAAGAGAAACCAATGTCTAATAATTGAAGAGAGCGATTTGCCGCCTTGCGATGGTTGCTTGCGGCCTTCAGGAAGCGGTTTCGCTCGCGAGAATTTTGGAAGCTTAGAATTATAGGCGGAGAGGTTAAATCAATGGTGGAAAAAATGGTGTTTCCAAGTAGATTCTTCGAAAAACCTTGAATGTATGGAATAGAGCACCTGTCTGGTTTCGTAATTGCATTTAACCGTCTGTAGTCGCCAAAAGGTCTCCAGTCGCGGCGTTCATTTAGGTGCCATGTGCAAAAACTGGAAAAACCTTGTTTAACCATGTATTCGAATTCCTTTATTGCTATCGCTAGTTTATCCGGATTTAACCTCCTTGCTTTGGAAAAAATAGGGGCTCCGCGCGTGACTATATAGTGTTGAACAACGCTGCTTGAACTTCTAACAGCTGCTTTAAGGGGGCGAGTCAAATCTTCATATTTTTTGAGCAATTTTTGAAAGGAGTAGTCGAAGTTGGCGATCACGTGTGAACTTATTCAACATTCTCGTAACATATAATGCCACTCACCTCAAGATTGGTTTTACCTTCTATAAGTTTTTTCTGAACACATCGACTAGTAGCTCAAATGCGTGTAAAAAATCGGCTCCTATGATAGGCTTTGAGACATCGGCTATTACGAATTCCCTATCCATTGTTCTTCTTAAACCGAAGTCGATTGCTTGAACTTTAGTACCGTACGTCTTTATTGGTGTTCCATTTGACGCATACAATTCATATGTGCGAAGAGAGGTTCGATTAAATGGTGGTACATGGGAAAAATCCGCACCCGTGTTGATGAGATATATGATTTTCGTCCGCTTGTTTGTTAGAAATAAGCGGCGACTCTTTCTGTCCACCCTGTGCACCACCGGCAGAGTGCCTTTTAGTTTTCCGATTCCAGTTTTTTGTACTGGCACGGCTCCGTGCACTTCTTAGCCTTATCGCTAAAACGATAATGGTAACGACAAAATGGAAAACGGACTTGTGATATATTACGGTTGCGCAAACTTCTCTCCATCATGGATCGATCTGAGCCCGTCGCTTTTAAGTCCTTTATTTGTTTTCTGAGATGTTCAATTTCAGCTTTTAGCGAATCTGCACTTTGTACTGAGCAAATGTTTGAGAACTGTTGTACTTCCAATGTCTTATCGGCCTGCTTTATCATTTTGTATGAATCACCGTCAACAATGCAAATGACGACACGTATATTGTCTGGAAGGCGCTCCACAGAGATTTTTCTGCATCATCAGCCATTTTGTTGCCAACAAAGTCCTTCATGCGCTTTAAAAGTTGTGTTGGCTTGAGGTCGCCAATTTCAATTTCCATTATTAATCGTCGCAGCTTCCTTTGGTCCTAGTCTGCATATTCGATGATTAAAGCTCTTTTTATTGTTTCGTACCTCCTTGAGGCGTTGGTGGGGGGCGGGGGGATCGCGTACGATTTCTGCGAGCTGGATTAAATATTGCGCGTCTAAAGAAGAGATGACATGGTGGTACTTTGTTTCGTTCACCGTGATGCCTGTCACTGTAAATTGCGACTCCATTTGTATGAAGTACAGGTCAGGCTGTTCTTTAAAAAATGCAGGTGGCTTTACTCCTATGCGGAATACTGCTCTTCCTAAAGTGCTGTCCTGCTCGGCACCCGTGGTTGCCTTCGTTGATGCTGCCGCAACGCGATTTGTCTCCATTTTGTGTTGGGATCACGTCGGGGTCACCAATGTGGATGCTGCTGATCCACGTGTGGAATTTTAGCTTTCCAAATTGAAATAAAACGACACTAAAGTTTCTCGAAATTCAGAACGCTGAGTAATAATAAACTTTATCCGCCAAACTCAAAACTCATCAGGCTTGCACACCAAAAATCAAAAAGTTATATTAATTTAGTCCGTTCGCACAAAATAAAATTATAGTCCTAAATGACATGTTGCTGACTGCCACACGTTGATAAACAGCAAGCGAATGTAAAGGATCACAAAAAAAATTTTCCGTAGAATTCTTTAGATTGTAAGAAATTACATTTTTCATATCCGTGCTGTAACTCCATTCAATACTCCCAAAGTTAAAGTCACCCAATATACAAGGAGTTTGATTTGAATTCATTCGTGAAACAATATATTTGCTTAGAACGCTTATAATATAACGGAGAAGACATTCTGCACGGTCCGACGAACTCGATACGACACATGTTGTGGTCTACATAGTTGTTTGCGTTTCGCGATTTTGTCGTGCCAAATTCATAACATTTGTATTATTACAATTCAAGACTGTGTTCTACAATTCAAGACAGTGAACTACTCTCGAAAATAGCGAAACGAACAACCCATGACGCAAAATGTCTTGTTTCACTCAGCGTTAAGCTCTCTATATTTTGGTATGATTGTTTTCTATGTGTTTGCTGAAAGTGAGTGAAGTACAGAAATGTCTTATCAGGCGCCAGACCCATCAAGTACTGTACTAACTCTCCCATTTCAACTCGTGCAATCGATTTTTCTCGATTTGTTTCTCGGGAGCCAGAGAGAATGTCTTGTTGAGCATTTCAAGAACATTTTGCGCAGAACTACAACATTTATGTCTTAATATAAATGCAACGCTATTCGTAAAAAGAATTGATGTGTCCTAACAATAAATATACCCTACACCCAGGAAAATAGTGCATTCTCCTTTTTAACCGCCCAGGAGACAAAACACATACATATACGGCAAGTATGTATATATATTTTTGCGGCGTATATATATGTATATATATTTTATATATAAATGAAGGCGGACGCGTTAAAGCCGAGTGCGCATTTTTGTAGGAAGCGGGTGTAGCTTAAGATTAAATACTGAAATAGTGTTTCTTTTTGCTTCAAAGCAATTCGAGTTGGCAAGCGAAATTATCGAAATACAAAATGTTCGAGACTTTAAAAGCAGCTACGCATACACATCACAGTTTGTGCCGGTGTCATTTAACAAGACAGTAAAAATCGTTGATGATGATGACGAAACTGAATCAAATTCTATTAGCATTAGCAACTCAACCGAGTATTCTACTGCATCATCTTCTGCATCAACATCACCACACCATAGCAAAGCAGAGAAATTAGTCACCTCAACATCTTTACGTCTCCAGCATCCCAAAAAACGAATAATGAAACGTGCTCATCCTCTGTTTATATCTTCGACCTAATCATCGTCATCGCATTGCTGACAATCTACAGCAACGACAAAATATTAAACTGGCGGGCGTGTTTGATACATTCGTTGCTCCCTGCCTCCTCGCCAACACAAGATGTCATACAACTCTCTTGGAAACGTCGTCCTGTGTCCAAGCAGCATATACAACCGCTGGCCAAATTAATCATCTTTCAGTACAACCGTTATGAGCATCTACTGCATGAGCAGATGCTTTCCATCTTCTATCAGCAATGTGAAGAATTCTCGAATACCTACATCAGTTACACGGATAGAGTGGAAGTGGCGGTTCAAATGAAGCCACACAGTGAAGAGGGTTCCACCATCTACGACCGCACAGGGAATGGAAGGAATATTTAGATAATAATATAAGTTATTAATAGTAATAATTTTAGGCATAGGGTGATGTATTAAAGGTTTTAGTTAGATGATTTTTAATGCTTCAGTAACCGTAATTATTAAAAGAGAATAACTGCAGTCTAAAAATTAAATTAATAACCTTACAAATTGAACAAAATATTAGAACAAAGATATAGAAAACTGCTGACAAACAATGGCATGATAGTAGTCTTTGATGTATACTATACATAAGACATGATGTGTAAGAAAGAAGTATATGTAATTTATCAAAGTATTATAACTATACATAATTTTGACAGTACAATTGGTATATGTGGCAAATGGCCAGATATTGAAACATCTAGTTTTGAATCTTGTCCAAATATTTTTTACATAATTTCAGCTTCAAGTTCTGCACCGATTCTGTAAGTTGCTGTGGTGCCACCAGTTAACTGTCCGGAGTCAGGTGAGTGATAATTTTAATGTAATAAATTTCGAATGGTTCGGTTAGCGCGTAAATTACCTTCTAGAGTTACGGAGTTACACGTGTATTTGTTGCAATACGTTCTGTAAATTGGCATCACGTACTTGTGAACAAAAAAAATATGTCGTATTTAAATTTGAAGTTGAATTCATTCATGAAAACACATTTGCAACCGTTTTTCAACACAGAAACCAATTGGTCAATATAATAAAAAATTTTTGTCTAATATATTAGAAAGCTGAAATTAAATTAAATAATTTTAAATCATGTACAAGTTACATTTTGACACGGAGAAACACCATTTCTAACAATGGTAACATTTTGAATAATCTCTGGTAGCATTTACTAACGAGTACCCATTAAAACTTGTATAATCCTGTTATGAATTTTAATAAGAATTTTGTTTAAATTGAAATCTGTATTAATTTTAAGAAACTTTGAATTTTAGATAATTTGCCATGTTTAAGATGGAGTGGTGGAAAATTTAGATCGAATGCCACGTGTAAGAAACTCCTAAATTGTTTAAACCTTGCCAATGAATATAGTACATGGCAGAACGCTTTTGAATATGTATTAAAACCAAAATTGCTTGAAAATTGTTTTGTCTGAAATCTAGCAATTTTTTTTGTTTTTTTTTCTTTCCTTTTCTTAATTTTAAACTAAGGAGATATCAATTAAATTATTATGAATTAACGAAGTTCCATTTGTTTTCGCTGTCTTTATAAAACAAAAATGAAATTATTTTATAAGTTTTTTGTTTAATTTACCTAAATAAAATTATGAATAATAAAATTACTCATTAAGAAATAAAAAAAAATTTTTTTAGTATCATTATGGGTTACTAAATTGATAAGTGAGTAGGCGACTTCCCGGGCTGAGCGACCTCCATAAAGGGGCTGGTGCATAGCAACAACCGCAACAGCCAGGTTGGGTGGGTAAAGACGTGGGGGGAGGAAAAATCACACCTACTCTTCCCCTCCCTTTCCTACCACTCCGGAATTCGTCTCTGTCTGCCGTCAGGGTAGGATTATGCATTTGTGCTCATCTTCATCCAGTGGCTGTTTAGCCATGGTAAGTCTTGGCTTCTAGTCGGTTTGTTTGTAACCGGGGTATCCAATCCGCTGTTGGGGTTAAAGAACCCCCCACTTTCCTTGAGCACGGCCGGGTGAGCCAAGCAGCCCTCGACAGCGAGCCTTTTTGAATTTTTTTTTGTAAGCATCAACCCCCAACGTTACAAATTATTGAAATTGCTATTTTTAATATTGCTATTTGTTAGTAATATATTCCTAAATTTGCTTTTAAATAAAATGCGTTGTTGAAATCTAAATGCTGAAAATACAAAGCATCCATTACTTCAAAACCCCAACCTGATAGGGGAAAAGAGAGTATGCAGCGATGTTCAACATAAAAAAAAACACGACATTACCTTTTCTGTTATAATAATCAGGCCAGTTTTCGTACATAAGGATGGTAA
This sequence comes from Sicus ferrugineus, assembly GCA_922984085.1. Taxonomy (NCBI): domain Eukaryota; kingdom Metazoa; phylum Arthropoda; class Insecta; order Diptera; family Conopidae; genus Sicus; species Sicus ferrugineus. The sequence goes on along the minus strand of OV277348.1, from coordinate 21,551,727 downwards.
CTATCCATTAAAAGGCCAGACGATTTACGATCTCGTGAACTTTCGAGTTTTTCCTGGTACTTAAAATTTTACATTAATCCCTACATTAATCCTTGAAATGGTACTTCAGTCTCTGAATATATGTGTTCTTTAAATAATGATAAATATAATGAAAAGTCAATCCTTTTTCTTACACAATACTACAAATTATTTAAGGTTTAGCAAATCTACAATCTACTACGATCTAAATTATACAATAGATATTACAATATTAAAAATATAAAAGAGAAACTAAACTCTAATGTATTTTGGAACGAATTCCGTCATCCCTCGTCAAATTTGGTCTGTAGACCAAATTTTCGTTCAGAACGAAAAACGACACTGAAGATGGCACAACGCCGAAACCGGTTTGTCTACAGACCAAATTTGACGAGGGATGACGGAAATTCGTTCCAAAATACATCATCTTCCTACCATGTCGGAAAAGCGACCTAACACAAAAAAAAAACTAAACTATATCCATTGCTGCCCAATGGTTTGCTCAATAATATGAACTACATCATGACGGTCCATATCTGCAAAGATGGCTAGGAGTTCTATAATTGTGTTTGCTGAGTTATTTGTACGACATTCTAACAGGTTGAGGATTTGCTCCGTCGGAGAGGATTTTGTAGCAAAATACGCTATATAACGATCCGAATTAAGCTTGCGCGCTAAAAGTCGCCAATCGTTTTCATCTATGCGCGGCGGATCTAAGGCAGCACAGATCTTACGCTTTGTCAATGGAGGAACCTGTATAGTTTCTAAATCAACAAAATCATTTATACAGTTGCCATTCTCATTTAAATAAAGAGCAAGTCTGTCATTAGGACTTCTACAGCGTGATGACCTGGATTTATCTGAGATTGATATTCTCAGATATTCATTGGATCGATTGTTATGATTTTGCATAAACGCTATATCCAAACCAATATTCACGCAGTCCTGCTCCTCCCGTTTAAAAGTGAATTCACAGTGCAGAAAAGAATTGTTGCTTATTATGTGGGCGTAAGGAATTATTTGCTCTTGTCCTTCAATAACTGGATGCCCTAAGATATACTCACTAGCAGGTCGTACTAGTATTTTCAAATTATTGTTATCTAAATTAAACCTAAATGCACGGCTCTCCTTCAAGAAAGTTCCGCCTATTTGTGTCTCTACGCATGAGCATATGTCCTTGCTGTAGGGGAAATCGCGAAGTACATATATCCGTAGGATGTAAGAGTTTGGTGTCATTTGTAAGAAAACAAAGAATCTCATTCTTATGGATATATCAGCAACTGGTATGTTTGATTTAGGATCAGCAATGAGGACAAAGCACCCTAATCGCTCAGTCATCAGGTAAGCATGCGATGGGCCCATATGAGTAAATATAGGTGTATTAAGCGTTTCGTTGCCTACACTAGAAATGATTCTCCATAAGTTTAAGTCGTCATGACAGCTGCCTGAGTAGTAAATGTTAATATTCCACTGGTCTGTGTTTGTAAGGCAGTGCGGTACTTTCAGAATAACTGGTTTCAGAAAGCAGCAATCAAAAGGTGCACACTGTACAATTGCACTACGAACATTGAAGGATTCCATGCAGGGAATGGAAAGTAGTTCCGCTTCATCAGAAAGAACTATTAATGTTACGGATTTTTCATGATTCTTCTCTATTGAGAGATGGGGGATGTAAAGCATTATTTCGCTATTATAGAGCTGCAGACGTCCTCCTCCACTATAAATAACACCTTGGGTTGCAGTTAGCTTGCTGAATTCATTCTTCGACGAAAGAAGTGTGTGAAGCTTAACTTCTAAGCCATATGTTGAGTTTGCTTTGAAATAGTCATACTGTCAGAATACAAATTGCTAAAAAATTTCATTACTTACATGTGCTGGTAGAAGTACCAGCGACTGTATCATTCATATAATTGATACTTAGCTCGTCAAAAGGCTTAATATAGCTACAATAAAAGAAAACATTACGAAATTCTATACTTTAACTAGTAAAAAACTCACTTTTCCGACATAACTGGAACATCATAATGGTGATCAGACGAAATCCTACTGAGATATTTATTGGCTGTGAATCTTTGCTCTCTGCTCGCATATTCATATTTTGTATTGTCCGTCTCTAGGAAAACAGAATTCGACTTTAATTTGACGTGTTGTATATATTCAGCTTTGTTCGATCGCATTTAAGAACAAAATGGATTATTTACAATCATTTATAATAAGAGCAAATTTACGTACCCGCCTTTGTAATATTGTGATTGGATTTGCTTTCTATTCCACTTTTTGCACAGTATATAAGCACAACTCCAAAAACAAGGAAAACAGCAGTAATAGAGAGTAATCCCAAGTAAAAAGTCCAGTCAAAATCTAAAATTATAAAAATAATTATTGAGAAGCTACAGGAGTGATAATTTTTTATATTATAGTATCCATTATTAAAAAATTAATAATGGATACATAATTATCTATATTCTATTCTATCTATATTAGTAATACATAATTATCTATATTCACTTCACGCTCTCTGTCAGGTTACTTGCCAAAGATAAAGTATTAACTGAGGTAATTTGTGAATGAAATCATTTTGTGTCATCCTTCGGCGAGATAAGTCTACGCCTGGACAGTGCAAAACTGGCCAGTGCTTTGAGTACTTTCCTAGTATAATGTTTAAGTTTATTGTATCACAAAGTAGACAATATGGCGTTTGGACAGCTGGTGTTGTTTGCAGGTTTTGAGAGAAAACAACAACCACAGTTACGCTAATCGCTTCAATTGATAATTACAGGCTGTCTAAAAATAGACACCCGAAAATATTAAAGTCTTTCTTTTCCTCAGTGCCAAAAACATTCGTGGTGTTGTGGTTACCTCCTGGAAATGATCCTACCGGCTGCGCCAAAATGTTGTGGTATCCTACCGGAAATGATGATCCTCCCAAAGAAAAGACCGGAATGCCTTCTAGTGTTCTTTATTTTTCCTCTCAACTATGCAGCGGCAGTCTACGCGCTGTGGGCTCACAAACAGAACTCTACTTTTTAAACATTAAATCATTTTTACTTAAGCTCGCCGACGTAGCCGCGAAACTAAAGTGGACCGGTATGTCGCAATTCCACTATTTTGCAATATTAAATTCTTAATATTAATATTTGCCAATATTAACGTCGGCAGAATTAAATTGGGAACGATTTAATTCTTCCGCGTTTGCTGTTTGCTTTTTATTTTAGCTAATTTTATTTATTCGGAAAGCTTCTTGGCTTGAGCTCGAAAAAAGCTATTTGGTGGCAATTAGCTTCCACACTTGCTACCATGCAGACGGTGCTGGTTACTATCTTGGCTTTCCAGAGCTTTGCCCGGAGTTTATAATTACCTTCCACACTTGCTACCATGCAGAGTGCTGGTTGCTAGCTTGGCTTTCGAGCTTCCCAAAACAAAATGCTTGGCTTGCACTATAAGCTGAACTTGACCTTGACTCACTAACTGAGTTATTAACAAGTGCCAATGTTCTTGCCTTCATAGTGTGAATGCGACATACAACATCCCTCCACCCTTAGGGAAAGAAAAAATTAATATCGTGAAGCGATATTAATTTTTTCTGTACAATATGATACAGGAGTGGTTTATTCTAATTCTCTAATATTATGTAACTTAAATCTACCTTAACTTCTACCTTAGTGTATCCTCGTTGTTCATGTGTGTTGTGGTTGTGGTTGTTGTGTGTGAAGTCACGCAGCTCCTGGACTTGTTCCCATGTACTCTCTAAGCTGTACCAAACGCTGTACTTATTGCAGTTGTAGATCCTGGTTCCTGGATTATCCTGTTACACTTATCGAACCAACAGCACCATGAACTCAGACCACGAAAGTATCCCGTCCACCACAACCATCGGTTTGTACTTCCAACTGCATTCCAATCAGAGAAATTAAACTGCAGCCAACTTCGTCTTTCTTGCGTCTTTTCTAATTACTTAATTAGAAATTCGTCAAGTGCGATCAATGCACCTTCTTCAACGATTGTCTGCACGGAGTTTGTTTATAAACGTGCAATTAAATAGAATCATGCTCTGTAATGATGTAGTGTGATATCCGTAAGTATGACAGACTACAGCCTGGTTCGGTGTCAAAGACGACCTTTTGTCCCGAGATAAACTTCAGGTGTGGTGTGTTCATTGCCTCTCAGATTGGTGACGACATCCAGGAAATTGATTGGTACGTAGCGGCATTAAAATTTTAGAGTTTCCAAAAAAAAAACGCGAATGACATCTCTGAATCAAGTCGGCAGATTAGCAGCGACATGCGAATGTTGGGGTTTTTGTCGCCGTTGTTGTTGCTGCTTGCTCGATGTTGTTATGGGTGTTGTTGTCTTAACTATATCTATTGAATACAAATTACTGTATTATACAAACAGTATATTTTCACTGTTTACACTCTATTGTATAATGCTATATTAGCGAGTATATAATATTGAATTATAATTACATTTTTAATTTACTTTTACTAAACAATTTATTTAATTTTAGTAATTTCATTAAATATAATTAAATATAATTTTAGTAATTTCATTAAATATAATTGAATTGAATTGAATTGAAATTTACTGAGCCTTTTTTTAGCAAAACTATAAGTTTACAAAAATTGAAATTACAATTGTGGACAACAATTAAAGACTATAATGTATTATCTAAACAACATAATGTATATGTACAGAAGCATCAAACTTGTTAATAAGAAGAGAACATTGAAGAAAACAATAACATGAACATTAAACGCTCTTGCTCCCGGAGCTGACATTTCATTAAATATAACTAATTAAAGTAACTACTAATTAATTTCTCCTTGAAAATACCATATTCTAATACATAACATAGTACATTATTTTTCAATTTATTAATAGTTTTCTTCTTCTTTTACTCATTTTAGCTTCGTTTTAATAAGCAAATTTTCTTGCTTGCTGAAACGATTTTTTTTTTCTCTCTTCTTTCCCTTTTTAATTTTTACTTTTTCGTTATTAAACGTTCGCAATTAAACGCGTCGCAAGCATAAAGTGCTTGCAGAGTGCAATGCCCTAAAAACGGCTTGAAACAAATCTTCCTCATGTTTGTTTTTTTTTTTTTAGGTTTCGAATTTCTTTGCAAGCAGAATTTTAACTGCTAAGTGCAATGCCCTGAAGGTGGCTTGAAGCAATTCTTCCTCAGGTTTTTTTTTTCTTTTCTCTGGTTTTGAATTTCTTCAGTTTTCAAAAACCTGGGATGTTGCTGTTTTGGAGCAACTAGGTAATTTGTACCCTTTTTTGTACAAATGCTGTAATTTGCGTTTAAGTAAGCAGGTCTTTGCTTACTGAAACGCAGGTAGTTAAAAGTTAGTGATTAGTTTCAATTAGTTGTGTTAGTAAAAATTTTGTTTTTTTTTTTTATTTTCTTGTCGTTTGTTTCTTTTTTTAAAACTTCTCCTTTTTTTATATTTAATTTTTTTTTTCTCTTATCTTATTCTACATATTTTCTCTTTCTGATTTTTTCTTTTTTTTTTTTTAAATCAATTTCTTTTATTAATTCTTAAAATATTTTTTAATGTTTTCTTTTTTTTTTCTTTTGTATATTGTGTATATTTTTTTTTCTATTCTTTTCAATATTTAGGGTTAGTTTGTAAGTAAGATTTCGAATCGTTGGACATTGTTTTAGGCCATCTTTGCCAATGTCATATCCTTTGAATTGGTGAGGATTGCCTTCTTCTCGGCTCAATTTCCAGCGAATGAACTAAAGTTGAATTCGACTATCCTAAATTAGATATTTAACACATATAGAGTAAGACGAATGAAATACTCTAAAATGGAACGGGATTACTTTTACCTCGCGTCCAATATGTCTTACATATTGGTTTGAGTCTTTAAGTAATGTACTGTGTAATATGTATTGTGTAATGTAATGTGTTCCTTTGAATATGTATTCACATATTAGACGGATCTATTTTTCATATTTCCACATTGTTTCGACTAAACTGATATAGCTGAAAAATGCGTTTAGACTCTTAGTGACAAATTCTGATACACGATATTTAATTAACATTTTAACTTTATTATTATATTTTTAATAACATGTTTATTATTAACTCTACTAAGTTAAGACCAATAATATTTACAATTTTTATTAATGAAGCTTCCCCTTTTTTTTTTTTTTTTTTTTTTTTTTTTTTTTTGATTTAAATTCTAGTCTTCTACGAATTTGTCTTCTTCGATTTTTCACATGTATCGTCATGTAATTCATATTACCTAGTTTTCTTAACTGCAAGTTATTAATATTTGTGAAATCCGATGCGAAATTTTGGTTAAAGGCGAAATCATGTCCACTTGATTCTAATACGGGTAGAAAAATTTTACCATTTTTCAGATTAACCAGTTTTCCCTGGTATATTACTGGTGGAATTCTCTTCTTATGCACCACTGTTTGCATGTCACCTGTGTCTACGTTGAGAACTTCATTCAAAATATTATCTTTAAGTAAGCTATTGTCGGCGTCTGTATCAACTAGCAGAATGAGTTTTTTATTTCTGGCCTCTTCGCAAGGCAACTCAATAAACACGTCATTCATATTAGATTGCTCCCGGTTAGACACTTCTACCTCAACCTTTTTATTTTTATTATGCTTCACTATCAGTGGCCCCTCAGTGGTCACACATCCACCAAATGCTCCGCTTAAACTCTTTGTATCCTCCTGGTTTACAACTGTACCCTCCTTTAACGAAACTTCCTTTACCAGGCTTGTATCCGCTCCCGTATCCACCAGTAAAACGAGTTTTCCATTTCTCGCCTCTACGCAAGGCATTTCAATGAACACATCACTTAACGTGGCTAAATTCCAGTTAGATACTTCCTTTATAGTATTTTTATCATCATTATTTAAATTATACGTTAACCATGAACATATTGTTTTCATGTCCTGTTTCTGTAAATTTGAAATGAAAATTCTAAATTTCGTTAATACTTTTGATTTTATATTACTTGCAAGTGCTTTTACATCTGTAATATATTCTGATATATTAAGGCTAGTGCTCCTTGCTTTATATCGTTGAAAATTGAAAAACATTGCTTTTATAATCGATGTGCATGCTAACTGTGTAATTAGCAAGATGATTAGTAATAACTCTGTTCCCATTTCTATTAACATCTTTGCTTTATTGGTTAATTTATTCACTGTCTCATTTACTTTATCGTTTTGTGCTATAATTTTTACTATATTATTATTGTACCTAATGTTTTGATCTCTTTTAGGTTGCAGCATTTTTGAAGTTGGTAACGTATCCACAATCGCTTCCGATGTTGGACGTACGGTTACTGCTTCAGTTATTGAGGCTGGTAGCGTATCGACAATCGCTTCCGATGTCGGAGTTACAGTTACTCCTTCCCTCGACGAAATTGGTAACGTATCCACAATCGTTTCCGACGTCGGACTTACAGTTACTGTTTCGCTTGGTGAAGTTGGTAATGTATCCACAATCGTTTCCGATGTCTGACTTACCGTTATTACCTCATTTGGCCTCAAATTACTGTCATTATTGGGTTCCCAGATTACTGGCCTGTTCTGGGCCCTTGCCAGTTTCCCTGGCGATTGCCTTGGAATTTTTCCCAATTTCTTCTAGCCTCGCAATCTGCCATCATATGTCCTGGTCTGTTACACCAATGACATATTGTTTGTTTCGTTTCGTTTGGCATGTTCACAGGGCTCCGATTCATCTGCGCCCCCTTGAAGGTAGTCGAATTTGGGTTCACTCGGTTATTTTGCTTTTGATTCCATTTCGTTTGGACTTGTTTTTGTTGCCAATTTTGCTGGGGTTGCTTTGGTTGCCAACTTCGTTGGTGTTGGTTCCATTGTTGACTCCCCTGGTTCCAGTTATTAGGCCCTTGATTTTTGTTGTTCGACCCACTTCTGTTGTTTTCATTGTTATTACACCTCCAGTTTGTCTCGTGTCCATATTTTAAACACTTTTGGCAATACGGTGTGTTTTCCCTAATTAAACACTTTTCTCGCGTATGCCCACGTTTATTACAAAATGAACAAACTATTTTCTCCTGTGGTGCTCTCGAAACGTTCTGCCTTTCTTCTAGTCTTTTATAAGCCACTGGATTATGTACAGGCGGTCCTGTGTAGGGTTCTACCGAATTCATATTAATTATGGGTGTAACCGTTGGTTGATGGAGGGAATTACTTCTTTGTATTTCAATCAGCGTGTTCACTGCTATTTCTATCATTTCCTCCATACTTTTCCCTGTAACACTTAGCATGTGAATTCGTAAAGTTGCATCTTTTAACCCTGTTCTAAACGCCTTATTTGCTGACGTCTCTACCATAGATACAAGTGCGCTGTCGCCCTGTCCATTATAGGTATCTTTTATTACTTGTAGCGCCTGTGCTTTTTTGGTATTTAGGCGTCTTGCGTACTGCCGAATGTCCTCATTGTGCAATTGACTGCAATTCTGTAGTTCTGTTAACGTTGAGTCTAACGAAATCGTTGGTAGGTAGGCTCTTCTTAACACTAGGTATAATTCTTCTAGGCTGCTGAAACGTTGTGAGCCTACTAGATCATAAGCGTCTCCATACAATCTTTGTTTGATACAATCCATGTACTCTTGTATATTTCCTGTAGTCGCTTCCCTTGTAGCTAACTCACACGCCTGTATAAACTTATACACCTCACCTCTTAAGTCTGGTGACTGTGTCCCTGAAAACAGTGGAACAAGACTGCTTGTTATCTTCGCGATTTCTGCTATACCCATCTTGGTTTGATTTGCCCCTGATTGCTTAAACGTAGGAAATGAAACTGAGTTATATTCCTTTGGACTGACTATAGCAGCGGTAGCTTCTTTATGGTATAGTGTCTGATCGTTAGCTAATTCTATTTCTTGTTTCAGCCGTCTGTTTTCCTCTTTTAATTCTTGGACTCTTCTGTTCGCTTCTTCTAAAGAACTACAGTCTTCTCTTGATTTCTGTGCAAACCCCTGTTCTAGTGTTTTATTTAACGTTTCTTCGGTTAGCCCCTTTTCCTTTAATAATTCCCTTAGTTTTACGTTCTCGTCCTCTAAGTTCCTTAATATATCCTCCTGAAACACTTTATCTACTAAATAATTATCGTACCTATTCTTTAGTGCCTTAAATTCCGATTCCCATACCTTCGAATTTTCTGTCTTATTCTCTATTATCTGGTGTAGGAATTTAAGCAATTCCTCTACTATCGCGTCTGCTCTTTCTACACTTGAAAGGTCTCTTAGGTCCCCTACTCTAGACTTTATCAATTCTAAGTTTTCTTTGTTGCCCACTGTCTCTTTCAAAATTGCCCAAATTTTGGATATAAACTCCCCCAACTGACGTTTCAGATCCTTATGGGTTCTCTCTAATTCTATATATGCTTGTTCTTGCAACGACTCGGCCATTAATTACATTGCTTTTCGTTCTCTATTAATTTTTTTTTCCTCTCATACATTTAATATTTTCAATTAAGTAGCATTAAGTTAACCTGACTAGTTAGCAAAACTGCAGCAGTCAGCAATCCTCTTGTTTGCTACTACTGACCTAATTTCCCTTTCGGAATAACAAAATCAAGGCCAGCGACAGTGGCTGCATTAAAACGAGCGTCGAATTTTTGACTTGCTCCTCAGAGTCGAACGAAATAAAACCCACAAAACAAAAACCCCACGTTTACAATTTTGCAAACGCTTCCGTTCTGACGCGCTAACAAGCAAAACAATAAAAAAAAACACAGTAACTTTTGGCTGAAATGTGATCTCAAGCAGGCGCCGACGCCACTCTTGAGTTTCGCTTCACGTTCATATTCTACAACAAATATCCACTTATTTTCATTTCATTTAATAAAATGAATAAGCGGTCTGCTTCTTATGAGTTAGCTTTCGACTATATTAAAAAAAACGCATTCTTAACTTATTTATTGCATTTATTTATTTCATTAATTACTCATTACAACTGTCTCCATTCCTAAAGTATAATTTTTCTGCCCCCTGGAAGTTTTTACACCTGTTGTCGCGCTCTTCCTTCCGATCTACGTTGTTCCATTTGCTCTCTTTGCTCCAGCTGCCGCTTACGATATTCCTCTATCGTTAATTTTGCTGGTCCTTGTTTCTTTATTTCCGTCGGAATGTCCTTCGGTGCCTGTGCCGTACTCTCTGTGGCACGTATTCCATTGAGTCTTCTCAGTACTGGATATGTTCCGTATTTGACCACGAATAATCACTTCTATATTTTCCACAAAAACCATTTAAAATAAACAATAACCTCGCTTGCAATAAAATTTAATTTTTAGAACTCAATTTTATTCAGCAAACGACTCAAAAATTATAGATTTTAATCAGTTCGCTTTAACGGGGCATTTACATACACCACTTCGCACTGGACAGGCAAAATGCCAATGTGGAACTCAGAAAAGCTTACACCGTACATAACTCCGTTAAAGAAACAAATTATCCTTACGGGTTTTGTTATTGACAAAATTTTGTAAAGAGGTTACTTAATTGAGTGCACGTAAAAAAAAAAAATGTTCCCTTAATAAGGGATCCTTTTAATTCGGAAAAATTAAAAAAAATAACTTTTTATTCTTATTATTCGCATTACTACCATTATCATATTAAGAATTTATATAATTTTACTCAAAAATTTATTCATTCCCCAACAATTCACTTTTAAATATCACTTTAAAACTATTTAAAACTTTTGAAACTATTTAAAAACCTTCCAAACAACTTCCTATAGTGAAATGGTCGACCTCAGCAAAGGTTTCGTCCGGCTTGCAACGCCATTGGACAGACAAGGGTGCCTGGCTTGACGCTGGCACTCCTTTTATTTATTTTCACTTCATTTCATATATAGGAGTGAATACTATATATTTCATATTTTATTTTCACCAAAATTTTCACTCACTTACCTTTAACTTCCCTCGAGCGATCCTCGGCTCGAAAATCCGGCTGCGCCAAAATGTTGTGGTATCCTACCGGCTGCGCCAAAATGTTGTGGTTACCTCCTGGAAATGATCCTACCGGCTGCGCCAAAATGTTGTGGTATCCTACCGGAAATGATGATCCTCCCAAAGAAAAGACCGGAATGCCTTCTAGTGTTCTTTATTTTTCCTCTCAACTATGCAGCGGCAGTCTACGCGCTGTGGGCTCACAAACAGAACTCTACTTTTTAAACATTAAATCATTTTTACTTAAGCTCGCCGACGTAGCCGCGAAACTAAAGTGGACCGGTATGTCGCAATTCCACTATTTTGCAATATTAAATTCTTAATATTAATATTTGCCAATATTAACGTCGGCAGAATTAAATTGGGAACGATTTAATTCTTCCGCGTTTGCTGTTTGCTTTTTATTTTAGCTAATTTTATTTATTCGGAAAGCTTCTTGGCTTGAGCTCGAAAAAAGCTATTTGGTGGCAATTAGCTTCCACACTTGCTACCATGCAGACGGTGCTGGTTACTATCTTGGCTTTCCAGAGCTTTGCCCGGAGTTTATAATTACCTTCCACACTTGCTACCATGCAGAGTGCTGGTTGCTAGCTTGGCTTTCGAGCTTCCCAAAACAAAATGCTTGGCTTGCACTATAAGCTGAACTTGACCTTGACTCACTAACTGAGTTATTAACAAGTGCCAATGTTCTTGCCTTCATAGTGTGAATGCGACATACAACAGTGGGCAGTTATGATTCTTAGTAAGTTAGTAACAACCAAACCGAACTACAGCAACCACAGTTTAGTTGTTGGAAACTGCAGATAGTCTAAAAATAGAACACGAAAATAGTAAATTCTTTCTTTTTCCTCCAGTGCCCAAACATGCGTAAGCAGTTATGATTCTTAGTAAGTTATTAATGACTAATGGATTTAATCGACACATTTGCACCGAACAACAGCCTATCCACGGTAAGCGTACGTAAAGCTCCCTAATTGCTCTCTCCGCATCTTCAGTGATTGCTGGGTATTTCGCTGGCTGAACCCGGGCACCGATCTTTTGAAAGAGTATTGTCGCTTGACAAACCCTCCGTGACCACTCAAATCACAGATTGGTTCGCTAATCTCCTGCTAAAACAGCTTAGGCCTTTGGCAGTCCACGGTTACGCCGAGTGGCTTTCTGGCAGTCCGCAGAATCCCTGAGCGGTTTTCTGTCTCCGGCCTTTGGTAATCCTCGATTGCCTCGTAAGCATAAGTATAAGGATTTCATAAGCATTGTGCAGCCTTCTGCTGCGGGGTACATAAGCACAACCCCTACCCCTCTCGAAAATTTTAAAGTGTTCTAGAAAACGGCCTTGTGCCAGGAAATTGTATTTCGAAGAATTAAATCAAGAGAAATAAATAAAAAAAATACGTTCCATTTCCCATCACTGGCCGAGCAGAATCAGAAGAGTGCGTTTCTCGAGCTAATTTATTTTGTTTGGTGTACAAACATGTCGTCCCCATATGCCACTAAGGCATACATTAATGATGAATCTACTGAGCATCGTCTATCGGTAGCCTAAAACTTTTTGAGACACTTCGTTGGTAGCTTCCATCTTAGGGTGCGCACGGTTACTACCCGAACAAAACCATCTTTGCCAGGAGTGGTCGCTGTAATACGCCATAGAAGTCATTGTTGAGGAGGTAGGGGGTCACCCTTGATGAGCACCAGGCCGTTCATTTTTAAATTGTCTTGCTTCCGATACCATTTGGGGCGTGACTGCAAATGTGACAATCATTCCTTTGACCATTTTGACCAAACATGTTGACTCATCCTATGCATTGATAAACACTGACGATGCAGTGATCGTTCGGGACCTGCTGGCTCTGGTGGAGCCGGTAGCGCATCGCCTATAAGAAATTGTCCAAGAGTGAGGACGTTTAAATCATCGGGACATGATGAAAGAGGGCATAGTGGTCTTGAATTTAAACATGCCTCAATTCTGACGAGCACGGTGCTTAAATCTTCATACGTTAATGTGTCAGAAATTGTTCCTTTGAGATGTTGCTTGACCGATTTTATGTTGGCCTCTCAAAGTCCACCAAAATTTGGAGAAAGAGGTGGATTAAAGTGCCACTGAATTCCTTGCTCTGCTAGTTGAGGGATCACATGCCTTTCCATTGATACAACAAATTTATACGAATTGGTTTTTTTGTATTTTTTCTGCACCAAAAAAATTTGTCCAGCAGTCACTATAGATATCATGGCATAAACCTCGCCTTCCAATAAACCGATGCAAGGCACACAAGAATTGATCTGTCGTCATTCCCGTAACCGCCTCCAAATGTATCGCCTTAGTTGCTAGACAAATGAAAATAGCGATATAGTCTTTGTATTTTGTGCAGCCTCTGTACCGTGCTGCCTTTAGCACTATGGCACCTTTGTAGTCAATTCCCGTTGATAGAAAGGGACGTTGAGATGGAATAACCCTAGCTATGGGTAAATTTCCCATCAATTGACAAATTTTCGGTCTTACCCGGAAACATCGAACACATCCTCTAAGTTTAGATCTTATGACCTTTGTTGCATTCAAAATCCAAAGCCTTTTTCGAATGAAAGTTGATGTGAGCTGTATTCGTCCATGAAGAGTGATAATATGACTGTTCTCCATGACTAAATTTGTGAAGTTCTGAACCTTTGGTAATATCATCGGATGCTTTTCGTCATAGGATAGCAAGGATCGCTGCAACCGACCGCCTACACGTAGAATTTCATCGTTGTCAACAATTGAAGTTGAGTAATTGACTTTTGGAGAATACTGCTTCACCGTTTTTCAAACTTCGTATTTCTGTCGCAAAACATTCAGCTTGCACCATGCGAACTAGTTTCTGAAGACTAATGTGGAGCTCTCCTACCGTAAGGGGACCGGAGGTGCGTTGTTCCTTTGTAACCTTGCAGTTGTGTTTAAACCTCAGTAACCAAGCCATTATGCGACGTAAGTGCGAAAATGAAGAAAATTGATGCAACAACTTGGTTTCCTGTTGCTTCACGATGACGTTTACTGCTTGTTCTATTTCATTTAAAAAGTTTAATCCGAAAATGGCCACGAGTCCTTCATCTTGTTTAGCCACGGCGGGCCATGCCAATATAACTCCCAATGTCTTAATTCAGCCGCCGATAGTCCTCGTGACGAATGATCAGCTGGGTTTTCATTTGTTGAAATGTGATGCCACTGATCGATATTTGAGTCCGCATGAATAAGGCCAATTCGATTTGCCACAAATACAGGCCAACGGTTGACGTTACCTCTAATCCAGCAGAGCGCGATTGTAGAATCTGTCCAGTAATATACCGGTATTGGTTTAGTGGGCAGAGAAAGATGTGTCAACACACAATTAACCAGTTTTACGCTCAGCACCGCTGCACACAATTCGACTCGGGGAATGCAAATTGTTGGTTTTGGCGTTACCTTACTCCTTGCGGCAATAATATTAGTACAAAAGTCTTCGCGTCCAGTTTAAACACGCAGATAAAATATTGATGCATACGTTTTAGTAGAGTCATCGCAAAATGTATGGATTTCAAACTGCTTGTTTGTGGTGGGTGAAAAAAGAAGCCATCGAGGAAATTAGATTTTATTCACGGTTGGTAGACCTGTCACAATACGGCACCACTCGTCACAAAGTTCAGGAGATACATAATGCTGTATCCCATTCTAGATTGATCGTCCAAAGGTGATCCAAAAAAATCTTGGCTGCAACTTTAACGGGATTAATGAGACCTAAAGGATCGAATAACTTTGCAATTGTAGATAGCACCGACCGCTTAGTGATTCGTTTTAATGGTAAGTCGAAATTGTCGAATTGAAGAGCAGTTGCACTAGTTTGATGTTCAAGTGGAATGCCTTTCAATAATGTTGATTTATTTGCCTCTCATTTGTGTAACTTAAACCCAGCCGTCTTCAGTGCGTGTTGTGTCTGATTACGGACATCCATGACATGGTCGATGCAACCGCCTCCCATAAATATATCGTCAACGTACATCTCCTTCATCAGCACATTACGAGCCAGCGGATACTTTTCAGCTTCGTCCTCCGCTAACTGGTGGATTACGCGGATAGCAGTGTAAGGAGCGAAGGTGGTTCCAAAAGTCACAGTGGTTAGACGAAACTCTTGAATTTGGCCGAGCTGATTCCGCCAAAGTATTCGTTGGTATTAGGAATCTTCCTGATGCATGTCAATACACCGATACATTTTTTCGGCGTATGCTGTGACAACGAATTCGTGTAGTATCCAGTTTAGTAATATCGCAGCTAAATAATTCTACCTTGTTGGTCCTTTGCAGAGTAAATCGTTAAGAGATTGTCCGCTGGAAGTAACCGCCGATGCGTCAAACACAACACGGCAGTTAGTTGTGAGTCTATCGCCTTTAATAACAGCGTGGTGAGGTAGAGTGCAGATGTGTAGCTGGGTGTTTTACTGGAATTGAATTTGCGATGCTGCTCCTCTATAGTTTCTACTGGAGTGATTTGTCGCAAATCGAAATACTACACAGTATTGCTCTTGTAAATTGGGGTCTCGACTAAGTTTGCGTTCACATGAGTAGAATCTATTTAAAGTTATCTGCTTAGACTTACCTAAGACGAGATTGGGGTGAAGTATCGATTTGAAAGGTAATCGAACAGTATACTTGCCGTTAGGTTACCGGGTGTGAGTGTGTTGGAATAATTCCTCACACCACTTATCTTCTAGTGTATATCGACGTTCGGTCGGCACACTTTCCAGTGTATAAAACAATGTTTCACAAGTGTATCGAGCTGTTGCAAAGAAACCTGAACAGTTGAGCTCGAAAGTTCAGGGTCGATAGAAGCTTCGAAAGCCTCTCCAAACACGATTCATCCCAGCCTGTTTTGCTGTGCTACTGGTTCATTAAGACCTCCTCATCGTATACCTGACATTACAATTTTTCCCAATACATCTGCTCCTAACAACAGATCTATTGTTGAAGAACGATAAAATTCCGGACCGGCAAGCTGCAAACCATGGACATAAAACCAGCTATAATGTTTGATGTGTCTGGATGGTAGATTTGCGGTAACAGTTTTCACGATCGTGGCGACTACACTGAGTTCGTATTGGTCGTCAGTGAGTGACTGGAGAATAATGCTTGTGACGTGGTTACCATAGGTGCGCTGGCCGTTAGCCAAACTGATTCAAACTCCGCATCTTCAGTGATTGCTGGGTATTTCGCTGGCTGAACCCGGGCACCGATCTTTTGAAAGGGTATTGTCGCTTGACAAACCCTCCGTGACCACTCAAATCACAGATTGGTTCGCTAATCTCCTGCTAAAACAGCTTCGGCCTTTGGCTGTCCACGGTTACGCCGAGTGGCTTTCTGGCAGTCCGCAGAATCCCTGAGCGGTTTTCTGTCTCCGGCCTTTGGTAATCCTCGATTGCCTCGTAAGCATAAGTATAAGGATTTCATAAGCATTGTGCAGCCTTCTGCTGCGGGGTACATAAGCACAACCCCTACCCCTCTCGAAAATTTTAAAGTGTTCTAGAAAACGGCCTTGTGCCAGGAAATTGTATTTCGAAGAATTAAATCAAGAGAAATAAATAAAAAAAATACGTTCCATTTCCCATCACTGGCCGAGCAGAATCAGAAGAGTGCGTTTCTCGAGCTAATTTATTTTGTTTGGTGTGCAAACATGTCGTCCCCATATGCCACTAAGGCATACGTTAATGATGAATCTGCTGAGCATCGTCTATCGGTAGCCTAAAACTTTTTGAGACACTTCGTTGGTAGCTTCCATCTTAGGGTGCGCACGGTTACTACTCGAACAAAACCATCTTTGCCAGGAGTGGTCGCTGTAATACGCCATAGAAGTCATTGTTGAGGAGGTAGGGGGTCACCCTTGATGAGCACCAGGTCGTTCATTTTTAAATTGTCTTGCTTCCGATACCATTTGGGGCGTGACTGCAAATGTGACAATCATTCCTTTGACCATTTTGACCAAACATGTTGACTCATCCTATGCATTGATAAACACTGACGATGCAGTGATCGTTCGGGACCTGCTGGCTCTAGTGGAGCCGGTAGCGCATCGCCTATAAGAAATTGTCCAAGAGTGAGGACGTTTAAATCATCGGGACATGATGAAAGAGGGCATAGTGGTCTTGAATTTAAACATGCCTCAATTCTGACGAGCACGGTGCTTAAATCTTCATACGTTAATGTGTCAGAAATTGTTTCTTTGAGATGTTGCTTGACCGATTTTATGTTGGCCTCTCAAAGTCCACCAAAATTTGGAGAAAGAGGTGGATTAAAGTGCCACTGAATTCCTTGCTCTGCTAGTTGAGGGATCACATGCCTTTCCATTGATACAACAAATTTATACGAATTGGTTTTTTTGTATTTTTTCTGCACCAAAAAAATTTGTCCAGCAGTCACTATAGATATCATGGCATAAACCTCGCCTTCCAATAAACCGATGCAAGGCACACAAGAATTGATCTGTCGTCATTCCCGTAACCGCCTCCAAATGTATCGCCTTAGTTGCTAGACAAATGAAAATAGCGATATAGTCTTTGTATTTTGTGCAGCCTCTGTACCGTGCTGCCTTTAGCACTATGGCACCTTTGTAGTCAATTCCCGTTGATAGAAAGGGACGTTGAGATGGAATAACCCTAGCTATGGGTAAATTTCCCCTCAATTGACAAATTTTCGGTCTTACCCGGAAACATCGAACACATCCTCTAAGTTTAGATCTTATGACCTTTGTTGCATTCAAAATCCAAAGCCTTTTTCGAATGAAAGCTGATGTGAGCTGTATTCGTCCATGAAGAGTGATAATATGACTGTTCTCCATGACTAAATTTGTGAAGTTCTGAACCTTTGGTAATATCATCGGATGCTTTTCGTCATAGGATAGCAAGGATCGCTGCAACCGACCGCCTACACGTAGAATTTCATCGTTGTCAACAATTGAAGTTGAGTAATTGACTTTTGGAGAATACTGCTTCACCGTTTTTCAAACTTCGTATTTCTGTCGCAAAACATTCAGCTTGCACCATGCGAACTAGTTTCTGAAGACTAATGTGGAGCTCTCCTACCGTAAGGGGACCGGAGGTGCGTTGTTCCTTTGTAACCTTGCAGTTGTGTTTAAACCTCAGTAACCCAGCCATTATGCGACGTAAGTGCGAAAATGAAGAAAATTGATGCAACAACTTGGTTTCCTGTTGCTTCACGATGACGTTTACTGCTTGTTCTATTTCATTTAAAAAGTTTAATCCGAAAATGGTCAGAGTCCTTAATCTTGTTTAGCCACGGCGGGCCATGCCAATATAACTCCCAATGTCTTAATTCAGCCGCCGATAGTCCTCGTGACGAATGATCAGCTGGGTTTTCATTTGTTGAAATGTGATGCCACTGATCGATATTTGAGTCCGCATGAATAAGGCCAATTCGATTTGCCACAAATACAGGCCAACGGTTGACGTTACCTCTAATCCAGCAGAGCGCGATTGTAGAATCTGTCCAGTAATATACCGGTATAGGTTTAGTGGGCAGAGAAAGATGTGTCAACACACAATTAACCAGTTTTACGCTCAGCACCGCTGCACACAATTCGACTCGGGGAATGCAAATTGTTGGTTTTGGCGTTACCTTACTCCTTGCGGCAATAATATTGGTACAAAAGTCTTCGCGTCCAGTTTAAACACGCAGATAAAATATTGATGCATACGTTTTAGTAGAGTCATCGCAAAATGTATGGATTTCAAACTGCTTGTTTGTGCTGGGTGAAAAAAGAAGCCATCGAGGAAATTAGATTTTATTCACGGTTGGTAGACCTGTCACAATACGGCACCACTCATCACAAAGTTCAGGAGATACATAATGCTGTATCCCATTCTAGATTGATCGTCCAAAGGTGATCCAAAAAAATCTTGGCTGCAACTTTAACGGGATTAATGAGACCTAAAGGATTGAATAACTTTGCAATTGTAGATAGCACCGACCGCTTAGTGATTCGTTTTAATGGTAAGTCGAAATTGTCGAATTGAAGAGCAGTTGCACTAGTTTGATGTTCAAGTGGAATGCCTTTCAATAATGTTGATTTATTTGCCGCTCATTTGTGTAACTTAAACCCAGCCGTCTTCAGTGCGTGTTGTGTCTGATTACGGACATCCATGACATGGTCGATGCAACCGCCTCCCATAAATATATCGTCAACGTACATCTCCTTCATCAGCACATTACGAGCCAGCGGATACTTTTCAGCTTCGTCCTCCGCTATCTGGTGGATTACGCGGATAGCAGTGTAAGGAGCGAAGGTGGTTCCAAAAGTCACAGTGGTTAGACGAAACTCTTGAATTTGGCCGAGCTGATTCCGCCAAAGTATTCGTTGGTATTAGGAATCTTCCTGATGCATGTCAATACACCGATACATTTTTTCGGCGTATGCTGTGACAACGAATTCGTGTAGTATCCAGTTTAGTAATATCGCAGCTAAATAATTCTACCTTGTTGGTCCTTTGCAGAGTAAATCGTTAAGAGATTGTCCGCTGGAAGTAACCGCCGATGCGTCAAACACAACACGGCAGTTAGTTGTGAGTCTATCGCCTTTAATAACAGCGTGGTGAGGTAGAGTGCAGATGTGTAGCTGGGTGTTTTACTGGAATTGAATTTGCGATGCTGCTCCTCTATAGTTTCTACTGGAGTGATTTGTCGCAAATCGAAATACTACACAGTATTGCTCTTGTAAATTGGGGTCTCGACTAAGTTTGCGTTCACATGAGTAGAATCTATTTAAAGTTATCTGCTTAGACTTACCTAAGACGAGATTGGGGTGAAGTATCGATTTGAAAGGTAATCGAACAGTATACTTGCCGTTAGGTTACCGGGTGTGAGTGTGTTGGAATAATTCCTCACACCACTTATCTTCTAGTGTATATCGACGTTCGGTCGGCACACTTTCCAGTGTATAAAACAATGTTTCACAAGTGTATCGAGCTGTTGCAAAGAAACCTGAACAGTTGAGCTCGAAAGTTCAGGGTCGATAGAAGCTTCGAAAGCCTCTCCAAACACGATTCATCCCAGCCTGTTTTGCTGTGCTACTGGTTCATTAAGACCTCCTCATCGTATACCTGACATTACAATTTTTCCCAATACATCTGCTCCTAACAACAGATCTATTGTTGAAGAACGATAAAATTCCGGACCGGCAAGCTGCAAACCATGGACATAAAACCAGCTATAATGTTTGATGTGTCTGGATGGTAGATTTGCGGTAACAGTTTTCACGATCGTGGCGACTACACTGAGTTCGTATTGGTCGTCAGTGAGTGACTGGAGAATAATGCTTGTGACGTGGTTACCATAGGTGCGCTGGCCGTTAGCCAAACTGATTGATGAAATGCTTGAAATGCGGTTTTATTTTAACGACTGTACCGCTCTTTCGCTAATAAGCGCTCCGGTGGAGCCTTGATCGATCAATGCGCGTAAGATTAAGGGCTGCTTCGTAGAAGTGATGACGTTGATTAATGCTGTAGGCAATAAAACTCCTGCTCAATTGCAAGGAATGCTGGACACCGCCGTATGATATGTGCTCCTCTACATTCAGGGCACCCTGCTAAGGCTTTAGAATGAAGCGAGCTGCTTGTCTTCATTGTGTCAGCGTGATTTAGAGCCTTGATATTATGCTGGAACTCTATGGCTTCACGTGTTCTATATCAGACTTCAAGAAATATAGCGAATTGGTGGAAGGTTGGAATACTAAGGGATTTTCCAGATTCTTGTTCCCACAATTGATGTGTTTCACACGGCAAATTTGGGACCAAAAAATGAACTACAATCTCACTGCATTGGTCAATGTGAATCTCTAAATTTTGTAAGGCATTAATGCACGACCGTGACGTGTCCAGTAAGGGCTTAATGGAAGAAGTATTTTCCCTTTGAATACGGGATTGTGAAGATAACAGATTCATATAATGAATAAATAATACGCGGCTATTGTTGTATCTTGTTGCTAGAATCTTCCATGCTTCCTGGTACTTGTCAGATGTGAGTGGATCCCTAATGTCATTGTCGAAATTGTCAGGCAGTGATTGCTTAAGATAGTGAAACTTTTCAATATCTGCTAGCGACGAATTTGTTTGAACTAATCGCAAGAAAGAATCGTGAAACGATAGCCAACCGTGTATTTTCCAGAAAACGATGGTATTATTAATTTTGGTAGTCTTGCGGCATTTCTATTTGCTTGATTTGGCGCTGTTTCAGTCGTGGTTAAACTAACTTTTGTGTTTACTGCTTCCGGAGGAAATTTGGCCTGATATGATTCTGTAATTATGGAAACCGCGTGAAGAGACTCCTCACCAAACTTATCTGCGATGCTTCGGAAAAATATATCTTCAATTCAACCGAACACGGTTTGCTGAGCCATGAGAGAGCCCATTACTTGGCGGATGCCGTCCAACAGGATTGCTGTGTATAAATCGGCTCCGATGAGGACGTCGACCTGCTCGCTTTTGGAGAAGTTGACATCTGCGAGCTCGATGTCTTGAGGGGGCCACTGAGAAGTGACCTGTCTAACGAGTGGGAGGGCAACCGCCCTGTAATTTGTGGGAGCACGAGCGCCGTCACGTTGATTTGAAAGTTGGGATCAAGTGGCGAATTCAGCAGAAAATCGCTCGATCTTGATATTTTTGTTGAGACCTGAAACTACAGCTGTAGTTGGCTGCACTGGGAGCTTTAAGAGCTTTTGTATGCGTTCAGAGATTAACGACACTTCGGATCCAGGATCAATCAAGGCGCGAGCGATGTAACATGTAGCGTGGTGGCGTATTGCTACCATAGCAGTTCCTAAAATAACTTGTTTGGGAGATTTCGCGGAACACACTTGATGAATGTCCTGTGGATTTCGTTGTTGCGTGGGGGGAGGAGTGGACTGTATATGCGTGGAAGGTCGCATCGAAGAATGCGGCCTTTCTTTCTGGGAAGCATGTTGAGTCGAACCTGGAATAAAGTTCGAATACGCAGGGGCTTGAGTACGCGCAGCGTTATCGTACCGTTGCTCTTGATTTCGTTGCTGTGTGGGGGGAGGAGTGGACTGTATATGCGTGGGAGGTCGCATCGAAGAATGCGGCCTTTCTTGCTGAAAATCATGATGAGTCGAACCGGGATTAAAGTTCGAATAGACAGGGGCTTGAGCACGCGGAGCGTTGTCAAAGCGCCGCTCTTGGTGTGAGGCACGTGGGGTCGAATCTGATGCAGCATTCGATGAGGATGGAGCGTGCTCACGATGCAAGAGGGTGTGATGCCTGCCGTTGCATTTGAGGCAATTAAATCTGCTTGGACAGTTTTTCACGGAATGAGATCTGGCCATGCAGTTGCTGCATAAGCGGTTTTTCTGAACGGTATTCAGCCGCTGTGGAACGGGCAAGCTGAGAAACTGAGAACAGGATCTCAACCTGTGCTGCTTCTGACAAAGAGGGCAGCTATCTTGGGACACCTTCAATTGAAAGGCGTTGACGCGTTTAGAGGCTGGAGTCGAGTGAGTCGGAGTTGGGGGTGTGTGTCGATTTCGCGGCGGGTGTGCACTTAATATCTTGCACCATTTCAAGGTTCTGGAAGCGATGAGTGAGAAACGCATCCAGATCTGTTCATTTTGGGATCTCCGTTTTGTTAGTAAGAGATTGTTCCCAGAGGTAAAGCGTTGCTTCAGGGAACTTGCTGGAACACAAAAATACGATTATCGCGTCCCAATGGGAGGTATCAACACCTTGTAGCGCGAGCGCGACGAGAATATTATTGATTTCGCGCTGCAGATCTTTAATAGCGCCACCGGTTTCCTTCGTGATGGGGGACAGACCGAAGAGTTTCTTCAAATGGGCGTTGGTGAGGACGCGCCTGTTTTCGTATCTGTCGGACAGATTTTTCCACGCTTGGGCTAAGCCTTCGTTCGTGAGAGGGGATTTCTGCACGATTTCTTTCGCTTCGCCCGTAGTTTTCTGGTTCAGGTGGAACAGTTTCTCCACCGGCGCAATTAGGGTGTTCTGGATATAAAGGGCTGTGAACATATCCCTAAAAGAGCGCCACGAAAGGTAATCGCCATGGAAGGCTTAGGCATCTCAGCTGGCACCGGCGAAGGGGTCGCTGCAGCCGGAGGGGACGCTGCGGCTTCGGTCAGTTGATCAATTTTTCCCGCGCATCTCAGATATACCGCATAGCATTGACGCCGCTTCTCCTTTACGCCTTCGAATTCTTTGTGTTTGTCCTTCGTCGAGTCCAGCTCCGCAAGCACCCTTTCATAGGCGCTTTTAATCAGCAGCCACTGTGATCGGATTTCTTCCCCCTGAATTACAAGGGTGTAAACGGTGTGGTCCGTGGTGGGTGTCAGGTCGAAGTTCACCTCGAACTCGATCAGTGCATCAGCTATCCGAATAAGTGACGCGAGCGCAGCCATTATATGTCTTGGTTTCGGTTAGGGGCGGCGAAGGAAGTCGCAAATCGGAATAAAACGCACTGAAAACTTATTTCGGAAACAAAAAAAACTTTTTATTTTATTTGTAAAAATCGCAAAAAAAGGGTTCGGGTCGCTATGCGGTGGCGTTGGGGCTCGAAAAGCTTGCTGCAGACGGTTGACCACTTGTTTACTAAAGTGCTTGCAACTAGTTGAAAAGTGATTAGTTGCTGCGAACACTTCTGCCTACTGGGTGTTTCGTTTTTTCGATTTCGCGTTGGGTCACCGTTGAATAGTGAATTTCACGCTGCTATCACTTGGGAGAGTGCAGACAGAAAAAACAGGTTTTTGTGTTCTGTGTGCACTCTGTGTGTATGGTCAGCGCAAGCAGAAGAGCGCGAGCAGAAGCAAAAAGTACCCGCATAAAACCAACCAGCAAAAGGTGGTGGTTTTTTTACTTGCACTGAGCGCACAAGTAAATCGCTCTTATAGTGGCAAGGAGAGCGCAAACCAAGAAAGAGAAAGTGTGTGATCTTTTCACTTTCTTTGTGAGAGCGTGGGGCTTTGTCTGAAATTAAGCGCTGAATTTTGCGCAAAAAATGTGGGCTTCGCAGCAAGCAATGCTTGCGAAGACGGTCAGCAACAAAAATTTAAGCTTTGGTGCTGATCTGATCTGATAGCTGATATACCATATCTGATAGCTGATATACTAGATCTAATCCGATCTGATCTGATTTGATAGTTGATATACCTAATCTTGATAACTAACTGTTACAGCTGATTGAATTCACTGAAGATAAATATTAAACTATTAAAAGAACTTGTAAAAACTAGACGAGAACTTAAACAAAAATTTGGGGCTTTAAAGTTAAGAAGAGCCGATTTAGAGAATCTATTGAATGAGACTTTTAAGCCGGTTACAGTACCTTTGAAGGAATTAGTGAGGATATATAAAACAAACGATACAACTGAAACAAATGTTAACAAGGATGACCCAGAATATATGCATGATGCAATAACAAACAAACTTAAAAACAGTACTCCAGTTAAAGCAAAGAAAGAGATCGATTTTACGGACGAAACTCTTATCAAGAGCAATGATGACGATTATAATGACGTTGATGGTGGTACCTTTTTCTCTCAAATGGATGTTTCAGAGGAAGATGTAAACAAATCAACAAAATTCTATCAACAAATTGTCACAATTAGAGGAACAAAATGAGCTGGACACTGCATATGGACCGAACAGAGGATCGAATGGTGAATGGAGGTTCGGAAATAGCGCTTTGGATAAAGCGATAAAGTATTCATCTCAGACAAACTTTTTGGAACCTCACCCCCTACTTCTTTCAACCTTACAACCGGTCTCTTTGAATTATTGGTTTATAAGACACCATCAAATTACAACGAAGCAGATCTACAAGTTTACAAAACAATTCTAATCAATACTAATGCTCACAAACGTAACTATGATGAAAATAAGCAAATTAAGGAAACTAAGGCTTACAAGTACACCAACATCATAAAGGGATTATTGACGTCCACACCTCTTCACCATAAAAAAGGAACGGGGTGTGATGAGTTTACACCCTCAAACACCTAATTATATTCATCAGAATGATACTAAGGCTATGCATATTGTAAAAGCACTAACCAATGATAAAGGATCATCAACGAAATACAAAGGAAATGGTAGATAATATAATAAGCTGGTAGATAGATTACGAATTTTGTTATTATCTGCTTCGGATGAAGATAGCTTCTATAGTATATCAACGAAATAATTTCCATTATCGAAGAATTACGAGAAGCCGACATAATTGAGTAACTTTTACATATATATTTTGTATATCAGGAGAAACCCTTATCAACAGATAATCATATATAACCACATCATTTTTATAAACATATATATCGAAATTAGTTTTAATTACTACTCGAAACATATTTTACAAATTGTCAAAAAGATTTTAATAAAAAATAAAGAAATAAAATAATTTTATAAATATGTATTTTTATTTATATAATCTGGTATAAAATGATATCAATTTATTTATTCTACAAACAATTAAATTGATATTGCAGTAAACACAAGTGTCTGGTCCGTCTACAGTTTCACTTGAAGACCAGCAACACGTAGTATAATGGCATCCATGTCGTGACTCAATCGCAAAGGCATTCTTATACTGGCTAAGTTTTATATAGTTGGTTAAAATGTATTTCAAAGTCAGTTATCAGAGCAGATTAGTTAAATCAGTGCCATCAGTTCAAAGTTAGATGCTGTCCTAATCTGAAAATGTAGTTAATCGACTGTTTTATGGGGTTTTCATATTCAAATTTATTTATACAGTTTCTTAAATCTAACAGCTGTTTTTCTTAATATCTATATTTATATTTTAGTTTATTATTTTGTTTGTAAATTGAATTTAATAAATAACAATATTTTGCTTATAGCTATTCTCTTATTGGCTGATATTGATTAATATTGAACTCCACGTGACATATCCTTACGAGAGACCAGCCACTGTCCCTTTCATGAAACTCAGACATTTTCTTGCAAATCTGATAAATCATATTATTGTAGCTGCTTTCGATATGTTTTCTTGTCTGTATTAAAGTAATTTTGGTTTGGAACGACTTTACACCCACAACCATATCTTCTTCAATACTCATTTTCACATACTCACAAAATATCTCTACATTGAATTTATAGCCCAAGTGCTTTTCGAGTAAATCTTTCAAGGCTTTTAAAATGATGTCCCTGTTTACTGTAAAAAACGTTTCTGAAATGAGCAAACCCTTGTTCACGTTTTCGAACATAAGCGTTCCAACCCTTTCATTGAAGGATGACTTTATTGTTTTAAAGTGCTCGTTAATCGGAATGCCAGCATTTTTTTTATGTTTATTGGTCCTAATGTGATAATTCCAGTCTTTCTTCGAAACGTTCTCATTACAATCGGAACAAATTGAAATGTTTTCATTATGAATACGTTTTACTGGTGAAGCACAGCTTGGTTGTGGATGAAATAAATTTACATGTCTTTTCAGGTTATCGCGTCGGGTAAATTTAATGTTACATTCATTGCAATCGAATGCTTGTTTTTCAGCATGTTTGTTTAAAACATGGCGTTTAAGGTTGCGATTTTTGGTGAAACGAACACCACACTCACTGCAAATGAATCCTTCCATTTTGAAAAGATTTAACTGAAGATGTTGTTATTGTTGATGATGATTATGATGATAATAATATTAATGAAGTAGATTTCACTTCAGTATCCTTTAAATTTTGAGTGCTTTATCTCTCCAATTTTAATAATAGTAAATAATTTTTTATTTACTTTTTTTAGTTATAAATATAATTATTGTATAAGTTATTTATTTAATAATTTTCAATTGTACAAAATATATGAGTATTTTCTGAAAAGTTATTTGGAGCTCACACGACTTGATGTCTTGGAGAATCAAACGATTAATGAAGTTCTGTAATAACTTGTTGCTCCTTTTATACTCCTCCGCCGTAGCGATTCACCTCTTTTAAATTTTCAACAACAACAATAGTATAAAAAACGCGTCTCTGCAAAATAAATTCTGGAAAAATTGATGACTTATACTAATATGTGTGAATTCTTAACAAAACACATACACACACACACAAGCAAACAATAAGTGGTAATAAACATGCGCTTACAGTATAGTATCATAGAGCCTATATCTTATATACATCCAGTACATATTTTTGCGCCACTTTTATTTTGAATTCTTATAAACATGTATATCAAAAAAGGATGCAGCATGTTGCAGAGAACAGAAAAGAAGCTTAAAATGAAATCACGCAACATTACGCATCATGTGCCCAAGGCGAGTATGAGCAAAGAATACACAATCAGATATACGATACATACAGAATATGTATATTTTCTGCTATGAGAATTTGCTTTGTGTGTACATTTTGATGCTCACACGTTTTTGTTGTTGGTTGTTTTCCAAGTCAGCTTAAAATTTATTTTGGCTTCTTTTTAGCTTAAGCAAAATCGTCCCTCTTGTATAGTGAGATCTGAATCGATTCCGCTAAATCGTAATTGTAGGGTAAAATATACAGAATGCAAAAACAAAAACTGAGTTCAAAGCCGAACTGTAAATGCCCTACAGCAAAAAAGTTTGCAAAAATAGATTGGGATAAAATATAATAAAAGCCCAAAAAAATAAATAGAGAAGTAAAAATAAATGACACTAAAAATCAAAAAATTACAAAAGGAAATAACAGTAAAAATTGCCGTAATTTTTTATTAAGAGAAGTCGGACAAATATCTGAAGTTTTTATATTTGCAAAAAATTTTTCACAAAAAGGAGATTTTGGAAAAGTCTATGCAACAAGCGATTATTTTTATAATTTATGCAAAATACATTTCTATTTACTTCCATAATTTTTTCCCCAAAATTGAAAGAGATAAGAAACTTTAAAACTACTATAAAATTGGAATATATTCGCGAAACCAATGCATCTGCATTATATTAAATGTTTTGCTCACAGAATCAAACATTTAGAATTTATGTTGCTAATTCTGCATTGTTCCTGGCAAACAAATAAAAGCTCAAATAGTAAAAATCCAAAGATTCAAATATTATATTAACTTGACCTGGTAAATGAATAAAAATTCAAACATTTATATTATTTATCATTTATTGCTGTAGGGCACTTTCTTGCCGGCTTTGAAATAAATTTTTGTTTTTGCATATCGTTTATTTTACCCTACAACTCCCATTCATAAATATTGATTCAGATCTCAATATATTGTACAAGAGTGACGACGTTGCTTGAGCTAAAAAGGAACCAAAATAAATTCTAGCTGCCTTGCAAAACATCCAACAACAAAAACGTGCGAACATCAGTTTGTGACCAACTGCACACATTCATATTCACATATTCTCCTCACTGCCTTCGAAACATGTTGGAAACAAATATTTCATGTTTGGATGCTTTTTTATTCTTAGCAACCCATGTTGATAAACAATGTTTAGATACTAGGACGTATTAGTACGTCCTAAGCAGACAAAAAATTGACACAAAATTTTACACTGGATGCGAACTCTATATCTTATAACCTCTATGATAGTATACAGTATGTATACATAATTGTGTAATATAATATTTAGCGTTATATTCAGAAATTAACGATATCAAAATGTTAGGATGTCAAAACAAAACCAACAAAAGCAGCAGCAACAACAACAGCAACAACAACAACAACAATAACAACAACATAAAAAGGTGTCTCCCCCAATGCCTTCATTAAAGTGCTATTACAACATTAAATATAATTCAATTCCATCAAAATTCAAATCAAGCCACAATTCGATCTCAAGCAATTAAATAAAGCAAGAACAACGTCACTACATCTGCTTACGCAGCCCACGCTCCAGATCATGCATGTTCACCAAACCGCAGTTCAATCCATTCACTTAATGTTTACATTAAATTTCTGAGACAACGTCTACAAAGCAAAGCAATTAAATAAACAACAACTCTACGCCTGCTGAGGCAGCCTCTGCTTGCGCATCCACTAAATTTCCTAAAAATAACTCCACTGACCAACCAACCAACTAACCCTAAACGACACAAGGCAGAGTTCTCCTTCTCTCATAAACAAAACGAGCAAAACAAAAGTCTCACGTTGACATTCACCCTACCTACTCATTCAATCACACTATATCACTAAAAACCTTAGTATGTAATAAATTTTAAAAAATGTGTAAGGAAGCATAACTTCCTTACAAATACGGGTGTAGAACCTGGACCACACTCCACCTGAGCTGATCCCGCGAAAATCGCTTCAAGGGATGCAGTAACCTCGAGTTGTGCGGACCCAACTTGAGGTGGACTTAATTCTATGAATACGGCCAACCAACTTCAACCAAGTTGGGGGAACTTGTTGAAGGAGAACGAATCGAACACCAAACAGAAAGCTCGACTCCGGGGAAGAAAACAAAACTCTCACGGCACTCAACAAGCACAACAACAATATCATGTTCAAAACCGGGAATGCAACAAAGAGCAAATAATAAAACCAAAGTCACATAGAAATTAGCAACAACAAACACAGGCAAATTACATGCAGCAAGCTAACGAGCAAAAAACTGGTTTAAAAAAACAACAACATGCAAAGTCGATACTGAGCAAAAAAATAATTTTACACTCTGCTACGGCAACAACAACCCCAGTCGAAAGCAAAAGAAGCGATTAACAGAAATTTTCGAAGGCCAAATTAAAATAACAAAATGACCAAATGCCGTTAGGTGAGCCATATAAAAGCAGCCTCCGAATTGGAAATCGGTCTCTTGGAAATCAACCATCTAAGCGGTAAGTCCTCGTTTGGTGGAGTGCTTCTAGTGGAAGCCAAATTCAGAATCCTGCAATCCTGAATAATTCCTGCCTGTCTGAATTTGGTGGAGTGCTTCTAGTGGAAGCCAAATTCAGAATCCTGCAATCCTGAATAATTCCTGCCTGTCTGAATTTGGTGGAGTGCTTCTAGTGGAAGCCAAATTCAGAATCCTGAAATTCTGAATAATTCCTGCCTGTCTGAATTTGGTGGAGTGCTTCTAGTGGAAGCCAAATTCAGAATCCTGAAATTCTGAATAATTCCTGCCTGTCTGAATTTGGTGGAGTGCTTCTAGTGGAAGCCAAATTCAGAATCCTGAAATTCCGAATAATTCCTGCCTGTCTGAATTTGGTGGAGTGCTTCTAGTGGAAGCCAAATTCAGAATCTCGAGAGCCTGGCTATCATGCGAGCAGGTCCTGAATCCAAATAAGAGTCCCGTAATCACCCTCCTCGTAGTAGCTAAATATCCCCGTGTGTATAAGCAAAGTTAGCCCGGACATACTTACGAATGAACATATTGAAGAACGTGTAACCCAGAAATAAAAGTTTGACTATAATTAGTTATAAGGGAGAAAGTACTAATGTATGTGAAAAAAAAAATAAAGAAAAGAAGTAAACTAATTAAGAATAGATTGTGGGTTTTTATATTTAAATGAACGCTGGACAGCCGTGAGGATATCCTGGCGAGAAGACATTCGTTACAAGTGGCGCCCGAACAGGGACAAGAAAATTCGTGTATCTCGTAAACTGAAAGTGACTTTGTAGAAAATAAAAAAAAAGACCGCGAGGGAAGAAAAGCGTGTATCCCGTAAACCGAAAGTGAGTGGGAAAAAAAGGAAGACCGCGAGGGAAGAAAAACGTGTATCTCGTAAACCGAAAGTGACTTTGGGAAAAAAAACCCGCGAGGGAAGAAAAAGCGTGTATCTGGTAAACCAAAAACGAATTATAGGAAAAGGAAGACCGCAGGGGAAAAAATCATTGTATCTTGAAAACCGTGCAGCTGAAGAATAGGGAAAAATTACGCCAGTGGGGAAAAAATATATAACTACATAAAACTAGGTAGCATACATTGTGAAATTGAAAAGGCACAATTAGGGAAAAGTTATTCAGGAAAATATAATAGAACTAACAAATTATAAACCTTCGGAAACAAAGTGTGCAATGGGTAAAAGCTGGATTTATAACGTTTCGAAGGAGAAGTTACAAGACATTCTACGCGAATTTGGGATAGCCGTAGTGTTTCTCCAGGAGCGAGGGCGCGGTCGCCGATGCGTCAGACACCCCCTACGAAACAGAATACAGGCAAGGGAGGTCTAGGTGCCATGCCCAAGGTGCTACTGACAACGATGCCAAGTCAAAGACCCGTGTACAACGACCAAACAGCCGCAAGAGACCCAAGAACCACAGGAACTGAACGGGAATATGCGGACCAACGAAGAAGCGTCTCTAGTTATTCGGAGGTAATAGATAAAGTACGTAAGTGGGCTTGTAAGTATGATAGCGGGAAAGACCCTATTACCTTCATAGAAAGGGTCGAAGAACTCACAGAGGTATACGAACTACCCAAGGATTTATTACCCCGAACCATGCCTGAACTGTTAAAGGACAAAGCCCTCTGTTGGTTCAGAAATAATAATAAAGGTTGGCTCACGTGGGAATCCTTCAAAGTGGATTTCATGAAATTCTTTTTATCTTCGATATATTTCGAAGAACTGGAAGACAATATTAGGAAAAGAACCCAAGCCACAAAGGAGAAGTTCAAGGATTCTGTGTTAGCCATGCAAACGTTGATGCGTCATGTCGGCTATACGGAAGAACACCAGCTACAGAGAATCTACCGGAATTGCCATCGAGACTATCTGCTTTACATAAGACGGACAGACTTCTCGTCACTAGAAGAATTAGTATCCATGGCAGAAGATTTCGAGGGTATACGCCAGGACACAGAGCCCTCACGTACGCCCCGGGAACCGTGGCGATCAAAACCGGAACACCATCGAATGATGTTAGCCGCACCATCGGGGAACCGAATAGACCCGCAGACCGGCTGTCGGAGATGCGGTGAAAACGGCCATTTCCAGAGAGAATGCCATAACCCCCGAAAACTGTTCTGCTGCGAGTGTGGAAAACAAGGGCTACGAACGATTGATTGTTGCAAGAAAGCTCCGGAAAACGTGAAGGGCATCCAGCAGAGAGGAGGACTGCTGGAGCCAGGGAACCAAAACTCTCCTCGTACCCCACCAAGTGCTTAAACTTCAGTCAGGACAGAACCTTCGCAAAAGTGGCATTAGGAAGGAAACTTGTCACCGGCACTATCGACACAGGAGCCTCGAGAAGTTTCATCAGCGAATTACTAGCCAGAGAGATTGCCGCCGAAGGACGACAAGTAGACGTAGGTGTCGACGTTAAGATGGCAGATGGTACGCCGCGTACAATTGACCAATCAATGGAGGTGGTTATCCGACTAGGAGCGGCGGAATGTGAAATGCCGTTGCTCATACTCAAGGATGCCATCGATCACGTAATTCTGGGGACTTCCTCACGAATATAGGAGCATCGATCAGTTGTGGAGGTGAAACCATAACTTTAGGTGCTCCGGTGACAACAGCTCCAAATGGTGGACAAGCCGGCGGTTCTACACTTCGGACAATGAGGATAGAGACGAAAACAGCTTCACACGGAGGCACAACGCAAGAGAGGGCCACCACAACCAACGACCAAACAGCAGAAGGCACGCAAGCAAGTGAAGATGATAAGACGAAAGAAAGACAAGTTATAAAAACATTCTTGGAAGCAGAACTACCGAAGTTCGAGGCTTTGAAGAGCCCTTCTAACATCACCACCCATCAGATCGTGATGAAGGATGACCGACCCCTCAAGCAGAGATATTACCCGAAAAACCCAGCCATGCAAGCGGTTATAAACAAGGAAATAGATGAACTGTTAGAAAAGGACTGTATTGAACCCTTGCATAGCCCGTACAGTGCCCCTATCGTCTTGGTGAAGAAGAAAAACGGAAAGTGGCGCCTATGTATTGATTACCGGCAGTTGAATGCACGATCAGTTCCAGATGCATACCCACTTCCTAGGATGCAACACATCTTGGACCGGTTACGCGACGCTCAGTACATCAGTAGCCTGGATCTGAAGAATGGTTACTGGCAAATTCCCATGAACCCGGGCAGCAAGCAGTATACGGCTTTTACTGTTCCAGGGAGAGGACTCTTCCAGTGGCGTGTCATGCCGTTTGGTCTGCATTCGGCTCCAGCAACTTTCCAAAGGGCATTGGACCAGGTGATTGGGCCAGAAATGGAACCACACGCATTCGCGTATCTTGACGACATAATTGTGACTGGGAAAACTCTAGAGGAACATAAGAAGAATTTACAAGAAGTATTTCAACGTGTGCGAGCAGCTAACCTAAAAATCAACAGCGAAATATGTGAGTTTTTCAAAGAAGACTTGAAATATCTAGGTCACGTGGTAAGCCGTCAGGGAATCCATACCGATCCCGATAAGGTGGCGGCTATCAAGGAATTAGAGCCACCAACATGCGTAAGAGGTGTTCGCCGCTTTCTGGGAGTGGCATCATGGTATCGCCGGTTCGTACCGGACTTCGCTGATTTAGTCATGCCACTCACAAGCCTCTTGAAAAAGGGTAAACGGTGGAAATGGACTGAGGAACAACAACAAGCCTTCGAGACGATGAAGAAGAAGCTCACGGAAGCTCCGGTATTGGCATGTCCCGATTTTTCCAAGAAATTCACACTGCAGACGGACGCCAGTAACTACGGTTTAGGAGCAGTGCTGACCCAAGAAAGTCAAGAAGGAGAGCGAGTGGTCGCATATGCCAGTCGTCACAAAGCCGAACAGAACTACTCTGCTACGGAAAAGGAGTGTCTGGCAATCGTATGGGGCATTAGGAAAATGCGGCCATATTTAGAAGGTTACCGCTTTAGTATTATCACGGATCATCTCTCACTGAAGTGGCTAAACTCACTGGAAAACCCTTCAGGCCGGTTAGCCAGGTGGGCACTCGAACTACAGCAATACACTTTCGACGTAAAATATAGGCGAGGTAAGTGGAACGTAGTCGCGGATGCACTCTCGAGGCAGCCATTCGAAAAACTAGGAAAGGTTACGACGATGGAAGGAAAAGGCAGCTGGATCGAAACGAGAATGACAGACATTAGAAAGAACCCAGAGAAATTTGCGGACTACGTAATCGAGAACGGGCAACTATACCGACATATCCCAGGTGACTCAAATGATGAAGATTGCGCAGCGTGGAAACTCTGCGTACCTAACAACCTCCGAAACCGAGTGATGAAAGAAAACCACGACGACCCGAGCGCCGGACACCCTGGAATTCGGAAGACAGTGACAAGGATCGCTAACAGATACTACTGGCCAGGTATGTTCAAAGACATCAGAAAGTTCGTGCGATGTTGCGAGTCATGTCAACGGTACAAACCAGTACAAGACAAGGTGGCAGGGAAGATGCTGACCCAGATACCCGAGGAGCCCTGGTCCATCGTCTGTGCTGACTTCATAGGGCCGTTACCACGGTCAAAACATGGTATATGGTAATACAATGATACTAGTTTTAATACAATGATACTAGTTTTCTTAGACAAATTCTCGAAATGGACCGAAATAGTACCACAACGGCAAGCAACTACGGATAGTTTGAAGAGAGCTTTTCGGGAAAGAATATTGGCGAGATATGGAGTTCCAAAGGTACTCGTCACAGACAACGGTGTGCAGTTCAACAGCCGACACTTCCAACGGTTCCTCCAGGATTTAGGTGTTCGTCAGCAGTTTACCGCCCCATATACACCCCAAGAAAACCCCGCCGAAAGAGCAAACAGGAACGTGAAGAGGATTGTGGCACAGGTGATAAAAAACGATCAGACGAGTTGGGACGAATTCATTCCGGAAATCTCCTTGGGCATCAACACGATGATATCAGACACAACTGGATTTAGTCCAGCATTCCTCACACAGGGTCGAGAACCGCGGTTGCCAAGACACTCTTCGACGAAGTCACTTAGGAACCGGAACCGCGGCACAAAGTCCAGAACAGAAGGGTAATCGCCTTCGAGAAGTTTTCCAAATCGTGAAGAGAAATCTTGAAAGCGCAGCAAAGGACCAGGCTCGGAATTACAATCTTCGACGAAGACACTGGAACCCCCAAATGGGACCCTTGTCCTGGTAAAAACACACCACCTATCAAAAGCGGTGGATAAATTCAACGCCAAGCTGGCACCAAAATACGAGGGACCTTACCGAATCGGCAGATTTACATCACCAGTCATCGTGCAGCTAACCAACATGGAAAATTCAAGTGGTCGCACGGCCCACATCCGAGACCTTAAGGAATATCATCGCGTTGAAGACAGATCAAATACGACCGTAGGCGACGAACTTACAAAACCCCAGTAGTTGAATTTCATATGTCATGTGGCGTCGTAGATCGTGTTGTCCGTCAGTGTAGTAGACCAACCCGTTACTTATTTTCCTCTCTCTTAGAAAACCATCAAAAACCAACAACAAATCAACAACAATGGCAACAACCGCAGATAAGGAACAATGGTTCGATCGGCTGGACGAACTGATAAAGTCAAGCAAAGTAGCCGGAACGACAACACCCGTCTTTGCTCCCATCCGTCGTGTGAGCAGTGACAGCGCAAAGCCGGAGAGAAAGCGGAACCACGAGGGTCAGAGGATGAAGTCCTTGACCGAACTAGCGAACGCGGATGATAACGAGGAGGAACCCTTCGTTATTTATCCACCTGGCCGCGGTGGAATACCGATCCGGGCTGAGGACTATCGCCGTTTAGACCGAGGGCGGTTCCTGAATGACGCTCTGGTAGAAATATACCTCCAATTCATCAAAAACACCACCAGGGTCGCAGAATCGGAGAGGCAGCGGGTACATCTGTTCAGCACCCATTTCTTTGATCGCATCAATCAAGCCGGCACGCCGTGGGAACGGCACGGCAGAGTGAGGCGCTTCCTAATGGTCGTGTGCTTCGTGGGTAGCACGAGCGTCAGGATGATGGAGAAGCCGAAGCAGGACGGGACATGGGGTGCACAGCTACCCTGTATCCTCCAATTCGACTCCCTGAGCCCGGGTCCACGGACGGAGGTAGGCCAACGGATACGGGAGTATCTCGAGTGCGAATACCACTCACGCAAGCCCGACGGCGTTCCCCGGACATTCAGCAACATGAACCTACCCCTATTCGAGCCCAGGGTGTTGCAGCAGGACAACGGGACGGATTGCGGCATATTTCTGCTACAATACGCAAAACAGCTATTCGTCCGGCCAATCGAAGACTACCGCGACGAGTACTTAAACATGGAGGAGTGGTTCTCCAGAGAAGAGGTAGGCAGGAAGCGGCAGAACATCGCAAATACCATCCGGAAGCTGGCAGCCGACCTAGGGGAGACACACCCCGGAAGTTCCCCGCTCTCGACTTCGGGGAACCCACCCCAGAAGCGCCAAAAAGCGCAGAACTGGTAGGAGGAGGACCCCATTTCGACCCTCTGAGCGGCGCCTACTACGACGATCTCTGCTCCGAAGTCGATGGACATTTGGGGCTAGAAGCGGTGGCAGAACTACCGCCACCAAAACCAGCCAGCGAGGAAGTTACACCACCAACTAAGTCCAGCGAGGTAGTCGAGCAGAACGACATCCCAATGCCGCGACAGTTCCGCGACCTGGACGAGCTCGAGGGCCCAGCAGGCACATGCATTAACCGAGAGGTGGTAGACGGTATACGCAGGGGATACCCGCGTTTGGCACAACAGCCACGGAAACGCCAACGCATCCAGTTCCTCTGTGCCGGCCACAGGGTGACCATCACGTCAAGGGCGATCACCATTCTTCCGCCACCGGAAAGAAAGGAGGGAGTGTAAGGAAGCATAACTTCCTTACAAATACGGGTGTAGAACCTGGACCACACTCCACCTGAGCTGATCCCGCGAAAATCGCTTCAAGGGATGCAGTAACCTCGAGTTGTGTGGACCCAACTTGAGGTGGACTTAATTCTATGAATACGGCCAACCAACTTCAACCAAGTTGAGGGAACTTGTTGAAGGAGAACGAATCGAACACCAAACGAATCAAACACCAAACAGAAAGCTCGACTCCGGGGAAGAAAACAAAACTCTCACCGCACTCAACAAGCACAAAAACAATAACATGTACAAAACCGGGAATGCAACAAAGAGCAAATAATAAAACCAAAGTCACATAGAAATTAGCAACAGCAAACACAGGCAAATTACATGCAGCAAGCTAACGAGCAAAAAACTGGTTTAAAAAAACAACAACATGCAAAGTCGATACTGAGCAAAAAAATATTTTTACACTCTGCTACGGCAACAACAACCCCAGTCGAAAGCAAAAGAAGCGATTAACAGAAATTTTCGAAGGCCAAACTAAAATAACAAAATTACCAAATGCCGTTAGGTGAGCCATATAAAAGCAGCCTCCGAATTGGAAATCGGTCTCTTGGAAATCAACCATCTAAGCGGTAAGTGCTCGTTGAATAATTCTTGCCTGTCTGAATTTGGTGGAGTGCTTCTAGTGGAAGCCAAATTCAGAATCCTGCAATCCTGAATAATTCCTGCCTGTCTGAATTTGGTGGAGTGCTTCTAGTGGAAGCCAAATTTAGAATCCTGAAATTCTGAATAATTCCTGCCTGTCTGAATTTGGTGGAGTGCTTCTAGTGGAAGCCAAATTCAGAATCCTGAAATTCTGAATAATTCCTGCCTGTCTGAATTTGGTGGAGTGCTTCTAGTGGAAGCCAAATTCAGAATCCTGAAATTCTGAATAATTCCTGCCTGTCTGAATTTGGTGGAGTGCTTCTAGTGGAAGCCAAATTCAGATTCCTGAAATTCCGAATAATTCCTGCCTGTCTGAATTTGGTGGAGTGCTTCTAATGGAAGCCAAATTCAGAATCTCGAGAGCCTGGCTATCATGCGAGCAGGTCCTGAATCCAAATAAGAGTCCCGTAATCACCCTCCTCGTAGTAGCTAAATATCCCCGTGTGTATAAGCAAAGTTAGCCCGGACATACTTACGAATGAACATATTGAAGAACGTGTAACCCAGAAATAAAAGTTTGACTATAATTAGTTATAAGGGAGAAAGTACTAATGTATGTGAAAAAAAAATAAAGAAAAGAAGTAAACTAATTAAGAATAGATTGTGGGTTTTTATATTTAAATGAACGCTGGACAGCCGTGAGGATATCCTGGCGAGAAGACATTCGTTACAAATGTTTATACTAATTTGTTAGACCGCCTGTTTCGGTATTAAAAAAAAAAAAAGATATTCTTTTACATGTTAAAAAATTCAAATCATCGACCTCCTTGCGGTATTTAAAATACTTCACAGCTAAAACAAAGGTGTCAAATTTTCGTCAAACATATCTCTGCGTCAACCGCGTGCGTGGCAAGATACGGAGCACACAGCCACTTAACATTTTATTACACTTCCCACTAACACAACCTCTGATTGCGTAACCGCTATACACACCCGTACTCGTTCCCACAGCTCTGTATCCTACATACAAATATTAAAACTACAACATAAGAAAACCTTAATTGTAATCAGTATTTACGGAGCATTCAAACTTAATAAGTCTCTAAATTTCCGATTCGCGATTTTTTACTCATTGAACTAACTGTTTTTGTTTGAAGATTTCGTTCTTAATCTAACAAAAAAGTTATAAACTAAGACTAATTATCTCGGTGGCAGAGGGATTCGAGCGCCCAAACTAGAATATTCAAGCCTACAAAGATTTAAATAAAAAGTAGTAATTCTACCAATAAATAAAACTTGTTTTATTACATTTACTTTAAAATGTTGGTTAATTGAGTTTTAGAAGCATGAAAAGAAGACCGGTAGAGGGAATAAAATTGTTTACAAAATTACAGCAGCAGCAAACGAAGTCTTTCTTCTAGGAAACAAGAAATGCCAAAATGAGTAAAAAGCGGGGTTTGGTAGAGGAGCTTCACACTCAAGCTTAAAAATTTAAAACGAAGACGTGTAATCACTAAAGGAATCGACGACCTTCATCAATCGGATCGTCTGGTGAATATTCTGAAGTATCGGATTTTAAATCGATATCATCAAGAATACTTTTGTAATTGTCGTCGATTTGTATGCTATCCATAAAAGAGTCGCTGTCCATATATTTCAAAGTCAGTTATCAGAGCAGATTAGTTAAATCAGTGCCATCAGTTCAAAGTTAGGTTCTGTTCTAATCTGAAAATGTAGGTAATCGAAAGTTTAATGGTGTTTTTATATTCCAATTTATTCATACAATTTCTTAAATCTAACACTTGTTTTGCTTAATATCTATATTTATAATTTAGTTTATTATTTTGTTTGTAAATTTAAATTAATAAATAAAAATATTTTTCTTATAACTGTTCCTTTATTGGCTGATATTGATTAATATTGAACTCCACGTGACATATCCTTACGAGAGACCAGCCACTGTCCCTTTCCTGAAACTCAGACATTTTCTTGCAAATCGGATAAATCATATTATTGTAGGTGTTTTCGATATCTTTCTCTTGCCTGTATTAAAGTCATTTTGGTTTGGAACGATTTTACACCCCACAACCATATCTTCTTCAATACTCATTTTCACATACTCACAAAATATCTCTACATTGAATTTATAGCCCAAGTGCTTTTCGAGTAAATCTTCCAAGGCTTTTATAATGATGTCCCTGTTTACTGTTGGTGACATTACTTGCTACTGTTGGTGACGTTAGTTTAGGCGTCGCTTATGATGACGTTGTGACTCCTGGGC
Organism: Sicus ferrugineus; assembly: GCA_922984085.1. Lineage (NCBI taxonomy): Eukaryota > Metazoa > Arthropoda > Insecta > Diptera > Conopidae > Sicus > Sicus ferrugineus. The sequence continues at coordinate 21,512,124 of OV277348.1, read as the reverse complement.
GGCGGTAATCCGGCTCGAAGGGCCAAAATGTAAAGCTCGGAACGGTTGGGTGGTCTCCGAGCACAATCCGGCTCGAAGGACCAAATGTAAATGCGAATTCACAAGTTATATTTCTTTAAGTTCACAATTTAATTCTTTAAGCTTTTTAAAAACTATGATAAAAATACAATGCAGAGAATTCAAAATTAATGACAATTGTTTCAACCCGCACGCGTGAACTGGTTAATAGTAAGAATCCGAAGGAAGTGACTGGTGTGGGTCCAGCGACGATCGCTGGAAGCCGGTCAAACTGCGACTGTTGCCGCGGGGAGAGCCCGCAGCCGAGCTTACTCACACGAGGGAGGCGCATCTCATGACCGGAAGGCTGACAAGAGAGAGAACTGGAGTTCTCACGCCTGACACCCTACCGATCGATGAGGGAGCACCTCTGGCGAGCGGCAATTGGCGTTAACAATATTAATAACAAAATAAAAATTTCGCCGAGTGGAGATCAAAACCAACCATCGCTGAGTGGAGATCAAAGCCAGCCTTCGCCGAGTAGAGATTAAAACCAAACATCGCCGATTAGAGACATCAAAGCCAGCCATCGACGAGTAGACATAGCTGCTCAAATATCTGTAAATTCTTTCACACATAGCAAAAATATAATAATAATCATCATGCTGACCACCTCATTGGTATATCTTCTTCGAAAGGAGGATCTCCTGACCTGCATACCTAACTTAGGTCTTAGTACCGATGGTTCCGTCGAAGATTTGCGACGACGCCTCACGACGTTTATCAACAACAAAGACTACAAACCAGAAGACGTACAATTACTCACGGAGCTCGAGACGAAGCACAAGAGAGCCCCATGTCCTCAAAAAACAGCAGCTAAAAATGCATCGGACCATTTATAGAGAGAATAATCGAGCTGACCGAAGCCTACAATATCGACAAAAACCAACTGCCGCGAACGATGCCGGACTTACTCCAAGACGACGCACTCATCTGATATCGAAAGAACAACAAATGCTGGGAATTATGGGAATCATTCAAGAGAGACTTTTTGAGATTTTTGCTACCCGCTAAACACTGGAGGCATCTGGAAGACGACATCAGAAACAGGCAGCACAAGGGAAAAGAACCTTTCAAAACATATGTACTTTCTTTGCAAAACCTCATGCGCCACTCCCACCTAAGCAAAGCCCAAAAATTGGAGCGGATCTACGACAATGCTTTATCTGAATATCAACTTCACATTCGCCAAAGAGATTTTACCACATTAGAAGAACTCTTAGAGATTGCTGGAAATCTTGAAAGCATCAAGAACAGAGCTGAAGCATCGCAAACAAATTCCATCAGGAAGCAGCATCACATGATGACAAAAGATACCCACACTGCAAGACATCAAGCTCGGCCCAAAGACCAGCCCCTCGACATCATTAAAAAACCCTAAACCACCTGTCGTAACTGTGGAACCCAGGGACATTATAAGAAAACTGGGAAACGTTTTTTCTCAAAAACCCTCACCAAATCTCGAAATAACAAACCTGTCACAACTGACTACAATAATGACGATGGAAGAGAAAGAAATACACGCTATCATCGACACGGGAACCTCAACTAGCTTTATGGGCAGAAAAGTGGCACGCACACTCAAAACCAAGCCAAGAACTCTCTCCTCGCCAGTCCAGATTCCTTAGCCGGCAACTCTTCCATAACTCCGAAGAAAGCACTCACAATTCCACTACAGCTCGGGGAATTCTCCGACTACTGCCGATTTTTAATCATGGAAACCCCATTCGACAACATCATATTAGATTTAGATTTACATTAGATATTACGTTAGATTTCCTGCTAAAGGCAAACATCACACTCTCCTGCGGATGAATAAACATCTAAGAAGGAATGAAGCAAACCATCTCCAACAAACACCACCACAAGTCCGCAGTCTAGAAACCAATCACGGAAGAAATAGACACTGAAGACTTTCTCAAAGAGGAACTCGGAAAATTCGACCAGATCACTGGATCAACCAACATAACCGAGCATAAGATTATAATGACCGACGACCGACCAATCAAACAAATGTATTTTCCCTGTAACCCAACAATGCAGACTATCATCAATGAGAAGGTGGATAAACTTCTTGAAAAAAATTGCATCGAGCCTTCACACAGCTCATTTAGCGCGCCTATAGTATTAGTAAAGAAAAAGACATGAACATATGGCGCCTGTGCATCGACTACAAGCAACTCAAGAAAAAATCAATTCCCGATGCATATCCACATCCGCGCATTTCACATATTCTAGATAAGTTACGCGATGCCAAATATATCAATAGCCTCGATCTAAAAGATGGATATTGGCAGATTCCCATGGCTTTCCACAGCAGAAAGTACACCGCATTCACCGTACCTGGCAGAGATCTTTTTCAATGGCGAATGATGCCGTTTTGATTGCACTCTGCCCCTGAAACCTTTCAGCGAACATTAGATCAAGTAATTGGACCAGAACTAGAACCCTTCGCCTTCGCATATCTGGACGACATCGTCGTAACATGCAGAACCGTAAGCGAACACATGCGCAACTTACGGAAAGTATTCCAGCGACCGCGATCAGCCAAACTAAAAATGAAAGCAGACAAATGCAGTTTTTTCCAGACTAAAATCAAGTAACCCGGGCATATGGTCAGCGAGGCTGGCATACACACCGATCCGGACAAAGTCGCTGCCATACTTGAAATCGAACTGCCAAAAACTGTTCGAGAGATACGCCGCATTCTCGACGTCGTATCATGGTACCGACGATTTGTTCCTGATTTCGTACCATCACCAAACCTCTGACAACGATGCTGAAAAAGAGAAAACACTGGAAATGGACCTACGAACAACAACAGGCCTTTGAGAAATTCAAAACTCAATTAACTCAAGCACCGGTTCTAGCCTGCCCCGGCTTTGAGAAAATATTTATTCTACAAACCGACGCCAGTGAATATGGACTATGCGCAAACCTCACACAAAACCTGGATGACACAGAAAGAGTTATAGCATACGTCAGCCGTCATTTGAACGAAGCAGAGAGAAACTATTCAGGAACTGAAAAAGAATGTCTCGCCATAGTATGGATCATAAGAAAGATGCGACACTACCTCGAAGGGTACAAATTTATAGTGATAACCGACCACTTTTTTTTTTTTTTTTTTTTTATGGCAGATAGAACCAAGCTCAGGGGATGCCCCTATCCATGCAAAGCATTCGTTGGTTTAGAATTTCCAAAATAAACCGCTAGTCCAGACCTCATGAACAGGTGTTCATGATCATCCCCGTCAGCGCTGAGACATGGTCTCAGGATACAGGCAATGCGACTAATCTTGATATCGGACGAGTCGAAGTTCCATGAGACGTTAACCGTTGCCGCACTGACCAGCCCGCCCTTTCCGGTATGAACCTCAATTACTCGGCCCAAACACCAATTTCCTGGGAGTTTGGATCCTGGGCGCGGCGTCAGTAGTTAGGTTGGCCAGGAGTTCCAAGTGCACTGCGGATGTCACCATACATACAGAGAGACTTATGTAACTCCTAGTGGTTCGTGCGTTTCGTTCATGATACAGCTTGAGTGTAAGTGGACCGGCGTAATCGCAACCGGTCTTCTCAAAGGGTGCCTGTCGCACTCGATATGATGGAAGATCAGCCATCAGTTGTTTGGTCGTAAGTTGACGTTGGCGAAAGCACTTCAGGCTCTGATGGGTGAGTTTTCGGATCAAATTACGTGCACCAAGAATCCAGTATTTTTGACAAACGATCACAAAGAGCGTGGAAACAGCCGGATGTAAACTTCGTATATGCTCATCGTGCAGAATCAATTCTGTTACTTGACCAGCTTTGGGAAGCAATATCGGGTGTTTCGTAGCAAATGGTAAGTTGGAATAAAAAATTCGTCCGCCCACGCGTAGCGGTCTTGAGGAGTCGATGAACGGAGACAAATGCTTCAATTTTAGACCGTGCGTTCAGCTCGTGGTAAAATGTTGAACGTAAACTACCACTCGAACTGCAGTTCTCCATGAGGATAGCCTGGTTAAAAGCTTGTTACACATTTCAAACTCCTCATCGGGCTTGTTTACCATCGAGTTTTAATAAGTTTATTAAGTTCTGGTTTGAGTAACCTTTCTCCATGCAGCCAGCTTGGGACCCTCCACCAGAGATCATAAGTCATTAGTTCAGAGGCTCTCAACCCTCTGGATGGTTGCCGGGTTTTCGACAAAGGTGACATGGTTCCAAAGGTAACGAGGAAGGACGTCAATGATTTCAGCGGTGCGGTTGGAGACGAATGTATTTAATTTATTAGGAACCTGTGATAACCATGCGAGTACCACCGTTGAGTCCGTCCAGGCGTATACTATAGTTTAAGTGGCTTTCCTAAGCCGATCGATTGAAACCGCTTAATTTGCCGTGATAACAGCAACGCTCCACATAACTCGGGACGAGGTACCGATACCGGTTTCAGAGGAGCCACTAGAGTACGGGACGCCATGAGAGTCACCGTGACCTTCCCGTCTGATGTCACCTCTCGACAATAAACTGCTGCCGTGTAAGCCTTTGTAGATGAATCACAAAACCCGTGTATCTCGAGGGCGTGCTCGTTTGTTGGAACGAATCGTGGTAATGAAATTGCTCGTATTCGATGCATATCTTGACGACACGCAGTCCACCAGTTTGAGAGATTTGCTGGCAGCGGGTCTTCCCATCCTAAGTCTGTTAGCCACAATTCTTAGAAGAAAACCTTAAGCCGCGTAGTCACCGGTGACAGCAGCCCCAATGAGTCAAAAACGCTGGAGATTTCTGATAGTACCTGACGCCTTGTAACACTAGCGCAGGGTATCCGTACATGATAATGAAGACAGTCTGCCTCCGGATTTCAATGCAACCCAAGCACCTTCGGGTCTTTGGAACCGTCTTGTAAAGGAATTTCAATCGGTTGCTGAATGCGATTAACGTTCGCACCGCTCGCGTTAAATACCCATTTACTTAACTCCATACCTGCTCGAGAAAACAGATGAATTAGATCATGTTGTAATTGCTTCACCTCAGCTTCTGTATTTGGGCCATATAGTACATCATCCACATAGAAATCTTCCGCTACTACTTTTGAAGCCCAAGGAAACTCTGTCCGGTAATCCTGAAAATTACGATGAACATCGGTAACCCATATCTGACGAAACATCTTTACGATATCGGCCGAGAAAGCAAACCGATGAAACCGAAATCGCACACAGACTGAGAACAAGTCTCGTTGAAGGTTGGGTCGACATGAAGACAATCGTTTAGCGAGATATCACCTCCACCCTTGTACAAGCCATCAAACACTACGCGTAGCTTCTTGCCCAGCACGGGATGATGCGGTAAATAAAATACCGCGTCGCTCGAGGTCGATAACTCTTCGGTTGTGAGTTGCCTCATGTGTCCCAGACGTATATACTCTTGCATGAAGGAAGTATGAAGGAAGTATCTTGCATGTTCACGCAGCTTCTCATCTTTGTTGAAACGACATAAAGGCGAGACAAAGCACTTGAAACTATGTCTGCAAACGGCGGTGTCGTTTCCTTAAATGTGAGATGCACTACGTATCTTCCATCCGGCACACGTGTCTGAGTTCTAACAAAGTGCTGCTCGACTAAAGTTTCGTTCGGATCAGCAGCAGGCGGTGAGGTATCCTCTAACTCCCATAAACGACGAATCGACGCATCAATGTCAACCAAGGTGACGAACGAGACCGAATGCGTAGCTGGTCGCGGTTTACCTTGAGTTACCAGCCATCCAAATAGTGATGATACTGCTATGATGTTCCCTTCTGGAACTGCCTGCTTCTATGCCGTGAAAATATCCCAAACATATTGTCCACCAATCAAGATGTCAATGGGCGCTATAACATTAAAGGTTGGATCTGCAAGGGTTAATTCATGCAGCGTATGCGGCATCATATCATGCACCCGAGTGAGGCAGTGATCTGGCGTAAAACATATAGGCATGCGTTGCATCCAAATGTATTGATGCGCGACTGTATGCGAGCATTGCAAAGACCGAGTGTGTAATCGGCATTGGATGACGCAATGTCTAAGATACGAGAATGTGTGCGTGATATGACCAGGCGCTATATGCAATGTTCCGATACATACGACAATTCTGAAGCACAATCGAGTAGGACTCTACACGCGACGGTTTGACCATGAACATCCACGATATCGACCAATGCAGTAGGTAAAATTGGTGTTACCTTCTCCTTGGTCCTGCCTGCAACCGATGTAAGTGAAAACCCCACTGACGCCAAGGCGCTGACCGTTGTCGCCGCGTGTTTCCTGCTGACACTGACTCTTCATCAGGGCTTGATGAAATTGCCAATGTCAACGTCGACGCTGAAGTCGTGGCTGCCGACCGCTCTGCTGGGTCGTGCACGAGTGTGTGGTGACGTTGGTGGCATATTCTGCAGTTGAATTTAGACCGACACTGAGCCACCGAGTGTCCATGTTGAGGACAATTAAAGCAGAGAGCCTTATCTCTTACTTGTCGACGCCGATCTTTAACTGCAATTTACAGCTCCTAGTTAAAGCTCCTCACATCGTGAGTCGAGAACCTCAAGAAAATTGTGAATCGTTGGACGAAGCATGCTTCTGCTTTCGTGTATCCACCTTCGAGTAGTGTTCGAGTCAAGCTTATTCAATAAGATGAAAATCAACCAGCAGTCGCGGTCCTCATATCCGGGCGATGTCAAACCTCTCAACACTGCGTTTGCTCCATCTGCAATCTGACGTAACATGGGAGTCTCCTCATGAGATGTGGAGATTTTTATGCCGATCAGCTCCGATATCTGTTGGCGTGGTAGAATAATTGGATGTTTCATACTGTAGGAAATATTCGTGTTTTGAAGTCTACCGCCCAAACATAACAGACCGTTCGAATCAATAAATGGTGAGAGTTTGAGGAGTGGATCCTTTTTATGAAGCATTTGTTGACCTAATAACTGCGTCACTGTACCTGCAAAGGTTTTTTCTCTGTACTGCTATAAGTATTCTCACTTTGGCTGAATGCAGTTCTTCAAACGTAGGAGGGCCCTTAACTACCTTAAGTCTACGTTGCAATGTCAACATAAATCTGCAAACATATGCAAAAACTCGAAATAATCGATTCCACGACGAACATCTGTCGGCGACTTCCACTAGTACGGATATCTTGTCTTCTGACACCAAATTACATAATACAGCCTGTTTCTTCTCCCAAATCACATCTGCTGAACACTGAATTTTATTCTGATCATTAAATTTAGATGAAGGCCACTTATCTTTGTTAAACTGCAAACATGGAGGTCCGTTCCACCACAAATCATGCTTGACTAGTTGATCTGGCATTATTGCACGCGATGCACAATCCGCCGGATTCTGATGGGTGTTTACGTAATTCCAGCAAGGCCGTGCAATCGTATCTAAAATTTCCTCCGTGCGATTGGCAACAAAAATTTTCCAGGTGCGAGGCGATGATGATAACCAGTGCAGAACTACTTCAGAGTCAGTCCAAGCATACCGTGCCGCCTTTGAAACGACGATAGTGCGTTCATTAAAATTGTTGATGGTGACAACCAACCATAAACATCAAATACATGAGAAACTTCAGATAAGACAAGCCTTTTTGTAACAGTTTCGCAGCTCGAAATGAATATACGAGTACATCTGAAGCACGACTCCAACAAAGTCCGAGAATTAGTTTATCCGCGACAAAACGTATGTGTGGACATCGATTTCAAAATCACGAACCCAAGAACATATTTTAATGCGAACTCTTCCTTTGGTCAACCCAGCGTCGGATGATGCGATATGAGCCCGAGTCAATAAGTGCACGTATTTCGAAGTAGTTTCCACATTGATCTTGCACTTTGACAATGGCCGTTGGCAGAATCCCCGTAGATTGATCAATGTCTGCCATTATGTTGCTGCGAAGAGGTTGCTCATGATGAGTTAACGCCGATGATGTCGGTGTATCTATTACGGAAAGTGACGTGTTTGCAGTAGATGCCTTGGAATTTGTAGCACTCCCAGAAGTATGAATCGACACTGATAGTGAAGAGTGTACCAACGTATGATGACGAGCATTGCATACTCGACAACGAAAAGAAGAATTGCATCTTGCTGCATTGTGTCCCTTTTCAAGACAATTAAAACAAAGCGAGTGATATTTGGAAAACTTCCTGCGCGATTCAACACTAAGAGACGCAAACTCTGGGTATTGGGGTAAGACATGTGCTCATTTACATTTTAGGCAAACTTGTGACGAGTTGTTGGCCATTCAGATTTGACGCACCTATCATGTCATTAGAGTCTAGCTGATTAAATCGACCTTCCAAATATTTTAAAAGCTGATAAATTGTCACACCAGGAGTAGGACTGCATAATTCGAGCCATCCCTGACGAGTTTCAGAATCTAATTAGCTTTTTACATAATAAATAAACGAACCAAGGATCCCGAGTATTCGATGAGATTCCACTGAGTCCGCGTAGACATTCATCGGCTCCGTCGATAATAGTTCGTAGTGTGCGCGAATTTTATTTGTGCGTGCTTGGTAGATCCATAAATAATTTGACATACGACAGTGCCACGAAATCAGGACGATCGTATCTCCTTTCCAGTTTGTCCCATGCCTCTGCATAGGTTTCGTCACATATTGGAATGTTTTTAAGCAGAGTGGCAGCTTCACCGCGTAAAAATGACACTAAATAGTAAAATGTTTGGGTTGGAGTTAAATGCGGCTTATTGTCCGACAAACCGATCCAACAAACAAATCGCGAAAACTTGTCCATGCACTGTAATATCCCGTAAATGGTGGAATAACAATTTTGGGTAAAGCGACCTCATTCGCGATAGGCACTATTCCCGCAAGACCTTGCAATAGTGTATTTTGTTGAGCCGCCAACCTGACAATTGCATCACCTGTTGTTTGTGTCGGCTGAGAAGTAGTTGCTTGTTGATTTACTTGACCTTGACATTGACGAATTGCGCTTAAAAGAGAAGCACGAAAGCATAAATATTTCGTTTCTACTTGCTCAAATGACCCGCTTGCAGCTTTCCCCGCAGTTCCGCTATTCACATTCTCGTCACCAACTGTATGCTCCTCCTCAAATTCGCACAAATCATCTTCGATTTTAATAAATTCTCGCCAATAATTGTCCACTGCCTTTAACCTCGATTCAAGCTCTTCTACCCTCGTAGTTTCATCAATCTGCTCAATATAATTAGAAATGCGTGTAATACAACCTTTTACCCGTCCTCGCTTTACTCTTAGTGCTTTTAACGACATTTTTCACAAATTATTTCCAAAATAATCCTATGGCGACGAAGGACCAGACAATGTTAACGATAGGACTGTACTTTATCCACCTGCTGCAAAAACGAAGCTTGCTGCTCTGCCATCAGAGCTACGCTTGATGATTGATTTGTAGGTTCCACTTGCGGACGTAACCTCGACTCCACAGATAGCAATAAAGCCCTGGTTGACAAGTACTTCTCCTCATACTCATCGAAATCCACATTCGGATCTGTATAAGACGTTACATCTGTGAGAGGCAGAATTCTGTCTGTATATTGCATGAATGCTTCAAAAACCTGCTCAAGTCGTTCCACCCGCGTGACTACTTGCTCAAGGGTAACGTTCTCAACTGGCTGCTGTGCGAACGTATAAGCTTTCGTAATTGACGTTTTAAACCTACCTCGAATCTGCATAAGTCCTGCGTACTGAGATGCTGCCATTGCTGATGAATTCCACCAAATCCGGCTCGAAGGACCAACTTTTATGATGATGAATATTGTTGATTTATTTGGTTAGTTTAATTTTAACAGTGTCTCGTAATGTTACGCCAATAATATTGTACTATGATTGTTAACGATAGGACTGTACTTTATTCACTGAAAAATTGTCTTAGCACATAACGTCTGTAAACTAAATTCTTACATGAATAACAGGAAAACCAGTTTGGTTGTATCATTGCGTGGGAATAAGACAAAAGACACAAGCAATAGATTACTTACAAATTATGTACATCTAAGTTTTCATATGATATATACATATGTTAAAGTGATACGTTAATTTCCAAACATAAACCACCCCCTGAAACATTGTTTCAGCTAGAAGGTAGTAACGCAATTGTGGTTATCGGCCTCTTGTAAACTCCCTTTTCTGATGTTATGGTCACCACTCTGACTTTGCTGTCCTGTCCCGGATGGACTGCTATGATGCGGCCCAATAGCCATTTGGTTGGTGGAAGGTTCGGCTCCTTCAGTAGTACGATGTCTCCAATTGCGAAATTCATTTGAGGCTGCTCCCATTTTGGTCGATGTTGTAATGACGTAATATATTCATTCGACCACCGTTTCCAAAAACCCTGTACCATTGCTTGCAACCAGTTCCAATGGGCTCGACGAGAGATTGGCTTGACGAAAGTACCTGGTTTCGGTATGGCCGTATAAGGCTCTCCAATAAGAAAATGCGACGGAGTTAACGGATTAATCTCCGTGTCAGATATGGTGCATAATGGCCTACTGTTACGAATAGCTTCGATTTGCGCAAGGACTCTGTCGAGTTCTTCAAAGTACAGAAGACTATCGCCTACCACCCTTCGTAGGTGGAGTTTTATTGATATTACGCCCGCCTCCCAAAGCCCACAAAAATGTGAGGCCGATGGTGGGATGAAGTGCCAATTGGTTCCATCTCCAGCTAATGATGATCTGATGTCTGCATTCGTCGTTTGGTCTTGCAACAACCTGAGCATTTCATCCAAACTTCGCCGAGCACCGTGAAAATTTGTTCCATTGTCTGTGTAGAGATTACTGCACTTACCCCGACGACTTGTGAATCTTTCAATTGCTGCAATGAAAGCATTTGAGGTCAACTCACTTACCAACTCTATGTGTATAGCTTTTGTCGACATGCATACAAAAAGGCATATATATGCTTTGGTGATTCTTGGGCGTTTACAAGTTGTCATTTTTATTTTTAGAGGACCTGCAAAATCACACCCGCTATTGAGAAATGGTCGACTTGGCTGCACACGTGCAGGTGGCAAGTTAGCCATTATTTGCACCGAAGTTTGTCGCCGAAGTTGAAAATAGCGTTTGCATTTGAACACAATGTATCTGACCAAATTTCGAGAACCTATAATCCAAAAGTGTTGGCGAAGAATCACAAACAGCTCAGTTACGCCTGCATGCAGATAGGTTTTGTGCATATTTATGCCGATCGGCTCCGCTATCTGGTGGCGTGGTAGAATAATTGGATGTTTCATACTGTAGGAAATATTCGTGTTTTGAAGTCTACCGCCCAAACATAACAGACCGTTCGAATCAATAAATGGTGAGAGTTTGAGGAGTGGATCCTTTTTATGAAGCATTTGTTGACCTAATAACTGCGTCACTGTACTTGCAAAGGTTTTTTCTCTGTACTGCTATAAGTACTCTCACTTTGGCTGAATGCAGTTCTTCAAACGTAGGAGGGCCCTTAACTACCTTAAGTCTACGTTGCAATGTCAACATAAATCTGCAAACATATGCAAAAACTCGAAATAATCCATTCCACGACGAACATCTGTCGGCGACTTCCACTAGTACGGATATCTTGTCTTCTGACACCAAATTACATAATACAGCCTGTTTCTTCTCCCAAATCACATCTGCTGAACACTGAATTTTATTCTGATCATTAAATTTAGATGAAGGCCACTTATCTTTGTTAAACTGCAAACATGGAGGTCCGTTCCACCACAAATCATGCTTGACTAGTTGATCTGGCATTATTGCACGCGATGCACAATCCGCCGGATTCTGATGGGTGTTTACGTAATTCCAGCAAGGCCGTGCAATCGTATCTAAAATTTCCTCCGTGCGATTGGCAACAAAAATTTTCCAGGTGCGAGGCGGTGATGATAACCAGTGCAGAACTACTTCAGAGTCAGTCCAAGCATACCGTGCCGCCTTTGAAACGACGATAGTGCGTTCATTAAAATTGTTGATGGGGACAACCAACCATAAACATCAAATACATGAGAAACTTCAGATAAGAAAATTTTTTTGTAACAGTTTCGCAGCTCGAAATGAATATACGAGTACATCTGAAGCACGACTCCAACAAAGTCCGAGAATTAGTTTATCCGCGACAAAACGTATGGGTGGACATCGATTTCAAAATCACGAACCCAAGAACATATTTTAATGCGAACTCTTCCTTTGGTCACCCCAGCGTCGGATGATGCGATATGAGCCCGAGTCAATAAGTGCACGTATTTCGAAGTAGTTTCCACATTGATCTTGCACTTTGACAATGGCCGTTGGCAGAATCCCCGTAGATTGATCAATGTCTGCCATTATGTTGCTGCGAAGAGGTTGCTCATGATGAGTTAACGCCGATGATGTCGGTGTATCTATAACGGAAAGTGACGTGTTTGCAGTAGATGCCTTGGAATTTGTAGCACTCCCAGAAGTATGAATCGACACTGATAGTGAAGAGTGTACCAACGTATGATGACGAGCATTGCATACTCGACAACGAAAAGAAGAATTGCATCTTGCTGCATTGTGTCCCTTTTCAAGACAATTAAAACAAAGCGAGTGATATTTGGAAAACTTCCTGCGCGATTCAACACTAAGAGACAATGAAAAATTGATCAGCTGATCGAAGCCGCCGTGTCCCCTCCAGTTGCCGCGACCCCGCCGCCGATGCCAGCTGAGATGTCCCAGTCAGGCTACAATATTAGCCTGCCCCCCCGCGACACACAAGGCTTCCATGGCGACTACCTTTCGTGGCCCTCTTTCAGGGATATGTTCACGGCCCTGTATATTCAGAACACCAGAATTGCGCCAGTGGAGAAGTTGTTCCACCTGAACCAAAAAACTACGGGCGAAGAGAAAGAAATCGTGCAGAAATCCCCTCTCACGAATGAAGGTTTTGCCCAAGCGTGGAAAAATTTGTCCGACAGGTACGAGAACAGACGCGTCCTCACCAACGCCCATCTAAAGAAGCTCTTCGGCCTGTTCCCCATCACGAAGGAAACCGGTAGTGCTATTAAGGACCTGCAACGCGAAATCAACAATATTCTCGCCGCACTCGCGCTACAAGGTGTCGATACCTCGCATTGGGACGCAATAATCGTCTTTTTGTGCTCCAGCAAGCTCCCAGAAGCAACGCTTTCCCTTTGGGAACAATCTCTCACGAACAAAACTGAGATCCCAAAATGGACATATCTGGATGCGTTTCTCACGCATCGCTTCCAGACCCTTGAAACGGTGCAAGATATTAAGTGCACACCCGCATCGAAGTCAACACAGCTCCCAGCTCCGACCCACTCAGCTCCAGCCTCTAAACGCGTCAACACCTTCCAGTTGAAGGTGTCCCAAGATAGCTGCCCTCTTTGCCAGAAGCAGCACAGGCTGAGATCCTGCGCTCAGTTTCTCAGCTTGCCCGTTCCACAGCGGCTGAATACCGTTCAGAAAAACCGCTTGTGCAGCAACTGCTTGGCCAGATCTCATTCCGTGAAAAACTGTCCAAGCAGATTTAATTGCATCAAATGTAATGGCAGGCATCACACCCTCTTGCATCGTGAGAACGCTCCATCCTCATCGAATGCTGTACCAGATTCAACCCCACGTGCCTCACATCAAGAGCGGCGGTTTGAAAACGCTCCGCGTACTCAAGCCCCTGCCTATTCGAACTTCATTCCAAGTTCGACTCATCATGCTTTTCAGCAAGAAAGGCCGCATTCTTCGATGCGACCTCCCACGCATATACAGTCCACTCCTCCACCCACACAGCAACGAACTCAAGAGCAACGGTATGATAACGCTCCGCGTACTCAAGCCCCTGCCTATTCGAACTTCATTCCAGGTTCGACTCAACATGTTTCCCAGCAAGAAAGGCCGCATTCTTCGATGCGACCTCCCATGCAGATACAGTCCACTTCTCCCCCCGCGCAACAGCGAAATGCACAGGACAAGCATCAGGTGTGCTTCGCGAAAGCACCAAAACAGGTTTTGTTAGGGACTGCCATGGTAACAATACGCCACCACGGTACATGTTACATCGCGCGCGCCTTAATTGATCCTGGGTCCGAAGTGTCGTTCATCTCGGAACACATTCAAAAGCTCTTAAAGCTCCCAGCGCGGCCAACTGCAGCCGTAGTTTCCGGTCTCAACGAGACCGTGTCAGCAAGAATATCAAGATCGTGCGATTTTCTCCTGAATTCGCCGCTTGATCCCAAATTCCAAATTCAGGTGACGGCGCTTGTGCTCTCGCAAATCACAGGGCGGTTGCCCTCCCACTCGTTAGACAGGTCACTCCTCAGTGGCCTCCCTCAAGACATCGAGCTCGCAGATGTCAACTTCTCCAAAAGCGAGCAGGTCGACGTCCTCATCGGAGCCGATTTATACCCAGCAATCCTGCTGGACGGCATCCGCCGCCAAGTACTGGGCTCCCTCATGGCTCAGCAAACCGTGTTCGGTTGGATCCTAACCGGCCCGGTTCCCACCATGCAATCTGCCACGGCACACATCAAAGCGGCTTACACAACGAAGTCACCTCCGAACAACAGTTCGAACGTTTTTGGGAGGTGGAGGAACTTCCCAAAACTAGATTGCTATCCCACTCCGAAAAGTTTTGCGAAGAAAAATACGCGAAGACGCGATGACGGCCGCTACATCGCGCCATTGCCTTTAAAGTCGGCTTTCCAGACACGCTCAGCTCAGGGGCTTCGAGACATTCAAAATGTATCGCCAAATATTGGTCGACCCAAAGCACATACCATATCAGCGCATTCTCTTCCGAGACCCGTACAAGTCCGAACTTACCGACTTCGAGCTTCAAACCGTAACGTTTGGAGTTAATTGCGCCCCGTGCCTGGCAATACGCACCCTTCTTCAATTGGCAGACGACGTGAAGCCCCAGTTCCCGCTTGCAGCACACATTCTACAGCATTCCATGTTCGTGGATGATGTGTTAACAGGCACGCATGACCTGGTGACAGCTACCCAGACCCGTGACCAACTCATAGCGGCTCTCGACTCAGCAGGTTTTTCACTTCGCAAGTGGACTGCCAACCATAAAGGCATTCTGGCAGACTTACCGGCATCCCATCTGCTCCATTCCGATTTTCTGACGCTAGAAGATTCCAGCACCGCCAAAATGCTTGGAATTCGCTGGAACGCGACCCATGATTTGTTCTACTTCGATGTGCAAGCCATCGCCATCAAAGCTGCGTACACGAAACGAGATATGTTGTCTCTGGTCGCCAAGCTCTTCGACCCAGCCGGTTAGCTGGCTCCGATAATCGTTGCAGCAAAGATTCTGATTCAGCAAGTCTGGTTGGACAAAATCGACTGGGATGACACTCTGCCTCAGGTAACTCACGCTAACTGGTTAAGTTTTCTCCAGAATTACCAGCACATCCGCGCCATCCGCATCCCGCGATGGGTGAGTTACGCCCCAGAAAGCCGCACTCCATGCCTTTTGCCTTTTGCAATGCCTCAGAAAGGGCCTACGCACGAGTCATCTATGCCCGCATCACGGTCGCTCAGGAAGTCCAAGTTTTCCTTTTGTACTTCCAAATTCGTGTAGCCCCAATTAAAACTTTGCCTCTCACCAGGTTAGAATTGTGCGGAGCCACTTTAGTAGCTGAGATGATCGACACTCTCGTGCCCACGCTGCAGCTGTCCCATTACACGATCTACTGTTGGAGCGACTCCACCATTGTTTTGGCCTGGCTGAAGAAATCCCCCTGCGTTTGGGCGACGTTCGTGGCAAATCGAGTTGCCAAAATCATCGAGAAGGTACCACAGTCGCAATGGTTTCATGTGGATTCCCAGGGCAGCCCCGCGGATTTAGCCAGTCGCGGTGCCACGCCCCAAGATCTCGCTGAGAGCACCCTCTGGTGGAATGGACCTGCTTGGCTCGCCCACGATAAGAATCGCTGGCCCGAATTCCGCGCCTACGACGAATATGTCACCAAACGAGTAGAAAGCTGTCAAAATGCTGCACACCCATTGCGCTACCGATGAGGATCCTCTCGAACGATTTTCGTCGCTGCCACGAGCCCTACGTGTATACTCATACGTATATCGATTTCTCCACAACGCTCATCCAGCTCAGCGTCACCTGCACTCGCACCCCAACCTGCACCTCCCACCGGGAGAAATCAAGAAAACTAAACGCTGCCTCGCGATCTCCTGCCAGAAGACTCATGTTACGGACGAGTACGCCGCTCTCGAAAACCACACGATGCTGCGATCTAAAAGCAGCTTACTTTCGTTGAACCCCTTTTCTCCACACGGATAACACGATGCGCGTTGGCGGGCGGTTGTCCTCGTGTCCCAACTTGCCTTTCGACGTACGGCACCCGATTATTCTGCCATACGGCTGCCAATTCTCGCGATTGCTCATTCGTTTTATACACGAAAATTAGTTCTTCGTCTGGTCCGTACCCAATTCTGGATCCCCAAGGTTACAACCTTACCAAAACGACGACTCATACCTGCAAGCCTTGCATCCTACATCGGAACAAGCAACGAACCCTGTACATGACAGCCCATTATTAACACATTTTCTCATTACAGAGCCCACATGTATTTAATCCGCTGGCAATATGCGCGGACCCGAAGAGGGCGTCTGATGGCACCACCCGGGGCGGTGCCCCTATGCGCCGCCGCGCCGCCTATTGCTGCCCACCGTCCTCGGGAGCTGTCCCCAACGGCTGACGCCCTGGTGCTCGACGTCTCGGCCGACGAGGCACAAGCGCTTGCCACGACACGACGCTCGCCCACACTGCCAACCCGAGCTCTCCGGAGTTCTCTCGTCCGGCCTGAGGAAGCCTCCTTCGGTCCGGCCCCAGAACAGATGCCCATCTATCACGAAGACCTCCGAAATCGCAGAAGTCTGTGAGTTCGCACGATGTTGGTGCGGTATCCGCCGCACCACGAGCAACGTCCACTACCAGAGCTGGCCCCGAGACGTGCGCTCTCACCACCCACACCGGCCCCGAGACGTCTGCGACCTGCTCCACCAGAACCGGCGCCGCGACGTGCACCACCAGCACCGCCGGCTCCATCAGCACCATCGGCCCCAAGACACGCGCCTCCAGGCCGTCCGGCCCCACGACGCGCGCCAGTGATGCCGGCCAGGCGGCACGCCTGGTGCCCGCCAGCCCAGCGGCTTCCTACGGAGGGCCGCGAGCGCGAGCTGTGCTGTCCCCTGTGTACGGGGCGGCATGTGCTGAGCCGTTGTCGGCTGTTTCTGCAACAGACACCAGCGCAGCGGAACTTGACGGCACACGCGCGGCACATGTGCCACAACTGTTTGGCGCGGTCGCACAGATTGGCTGAGTGCCGGAGCCCCATGCGCTGCCGCAAGTGCAGGGAGGCGCACCACACGCTCCTCCACTAGGCCGGAGACGAGGCACGGCGCCAGTTGTCGGGGTTTGGGGATTTGCAGTCCTGCAAGGCGGGCGGTATGTTAACGCCAACTGCCGCTCGCCAGAGGTGCTCCCTCATCGATCGGTAGGGTGTCAGGAGTGAGCACTCCAGTCTCTCTCCTGTCAGCCTGCCGATAATGAGGGGCGCCTCTCCCGTGAGCGTAAGCCCGGCTGCGGGCTCTCTCCGCGGCAACTGGCGCGGTTTGACCGGCTTCCAGCGATCGTCGCTGGACCCACACATCTCTCTTACTTAAAAACCACGAACGCGTTCAGAGGCAAATGCAGCGAGTGCCATCAGCGGATAATTAAGGGACATATACTATTATTGAGAAAATAGCTCAGCCTGGACAAGTTTTGCTTACCTATTGAACTTACGGAATTATTTTAAATTATTAATCTTAAATTGTGAACTGAGTGAATAAACATTGTGCACATTTTCGAATTAAACACTGGCGATGTTGTTGTTGCCGACGGTTTTAGTTGCTATTAATGTTCTTGTGTTTTAAGAACTATTTGTGTTAATCTGTTATTGCACTTGCTGGCGCGCACTTGCTGGCGCGGCAGTTGTTGTTGTCTTCTTGGTGTTGTTATTGCTGCTGTTGTCTTAATTCTCTTTAGTAAATATATTATAGATTACATTTCCTTAACTATTTATACACTATGATATAAATTTATTTTTGTTTTTCTTAAAATTTATTTAATTTATGATATTGATTAATTTAGGATATTTAATTTTCTGGAACTTATTTACACAATTTTTTCTCCTTATCATTTTACCTTTATTCATTTCTTTTTTGTTTGAATAAACACATTTGTCTTGCTTGTTGAAACGATTATTTTTTTCCTAAATACTTTGTAAGCATAATTTTAATTGCTAAGTGCAATGCCCTAAAGGTGGCTTGAAATTATTCTTCCTCAGGTGTTTTTTCTGGTTTTGAATTTCGTCAGTTTTCAAAAACCTGGGACGTTGCTGTTTTTGAGCAACAAGGTAATTTCTACCCTTTTTTGTACAAATGCTGTAATTTTCGTTTAAGTAAGCAGGCCTTTGCTTACTGAAACGCACGTAGCTAAAAGTTAGTGGTTAGTTTCAATTAGTTGTGTTAGGAAAATTTTTTTTCTCTTTTTTTATGTTTTTCTTGTCTTTCGTTTTTTTCTCTTTAACCTTTTTTATATTTTTTTTCTAATCTAATTTTTTTCTCTTTATCTATTTTTGTTTTTTTTAATTATTTCTTTTATTTTATTTTAGTATTAATTCTTATAACTTTTTATGTTTTCTCGTTTTTTTTTCTCTTTTCGTTTTGCATAATTTTTTTTCAACATTTAAGGTTAGTTTGTAAGTAAGATTTTCGAATCGTTGGACATTGTTTTTGGTCATCTTTGCCAATGTTATTTCCGTTGAAGTGGTGAGGATTGCCTTCTTCTCGGACCAATTTCCATCGTATCAGTTGAGGTTCATTCTGACTATCCTAAATTGGCTAAGAGTCAACTAGGAAATATTTAATACATATAGAGTAAAATGAATGAAACAGTTTAAAATGGAACGGAATTACTTTTACCTCGCGTCCAATATATCTCACATATTGGTTTGAGTCTTTAAGTAATGTGTTCTTTTGAATATGTATTCACATATTAGCCTGATCTATTTTATTTCCCCATTGTTTCGGCGAAATTGATATAGTCGAAAAACGACTTTATCATTATCATTATCATAAAATGCGTTTAGACTTTACTGAAAAATTCTGATACACGATATTTCATTTATTTTATTAATTTATTCTCATTAATTTTATTATTATTAGAGTTTTACTAAATTTTTTGTCATTAATTCTACTAACTTAAGACCAATAATATTTACAATTTTTATTCAGCAAGGTTTGGTTTGTTTTTGTTTTTTTTTTTGTGTTTGATTTAAATTGTTGAAATTCTATTAATTTTTCTTCTGAGATTTTTCACATGTATATTAGAGACGTAAATCATATTAGCTTGTTTTGTTAATTGCAAGTCATTAAGATTTGTGAAATCGGATGCGAAGTTTTTAATAAAGGCGAAATCATGTCCGCTTAATTTTAATAATGGTAAAAAAATTTTTTCATTTTTCATTGAACTTCATTCAAAACATTATCTTTAAGTAAGCTATTGTCAGCATCTGTATCAACCAGCAGAATGAGTTTTTATTTCTGGCCTCCTCGCAAGGCAACTCAGTAAACACATCATTCATATTAGATTGCTCCCAGTTAGACATTTCCCCCTCAATCTTATTATTATTTTTATTATGTAAGTTATGAACATGTAAACTTGGATTCATACCTCGATTTGGCAACTTAGGAAAAGAAATTCTCTCTTTGGCTATTGTTTTTGTTGTATTTTCCACCTTTCTAGCTTTCTTTAATTTTGCCGAAGTTGGCAACGTATCCACACTCTCTTCAGGCGTCGGCTTTACTGTTACTACTTCATTTATTGAGGTTGGTAACGTATCCGCAATCTTTTTAGATGTTGGTATTACGGTTACTACTTCATTTACTGAGGTTGGTAACGTATCCACAATCTATTCAGATGTTGGACTTACGGTTACCTTATTTGGCCTTAAGTTACTGTTTGTGTAGGGTTCCCAGACTATTGGTCTTGTCTGGGCCCTCTGAGGTTTCCCTGAAACCTATCCCAATTCTTCTTCGCCTCACAATCTCTTACAATATGTCCCGGTCTGTTACGCCGGTGGCAAGTTATTGGTCGATTGTCTTTAGCATTGTGTTGAGGTCGATTGTCTCTAGCATTGTGTGAAGGGTTTTCCAATCTCCTTTGGGTGAAACTCTGTTGCGTTGGGCCCCACCGATTATTATTCTTATTTTCGCTTGCATTATTTGTTTGTTGCTGCTGCGTATATTCTTGTCGTCCCCACTGATGTGGTCCCCGCGACGAGTTCTTACTCTGTATATTCTGTCTCTGCGGCTTCTCGCACCTCTGGTTTTGCTCATGACCGTACACCAAGCATATCTCTCAATAAGGTGTGTTTTTTCTTAGAAACTGCACGCAATTTTCATTATTGGATTCCTCAGGTGTTCTGCACGCATAAGACTACTTGTCGTCTTAGCTATTTGGACGGTTTTCGAGATTCGCGTTGTGTTGTAAATAAGTTTTGCCGTGAACATTGGGTGAATATTCCTGTTCCCATACGGGATTCATAGAGTATAGAGCTTCTACCGTAGTGACTTGCTTTCCCCTCAATAGGATATACGCACTACCGTGAAGTCTCTGTTCCACGTAAGCAATGAAATCTTGCATTTCTGCATTACTGATGCCCCTCTTAGCTAATTCTCACCCCTCTATGAATATGTAGACCTCCCCCCTCAAGTCGGGTGATCTAGTCCCTGAAAACAGAGGTACCAGCCTACTAACAGATTTAGAAATCGCCTCGATACCCATTTTGTTTTTTATTGGCAAAGCGGAAGGAAAGGAAATGGACTTGTTATGCTTTGGATTGCTCACTTGAACAACATCTTCCTTATGGTGCAGCATTTGGTCGTGGGCCAGCTCCAGCTCTTGTTTTAGGAGCCTATTATCTTCTTTTAGTTCTTGAAGTCTCTGGCATGCCTGTTTTGTAGGCGCTCCTTAAGGTCGTCTCTTTCAGCTTACAATTCTGCTAACTGGCTCGCTTCTATTTCTCTTTCTGCCAGATGGTTGTCAGTAGTTGTTATATGTACCTTCTGGACCATAGCACCTCCTGTGTATTTCGGAGGATTATCCTCCGAAGGTGGATGTGTGTGTGTAGGAGTGAGACGGTGGGCGTAATGTATGTAAGAGTGAGAAAGAGGATTGAAGGTTGGAAGTTGGCGGCTAGCGGCTGGCGTACGGACGGACGGACGGACGGACAGACGATCAGCCGGTCGATCGGACATCGGTTGGTAGGCGAGATGGTGTGGAAGCAGGGAGAGGGAGGGGAGAGACGTGTGTTATGATATATGAGTACTGGGAGATCATAAGTAGCAAGAGTGAGTGTCAGCGTGTGACTTTTGTTTTGTTTGTTTGTTTATTGGAGAAGGCGAACTGTGGCTTGTGTCTCACATAGGGTTGGTGAGTGGAGTTATTTTTGGAAATTTAGGATGTATGTTGTTGTTGTTATAGTTTTAATGTTTGTATGTAGTGTGTTCGCAGGTGACAGCTTGCTAAGCAGAGGCTGCTTAAGCAGAAGCTGTGTAAGCAGAAGTAGTGTTGTAGTTGTTACAACACTACTTCTGCTTTGTTTAATTGTTTCGTTTTTGAGACGCTGAAGTATAGTAAAACTTAATGTAAACATTAAGGGAGCGGTTCAAGTTGTGGTTCCCTACATTTATATGTAGGATCCAGAGCTGTGGGAACGAGTACGGTTGTGTACAGCGGCTGCGCAAGCAGAGATTGTATTGTTAGTGGGAAGTGTAATAAAATGTTAAGTGGCTGCGTGCTCCGTATCTTGCCACGCATGCGGTTGACGCAGAGAGATGTTTGAGGAAAATTTGACACCTCTGTTTTAGCTGTGAAGTATTTTAAATACCGCGATGATTATAACTTGTAAAAGAATGATGTATGATGATTATAACTTGTAAAAGAATATCTTTTTTTTTTAATACCGAAACAGGCGGTCTAACAAATTAGTATAAACATTTTTTTTAAATTTATTACATTCTAAGGTTTTTAGTGATATAGTGTGATTGAATGAGGGTAGGATGTAGAGTGAATGTCAACGTGTGACTTTTGTTTTGCTTGTTTTTTTTATGAGAGAAGGAGAACTCTGCCTTGTGTCGTTTAGGGTTAGTTGGTTGGTTGGTCAGTGGAGTTATTTTTAGGAAATTTAGTGGATGCGCAAGCAGAGGCTGCCTCAGCAGGCGTAGAGTTGTTGTTTATTTAATTGCTTTGCTTTTTAGACGCTGTCTCAGAAATTTAATGTAAACATTAAGTGAATGGATTGAACTGCGGTTTGGTGAACATGCATGATCTGGAGCGTAGGCTGCGTAAGCAGATGTAGTGACGTTGTTCTTGCTTTATTTAATTGCTTGAGATCGAATTGTGGCTTGATTCGAATTTTGATGGAATTGAACTATATTTAATGTTGTAATAGCACTTCAATGAAGGCATTGGGGGAGACACTTTTTTATGTTGTTGTTGTTGTTGCTGCTGATTTTGTTGGTGTTGTTTTGACATCCTAACTTTTTGATATCGTTAATTTCTGAATATAACGCTAAATATTACATTACACAATTATGTATACATACTGTATACTATACTGTAAGCGCATAAAGTACTTATTGTTTGCTGGTGTGTGTGTGTATGTGTTTTGTTAAGAATTCACAGATATTAGTATGAGTCATAAATTTTTCCAGAATTTATTTTGCAGAGACGCGTTTTGTATACTATTGTTGTTGTTGAAAATTTAAGAGAGGTGAATCGCTACGGCGGAGGAGTATAAAAGGAACAACAAGTTATTACAGAACTTCATTAATCGTTTGATTCTCCAAGACATCAAGTCGTGTGAGCTCCAAATAACTTTTCAGAAAATACTCATATATTTTGTACAATTGAAAATTATTAAATAAATAACTTATACAATAATTATATTTATAACTAAAAAAAGTAAATAAAAAATTATTTACTATTATTAAAATTGGAGAGATAAAGCACTCAAAATTTAAAGGATACTGAAGTGAAATCTACTTCATTAATATTATTATCATCATAATCATCATCAACAATAACAACATCTTCAGTTAAATCTTTTCAAAATGGAAATATTCATTTGCAGTGAGTGTGGTGTTCGTTTCACAAAAAATTGCAACCTTAAACGCCATGTTTTAAACAAACATGCTGGAAAACAAGCATTCGATTGCAATGAATGCAACATTAAATTTACCCGACGCGATAACCTGAAAACACATGAAATTTATTTCATCCACAACCAAGCTGTGCTTCACCAGTAAAACGTATTCATAATGAAAACATTTCAATTTGTTCCGATTGTAATGAGAACGTTTCGAAGAAATACTGGAATTATCACATTAGGACCAATAAACATAAAAAAACGTTGGCATTCCGATTAACGAGCACTTTAAAACAATAAAGTCATCCTTCAATGAAAGGATTGAAACGCTTATGTTCGAAAACGTGAACAAGAGTTTGCTCATTTCAGAAACGTTTTTTTACAGTAAACAGGGACATCATTATAAAAGCCTTGAAAGATTTACTCGAAAAGCACTTGGGCTATAAATTCAATGTAGAGATATTTTGTGAGTATGTGACAATGAGTATTGAAGAAGATATGGTTGTGGGTGTAAAATCGTTCCAAACCAAAATGACTTTAATACAGACAAGAGAAGATATCGAAAACAGCTACAATAATATGATTTATCCGATCTGCAAGAAAATGTCTGAGTTTCAGGAAAGGGACAGTGGCTGGTCTCTCGTAAGGATATGTCACGTGGAGTTCAATATTAATCAATATCAGCCAATAAGAGAATAGCTATAGGAAAAATATTGTTATTTATTAAATTCAATTTACAAACAAAATAATAAACTAAATTATAAATATAGATATTAAGCAAAACAACTGTCAGATTTAAGAAATTGTATGAATAAATTTGAATATAAAAACACCATTAAACTTGAGATTACCCACATTTTCAGATTAGGACAGCACCTGACTTTGAACTGATGGCACTTATTTAACTAATCTGCTCTGATAACGGACTTTGAAATACATGGACACCGACTCTTTTATGGATAGCATACAAATCGACGACAATTACAAAAGTATTCTTGATGATATCGATTTAAAATCCGATACTTCAGAATATTCACCAGATGATCCGATTGATGAAGGTCGTCGATTCCTTTAGTGATTACACGTCTTCGTTTTAAATTTTTAAGCTGGAGTGTGAAGCTCCTCTACCAAACCCCGCTTTTTACTCATTTTGGCATTTCTTGTAGAATTTTTTCCTAGAAGAAAGGCTTCATTTGCTGCTGCTGTAATTTTGTAAACAATTTTATTCCCTCTACCGGTCTTCTTTTCATGTTTCTAAAACTCAATTAACCAACATTTTAAAGTAAATGTAATAAAACAAGTTTTATTTATTGGTAGAATTACTACTTTTTATTTAAATCTTTGTAGGCTTGAATATTCTAGTTTGGGCGCTCGAATCCCTCTGCCACCGAGATAATTAGTCTTAGTTTATAACTTTTTTCTTAGATTAAGAACGAAATCTTGAAACAAAAACAGTTAGTTCAATGAGTAAAAAATCGCGAATCGGAAATTTAGAGACTTATTAAGTTTGAATGCTCCGTAAATACTGATTACAATTAAGGTTTTCTTATGTTGTAGTTTTAATATTTGTATATAGGATACAGAGCTGTGGGAACGAGTACGGGTGTTTATAGCGGTTACGCAAGCAGAGGTTGTGTTGTTAGTGGGAAGTGTAATAAAATGTTAAGTGGCTGCGTGCTCCGTATCCACGCATGCGGTTGACGCAGAGATATGTTTGAGGAAAATTTGACACCTCTGTTTTAGCTGTGAAGTATTTTAAATACCGCAGGGAGGTCGATGATTTTATTTTTTTAACTTGTAAAAGAATATCTTTTTTTTTTAATACCGAAACAGGCGGTCTAAAAAATTAGTATAACAATTTTTTTAAATTTATTACATACTAAGGTTTTTAGTGATATAGTGTGATTGAATGAGGGTAGGATGTAGAGTGAATGTCAACGTGTGACTTTTGTTTTGCTCGTTTTGTTTATGAGAGAAGGAGAACTCTGCCTTGTGTCGTTTAGGGTTAGTTGGTTGGTTGGTCAGTGGAGTTATTTTTAGGAAATTTAGTGGATGCGCAAGCAGAGGCTGCCTCAGCAGGCGTAGAGTTGTTGTTTATTTAATTGCTTTGCTTTTTAGACGCTGTCTCAGAAATTTAATGTAAACATTAAGTGAATGGATTGAACTGCGGTTTGGTGAACATGCATGATCTGGAGCGTGGGCTGCGTAAGCAGATGTAGTGACGTTGTTCTTGCTTTATTTAATTGTTCTTGTGTTTTAAGAACTATTTGTGTTAATCTGTTATTGCACTTGCTGGCGCGCACTTGCTGGCGCGGCAGTTGTTGTTGTCTTCTTGGTGTTGTTATTGCTGCTGTTGTCTTAATTCTCTTTAGTAAATATATTATAGATTACATTTCCTTAACTATTTATCTCTATGATATAAATCTATAAAGTATATCCAATTTATTTTGAATTCTCCATTAATTTTAACATTGTAGTTGTTAGAAGTTTTTTTTAAAAAACTAGTTAGAAGCTAATTCCAAAATCCGTATGGATAAATGTAAGACATTAAACATATTTATAGACATTCCTGACATGTATTTGTAATTGAAATAATTTTATTATCTATTAGATTCTAATAATAATTATCCTTAACAAAGGTGTTAAAATTAATTTATTCTTAAAATATATCTTGTTTTAAAAATTACATGAATCATTAATTGATTTTTCGAGCAATTATTTTTGTTTTTCTTAAAATTTATTTAATTTATGATATTGATTAATTTAGGATATTTAATTTTCTGGAACTTATTTACACAATTTCTTCTTCTTATCATTTTACCTTTATTCATTTCTTTTTTGTTTGAATAAACACATTTGTCTTGCTTGTTGAAACGATTATTTTTTCCCCTCTTTTGTTATATTTTAATACTCGCAAATAAATACTTTGTAAGCATAATTTTAATTGGTAAGTGCAATGCCCTAAAGCTGGCTTGAAATTATTCTTCCTCAGGTGTTTTTTCTGGTTTTGAATTTCGTCAGTTTTCACCTGGGACGTTGCTGTTTTTGAGCAACGAGGTAATTTCTACCCTTTTTTGTACAAATGCTGTAATTTTCGTTTAAGTAAGCAGGCCTTTGCTTACTGAAACGCACGTAGCTAAAAGTTAGTGGTTAGTTTCAATTAGTTGTGTTAGGAAAATTTTTTTTCTCTTTTTTTATGTTTTTCTTGTCTTTCGTTTTTTTTCTCTTTAACCTTTTTTATATTTTTTTTTCTACTCTAATTTTTTTCTCTTTATCTATTTTTGTTTTTTTTAATTATTTCTTTTATTTTATTTTAGTATTAATTCTTATAACTTTTTATGTTTTCTCGTTTTTTTTCTCTTTTCGTTTTGCATAATTTTTTTTTCAACATTTAAGGTTAGTTTGTAAGTAAGATTTTCGAATCGTTGGACATTGTTTTTGGTCATCTTTGCCAATGTTATTTCCGTTGAAGTGGTGAGGATTGCCTTCTTTTCGGACCAATTTCCATCGTATCAGTTGAGGTTCATTCTGACTATCCTAAATTGGCTAAGAGTCAACTAGGAAATATTTAATACATATAGAGTAAAATGAATGAAATAGTTTAAAATGGAACGGAATTACTTTTACCTCGCGTCCAATATATCTCACATATTGGTTTGAGTCTTTAAGTAATGTGTTCTTTTGAATATGTATTCACATATTAGCCTGATCTATTTTTCCTATTTCCCCATTGTTTCGGCGAAATTGATATAGTCGAAAAACGACTTTATCATTATCATAAAATGCGTTTAGACTTTACTGACATATTCTGATACACGATATTTCATTTATTTTATTAATTTATTCTCATTAATGTTATTATTATTAGAGTTTTACTAAATTTTTTGTCATTAATTCTACTAACTTAAGACCAATAATATTTACAATTTTTATTCAGCAAGGTTTGGTTTGTTTTTGTTTTTTTTTTGTGTTTGATTTAAATTCTTGAAATTCTATTAATTTTTCTTCTGAGATTTTTCACATGTATATTAGAGACGTAAATCATATTAGCTTGTTTTGTTAATTGCAAGTCATTAAGATTTGTGAAATCGGATGCGAAATTTTTAATAAAGGCGAAATCATGTCCGCTTAATTTTAATACGGGTAAAAAAATTTTTTCATTTTTCATTGAACTTCATTCAAAACATTATCTTTAAGTAAGCTATTGTCGGCATCTGTATCAACCAGCAGAATGAGTTTTTATTTCTGGCCTCCTCGCAAGGCAACTCAGTAAACACATCATTCATATTAGATTGCTCCCAGTTAGAAATTTCCCCCTCAATCTTATTATTATTTTTATTATGTAAGTTATGAACATGTAAACTTGGATTCATACCTCGATTTGGCAACTTAGGAAAAGAAATTCTCTCTTTGGCTATTGTTTTTGTTGTATTTTCCACCTTTCTAGCTTTCTTTAATTTTGCCGAAGTTGGCAACGTATCCACACTCTCTTCAGGCGTCGGCTTTACTGTTACTACTTCATTTATTGAGGTTGGTAACGTATCCGCAATCTTTTTAGATGTTGGTATTACGGTTACTACTTCATTTACTGAGGTTGGTAACGTATCCACAATCTATTCAGATGTTGGACTTACGGTTACCTTATTTGGCCTTAAGTTACTGTTTGTGTAGGGTTCCCAGACTATTGGTCTTGTCTGGGCCCTCTGAGGTTTCCCTGAAACCTATCCCAATTCTTCTTCGCCTCACAATCTCTTACAATATGTCCCGGTCTGCTACGCCGGTGGCAAGTTATTGGTCGATTGTCTTTAGCATTGTGTTGAGGTCGATTGTCTCTAGCATTGTGTGAAGGGTTTTCCAATCTCCTTTGGGTGAAACTCTGTTGCGTTGGGCCCCACCGATTATTATTCTTATTTTCGCTTGCATTATTTGTTTGTTGCTGCTGCGTATATTCTTGTCGTCCCCACTGATGTGGTCCCCGCGACGAGTTCTTACTCTGTATATTCTGTCTCTGCGGCTTCTCGCACCTCTGGTTTTGCTCATGACCGTACACCAAGCATATCTCTCAATAAGGTGTGTTTTTTCTTAGAAACTGCACGCAATTTTCATTATTGGATTCCTCAGGTGTTCTGCACGCATAAGACTACTTGTCGTCTTAGCTATTTGGACGGTTTTCGAGATTCGCGTTGCGTTGTAAATAAGTTTTGCCGTGAACATTGGGTGAATATTCCTGTTCCCATACGGGATTCATAGAGTATAGAGCTTCTACCGTAGTGACTTGCTTTCCCCTCAATAGGATATACGCACTACCGTGAAGTCTCTGTTCCACGTAAGCAATGAAATCTTGCATTTCTGCATTACTGATGCCCCTCTTAGCTAATTCTCACCCCTCTATGAATATGTAGAACTCCCCCCTCAAGTCGGGTGATCTAGTCCCTGAAAACAGAGGTACCAGCCTACTAACAGATTTAGAAATCGCCTCGATACCCATTTTGTTTTTTATTGGCAAAGCGGAAGGAAAGGAAATGGACTTGTTATGCTTTGGATTGCTCACTTGAACAACAGCTTCCTTATGGTGCAGCATTTGGTCGTGGGCCAGCTCCAGCTCTTGTTTTAGGAGCCTATTATCTTCTTTTAGTTCTTGAAGTCTCTGGCATGCCTGTTTTGTAGGCGCTCCTTAAGGTCGTCTCTTTCAGCTTACAATTCTGCTAACTGGCTCGCTTCTATTTCTCTTTCTGCCAGATGGTTGTCAGTAGTTGTTATATGTACCTTCTGGACCATAGCACCTCCTGTGTATTTCGGAGGATTATCCTCCGAAGGTGGATGTGTGTGTGTAGGAGTGAGACGGTGGGCGTAATGTATGTAAGAGTGAGAAAGAGGATTG
This sequence comes from Sicus ferrugineus, assembly GCA_922984085.1. Classification (NCBI taxonomy): domain Eukaryota; kingdom Metazoa; phylum Arthropoda; class Insecta; order Diptera; family Conopidae; genus Sicus; species Sicus ferrugineus. The sequence goes on along the minus strand of OV277348.1, from coordinate 21,482,988 downwards.
AAGGTTGGAAGTTGGCGGCTAGCGGCTGGCGTACGGACGGACGGACGGACGGACAGACGATCAGCCGGTCGATCGGACATCGGTTGGTAGGCGAGATGGTGTGGAAGCAGGGAGAGGGAGGGGAGAGACGTGTGTTATGATATATGAGTACTGGGAGATCATAAGTAGCAAGAGTGAGTGTCAGCGTGTGACTTTTGTTTTGTTTGTTTGTTTATTGGAGAAGGCGAACTGTGGCTTGTGTCTCACATAGGGTTGGTGAGTGGAGTTATTTTTGGAAATTTAGGATGTATGTTGTTGTTGTTATAGTTTTAATGTTTGTATGTAGTGTGTTCGCAGGTGACAGCTTGCTAAGCAGAGGCTGCTTAAGCAGAAGCTGTGTAAGCAGAAGTAGTGTTGTAGTTGTTACAACACTACTTCTGCTTTGTTTAATTGTTTCGTTTTTGAGACGCTGAAGTATAGTAAAACTTAATGTAAACATTAAGGGAGCGGTTCAAGTTGTGGTTCGCATCCACGGTCTGAAGCGCGGAGTTGTTATTTTAAGAAATTTAATATTTATATGTAGGATCCAGAGCTGTGGGAACGAGTACGGTTGTGTACAGCGGCTGCGCAAGCAGAGATTGTATTGTTAGTGGGAAGTGTAATAAAATGTTAAGTGGCTGCGTGCTCCGTATCTTGCCACGCATGCGGTTGACGCAGAGAGATGTTTGAGGAAAATTTGACACCTCTGTTTTAGCTGTGAAGTATTTTAAATACCGCGATGATTATAACTTGTAAAAGAATGATGTATGATGATTATAACTTGTAAAAGAATATCTTTTTTTTTTTAATACCGAAACAGGCGGTCTAACAAATTAGTATAAACATTTTTTTTAAATTTATTACATTCTAAGGTTTTTAGTGATATAGTGTGATTGAATGAGGGTAGGATGTAGAGTGAATGTCAACGTGTGACTTTTGTTTTGCTTGTTTTTTTTATGAGAGAAGGAGAACTCTGCCTTGTGTCGTTTAGGGTTAGTTGGTTGGTTGGTCAGTGGAGTTATTTTTAGGAAATTTAGTGGATGCGCAAGCAGAGGCTGCCTCAGCAGGCGTAGAGTTGTTGTTTATTTAATTGCTTTGCTTTTTAGACGCTGTCTCAGAAATTTAATGTAAACATTAAGTGAATGGATTGAACTGCGGTTTGGTGAACATGCATGATCTGGAGCGTGGGCTGCGTAAGCAGATCTAGTGACGTTGTTCTTGCTTTATTTAATTGCTTGAGATCGAATTGTGGCTTGATTCGAATTTTGATGGAATTGAACTATATTTAATGTTGTAATAGCACTTCAATGAAGGCATTGGGGGAGACACTTTTTTATGTTGTTGTTGTTGTTGCTGCTGATTTTGTTGGTGTTGTTTTGACATCCTAACTTTTTGATATCGTTAATTTCTGAATATAACGCTAAATATTACATTACACAATTATGTATACATACTGTATACTATACTGTAAGCGCATAAAGTACTTATTGTTTGCTGGTGTGTGTGTGTATGTGTTTTGTTAAGAATTCACAGATATTAGTATGAGTCATAAATTTTTCCAGAATTTATTTTGCAGAGACGCGTTTTGTATACTATTGTTGTTGTTGAAAATTTAAGAGAGGTGAATCGCTACGGCGGAGGAGTATAAAAGGAACAACAAGTTATTACAGAACTTCATTAATCGTTTGATTCTCCAAGACATCAAGTCGTGTGAGCTCCAAATAACTTTTCAGAAAATACTCATATATTTTGTACAATTGAAAATTATTAAATAAATAACTTATACAATAATTATATTTATAACTAAAAAAAGTAAATAAAAAATTATTTACTATTATTAAAATTGGAGAGATAAAGCACTCAAAATTTAAAGGATACTGAAGTGAAATCTACTTCATTAATATTATTATCATCATAATCATCATCAACAATAACAACATCTTCAGTTAAATCTTTTCAAAATGGAAATATTCATTTGCAGTGAGTGTGGTGTTCGTTTCACAAAAAATCGCAACCTTAAACGCCATGTTTTAAACAAACATGCTGGAAAACAAGCATTCGATTGCAATGAATGCAACATTAAATTTACCCGACGCGATAACCTGAAAACACATGAAATTTATTTCATCCACAACCAAGCTGTGCTTCACCAGTAAAACGTATTCATAATGAAAACATTTCAATTTGTTCCGATTGTAATGAGAACGTTTCGAAGAAATACTGGAATTATCACATTAGGACCAATAAACATAAAAAAACGTTGGCATTCCGATTAACGAGCACTTTAAAACAATAAAGTCATCCTTCAATGAAAGGATTGAAACGCTTATGTTCGAAAACGTGAACAAGAGTTTGCTCATTTCAGAAACGTTTTTTTACAGTAAACAGGGACATCATTATAAAAGCCTTGAAAGATTTACTCGAAAAGCACTTGGGCTATAAATTCAATGTAGAGATATTTTGTGAGTATGTGACAATGAGTATTGAAGAAGATATGGTTGTGGGTGTAAAATCGTTCCAAACCAAAATGACTTTAATACAGACAAGAGAAGATATCGAAAACAGCTACAATAATATGATTTATCCGATCTGCAAGAAAATGTCTGAGTTTCAGGAAAGGGACAGTGGCTGGTCTCTCGTAAGGATATGTCACGTGGAGTTCAATATTAATCAATATCAGCCAATAAGAGAATAGCTATAGGAAAAATATTGTTATTTATTAAATTCAATTTACAAACAAAATAATAAACTAAATTATAAATATAGATATTAAGCAAAACAACTGTCAGATTTAAGAAATTGTATGAATAAATTTGAATATAAAAACACCATTAAACTTGAGATTACCCACATTTTCAGATTAGGACAGCACCTGACTTTGAACTGATGGCACTTATTTAACTAATCTGCTCTGATAACGGACTTTGAAATACATGGACACCGACTCTTTTATGGATAGCATACAAATCGACGACAATTACAAAAGTATTCTTGATGATATCGATTTAAAATCCGATACTTCAGAATATTCACCAGATGATCCGATTGATGAAGGTCGTCGATTCCTTTAGTGATTACACGTCTTCGTTTTAAATTTTTAAGCTGGAGTGTGAAGCTCCTCTACCAAACCCCGCTTTTTACTCATTTTGGCATTTCTTGTAGAATTTTTTCCTAGAAGAAAGGCTTCATTTGCTGCTGCTGTAATTTTGTAAACAATTTTATTCCCTCTACCGGTCTTCTTTTCATGTTTCTAAAACTCAATTAACCAACATTTTAAAGTAAATGTAATAAAACAAGTTTTATTTATTGGTAGAATTACTACTTTTTATTTAAATCTTTGTAGGCTTGAATATTCTAGTTTGGGCGCTCGAATCCCTCTGCCACCGAGATAATTAGTCTTAGTTTATAACTTTTTTCTTAGATTAAGAACGAAATCTTGAAACAAAAACAGTTAGTTCAATGAGTAAAAAATCGCGAATCGGAAATTTAGAGACTTATTAAGTTTGAATGCTCCGTAAATACTGATTACAATTAAGGTTTTCTTATGTTGTAGTTTTAATATTTGTATATAGGATACAGAGATGTGGGAACGAGTACGGGTGTTTATAGCGGTTACGCAAGCAGAGGTTGTGTTGTTAGTGGGAAGTGTAATAAAATGTTAAGTGGCTGCGTGCTCCGTATCCACGCATGCGGTTGACGCAGAGATATGTTTGAGGAAAATTTGACACCTCTGTTTTAGCTGTGAAGTATTTTAAATACCGCAGGGAGGTCGATGATTTAATTTTTTTAACTTGTAAAAGAATATCTTTTCTTTTTTTAATACCGAAACAGGCGGTCTAACAAATTAGTATAAACATTTTTTAACATTTATTACATACTAAGGTTTTTAGTGATATAGTGTGATTGAATGAGGGTAGGATGTGAATGCGCCTGTGTCGCGCCGATGAGTGTGCTCTTGTCGCACTGGTGAACGCGCTGGTATCGCGCTGGTGTCGCGTTGGTGAATGCGCCTGTGTCGCGCCGGTAAATGCGCCTGTGTCGCGCCGGTGAATGCGCCTGTGTCGCGCCGATGAGTGTGCTTTTATCGCACTGGTGAACGCGCTGGTGTCGCGTTGGTGAATGCACCTGTGTCGCGCCGGTGAATGCGCCTGTGGCGCGCCGGTGAATGCGCCTGTGTCGCGCCGGTGAATGCGCCTGTGTCGTGCCGATGAGTGTGCCTTTATCGCACTGGTGAACGCGCTGGTGGCGCGCCGGTGAATCTGGTGTTGTGGCTAGTAGCTGAGGTAAAGGGATACAGGATTGCCTTCGGCAGGATGTATAACACCCGTACACCTAGAGCACGGAAGGAGTGCCTTCGGCAGGATGTATAACACCCGTACACCTAGAGCAAGGAAGGAGTGCCTTCGGCAGGATGTATAACACCCGTACACCTAATGCAAGGAAGGATTGCCTTCGGCAGGATGTATAACAACCCGAATAGAACGGCCGCTGAGGAAACTCAATATCTATCAAGTGAAAGTATTACCGACACCATAAGCAGTCAATTTAGACACGAGTGCTTTATGCCACAGCCGGTCAAATGCCTTGGAGATATCCAGCGCAATACCCTTGCTCTCACCGAACCGGTGAATACAACTGTTTCACCACTCAGTGAGACACGCTATCAGACCGCCGGTGGAATGGTGAGCACGAAAGCTGTACTGGCGATCGCTGATCAACTCGTTGCTCTCTAGATACCTCATCAAGTTAAAATTTATAACGCTCTCTATAATTTTGGGGAGCATTGAAAAGATTGCAATGGGCCGGTAATTGGCAGGATTCGTAGCCTCAACTTTTTTGGGAACTGACTGCACAATGGCAATCTTCCAGGAAATAGGAAATACTCCTGAAATATATGATAAGTTAAAGAGATTGCGCAATGGGCGAGCCAGTGTTGAGGCGCACTTTCTCAACACGTGGGCTAAAAAGCCATCCGGTCCCAGGGATTTATTCACGTTGAGGTTTACAAGCACTCTTTTAACAGCCCGCGTTCGAAAGTGCATCTAAGGCATAATATGAGACACACCATCGATCACGGGTAGTGGTTGGCTACTCTCAGGAAGAGAGCAGTTTTCAGCAAACATTTTGGCTAGGAAGTTTGCCTTATCAACAGAGTGAGTGAAGATCTGATCATCCTTGAGGAGAGTTGGAATAGACGATCCTGTCCGATTCTACACTCTCTCCACGAATGACCAAAAGTTCTTACTACCTTTATGGTATTGAAGAACTCTACATCTAAGGCGCTCTTCGTAGAGAACTTTTTCGCACTTTAGAATGGCATTTCACCTATTTCTAGCCTGATTGCGGAGCAGTTTAGTATCAGCAGTTTTGTTTAAACGCCAATTCCTAAATGTTTCCTCTTTAGACTTGACTGCTTGTCTGCAAGTCACACTAAACCAGGAATGGTCTTTTGGAAATTCTAATGGAAATTCTTTTATTGGGTATGAAAGAATTCATACTAAATAAAATTATATTTTCTACCAATTTTGCTGCAGCATTTATGTTTCTATCCCTGAAACACAATTACCAATTGAAACGTCTGAAAAAGGAGTTCAGCGCATCCCAATTAGCCTTCTCATAAAGCCACATTGTCCGCTTCGGAGCTGGCTGATGAGCGGATTGAAGACTAGAATATGGGAAGGTAGCAGAAATTGTAGTGTGGTCCGAATTACCAAGAGGTGCAAGAACATTCACATCATACTTGCTGTGATGTGAAGTTAGAAAAAGGTCCAGAATATTTTGGTTTTGCAAATCAACGCAGGGAAAGTGCGTTGGTTCCTTCACAAATTGAGTCAAATTATTAGACTCAGCAAATAACTCAACATACAAACCCTCAGGTGTTGTGTGACTCGAATGACGTAGCCAATTGTAATTATGAACATTAAAATCACCAGCAACAACAATTTCACTGTTCGGATACGATTCCAGGAGTTTAGAAATCGAATCAGAGAGACTGTCCAGTTTATCAAAAGTGGGCAGCCTCTCTAGACCCGGGCGTTACAAAATTAATGTTTACTTAAAAATAAAGCGCCAATCGCTTGGGTTGTGACGTGTACCTATTGTGTCGCGTCAAACTCCCCCCTTACTTTGTAACGAAGTTCCGGTCTTCCGGTCTTAAGCGCGGATGGGCTCGTCGGATGGCCACGGTTCGTCAACAGAAAATTTATACTCTGTTGGGACTTCTGTCTAAATACAACATTTATTCACTGTTTTCTTTGTACACGGGACTTAAATCTATGCCTTAGAGAGCTTGTATGTTGCGGAGCGGAGACACGCTGACTGGCCCTTTGCTTAACGTGACGTTCGATGTTTTGCTGTCGTCCGTCGCTTGGGTCACACTCAATGTATGTCTTCGTCCCGGTTCTTCGTGGGTCCGCGGGCTACGTGGCTTATGTATGTATCGTCGGGATATGAGTCCACCGATTCGCGCTGACTACTATAGTTGGCAACCAAGTCTAACGACTCGCGCTGTCAGTACCGTCGACAGTAGCTATAACCTTCACGGCTCAAATACGCGTTACCTGTACGAATCAAAGTCGAATACTTCCCGATATATGTATAGCCGAGCAGTCAAATCTAACGATTCGCACTGACTACTATAGTTGGCAACCGAGTCTAACGACTCGCGCTGCCAGTACAGTCGACAATAGATATAGCCTCCACGACGCAAATACGCGTTACCCTGTACGAGTCAAAGTCGAGTAATTCCCGATATATGTATAGCCGGGCAGCCAAATCTAACGATTCGCGCTGACTACTATAATAGGCAACCGAGTCTAACGACTCGCGCTGCCAGTACAGTCGACAATAGATATAACCTCGACGACGCAAATACGCGTTACCCAGAACGAGTCAAAGTCGAATAATTCCCGATATATGTATAGCCGAACAGCCAAATCTAACGATTCGCGCTGACTACTATAGTTAGCAACCGAGTCTAACGACTCGCGCTGCCAGTACAGTCGACAATGTTCATAATTCCAATTGGCTACGTCATTCGAGTCACACAACACCTGAGGGTTTGTATGTTGATTTATTTGCCGAGTCTAATAATTTGACTCAATTAGTGAAGGAACCAACGCACTTTCCTTGCGTTGATGGGCAAAACCAAAATATTGTGGACCTTTTTTTAACTTCGCATCACAGCAAGTATGATGTGAATGTTCTTGCACCTCTTGGTAATTCGGACCACGCTACAATTTCTGCTACCTTCCCATATTCTAGTCTTCAATCCGCTCATCAGCCAGCTCCGAAGCGGACAGTGTGGCTTTATGAGAAGGCCAATTGGGATGCGCTGAACTCCTTTTTCAGCCGTTTCAATTGGCAATTGTGTTTCAGGGATAGAAACATAAATGCTGCAGCAAAATTGGTAGAAAATATAATTTTATTTGGTATGAGGTCTTTCATACCTAATAAAAGAATTTCCATTAAACCAAAAGACCATTCCTGGTTTAATGCGACTTGCAGACAAGCAGTCAGGTCTAAAGAGGAAGCATTTAGGAATTGGCGTTTAAATAAAACTGCTGATACTAAACTGCTGCGCAATCAGGCCAGAAATACGTGCAATGCCACTCTAAAGCGCGAAAAAGTTCTCTACGAACAGCGCCTTAGACGCAGAGTTCTTGAATACCATAAGGGTAGCAAGAACTTTTGGTCGTTCGTGGGGAGGGTGAAGAATCAGACGCGATCGTCTATTCCAACTCTCCTCAAGGACGATCAGATCTTCACTCACTCGGTTGATAAGGCAAACTTATTAGCCAAAATGTTTGCTGAAAACTGCTCTCTTCCTGAGAGTAGCTAAGCACTACCCGTGATTGACGGTGTGTCTCATATTATGCCTGAGATGCATTTTCGAACGCGGGCTGTTAAAAGAGTGCTTGTAAACCTCAACGTTAATAAATCCTCGGGACCGGATGGCATTTCAGCCCACGTGTTGAGAAAGTGCGCCTCAACATTGGCTCGCCCATTGCGCAATTGGTTTAACTTATCGTTCACTTCAGGAGTTTTTCCTACTTCCTGGAAGATTGCCAATGTGCAGCCAGTTCCCAAAAAAGGTGAGGCTACGAATCCTGCCAATTACCGGCCCATAGCAATCTGCTCAATGCTCTCCAAAGTTATGGAGAGCGTTATAAATTTTAACCTGATGAGGTATCTGGAGAGCAACCAATTGGTCAGCAATCGCCAGTACGGTTTCCGTGCTCACCGCTCCACAGGCGATTTGATGGCGTTCCTCACTGAGCGGTGGAACAGTTGTGTTCACCAATTCGGTGAGAGTAAGGTTGTTGCTTTGGATATCTCCAAGGCATTTGACCGAGTGTGGCATAAAGCACTTGTGTCTAAACTGGCTGCTTATGGTGTCGGTGATACATTCACTCGATGGATATCGAGTTTCCTCAGCGGCCGTTCTATTCGGGTTGTGATAGACGGCTTTGCTTCCGAAGAGCACTCCATAAATGCTGGAGTTCCGCAGGGTTCGGTCCTGTCTCCAACACTTTTTCTCATTTTTATCAATGACCTTCTGTCATTGACATCAAACCCCGTCTACTCGTTTGCTGATGACAGCAGCATTTGTCATTCATATTCATTCTCCAGGCGTCCTTCTATTCTGGAGATCAATAGAAAACGCAGAATTATGAATGACACACTCCAATCTGACCTCAACAAAATCCAGGAGTGGGGTCAAGCGAATCGGGTCGATTTTAATGCGCGGAAGACCCAATGCTGTTTGTTGACCCACAAGCGTCTGGCGGGCGACAACTTTCCACCTTTAAATATGGGTGGTGTGGATATTAATGAGTCGGAGGCTCTTGATGTTCTGGGCATGTCAATACAATGCGATCTTCGTTGGAACAATCACATTTTTGATGTGTCGAAAGAAGCAGCCAAGTGCTTAGGCTTTTTAAAGCGGTGCAAGAAATACTTCACTTCAACCGACCTTCGTTGTATCTACACCACTTATATCCGGCCGAAAATGGAGTACAACTCGCATATTTGGTCTGGAGCTTCGAAAGCATATCTTCAGCTTCTGGACCGTATACAAGGTCGTGCGATAAAACTTATAGGGGACAGTAGGGTATCCAGCTCTATTGAAACCATGGGATGTCGTCGGGATGTGGGGTGTGTAACCTTATTTTACCGTTACTTTAATGGTAACTGTTCCTCTGAAGTAGCCAGCCTGATCCCTTCGGTTCAGGTATTCAGCAGATCTACTCGGCTTTCCAGGGCGGTGCACCACTTTTACGTCTCGATCCCGTTCCATCGCACTACCCACTACCGCGATAATTCGTTTTTCGGTCGCGCAGTAAAGTGGTGGAATAGTCTCCCTGCGCATGTTTTCCCCACCCACTTATAACGTCGATGCTTTTAAAAGAGGTGTAAATCGACACTACTCCCACTTTTCCCCTTCCCACTAACCTTTACCCTTCTAAACCAACGAATGCTTTGCCTGGATAGGGGGCATCCCCTGAGCTTGGTTCTATCTGCCATAAAAAAAAAAAAAAATAAATAGATATAACCTCCACGACGCACATACGCGTTACCCTGTACGAGTCAAAGTCGAATAATTCCCGATATATGTATAGCCGAGCAGCCAAATCTAACAATTCGCGCTGACTACTATAGTTGGCAACCGAGTCTAACGACTCGCGCTGCCAGTACAGTCGACAATAGATATATATATATTGAAATTATCCATCTCTTCACGAGGATTTCTATGCCCTGTAATTTGCCACACCAGGGTCTTGTTGTCACTGTAACGTACCTGTCCCTCGTCTCGTTGTTCTCCTTGTTTCTTTTCGGTGCTAAGTCTCGGCGGAACTCAAGAGCTTACGTCCGTTCTGTGCTGTGGTCGGGATTCGAAAGAAAGACTCCTGCTTTCAGTTCTGCGTTGTCTACTTGACTCCGTTTGTCGTTTCTTATGTATCTTCCTCGACCGTAGTATGTGTTCGTGAGTTCTGCGTTGGCTGTTTGCTCTCTCTGTATACTTGTATTTGTTTCGAGTTTTCTGTATTTGTCTTCGCTTCAGCTCGCTCGCTCTCTCTCTCGGTTTTTGTTGTCTTATGCATCGGGCCTTAGTTTACTATACAGACACATTTTGAAATCTCTTATACTTAATACGTTAGACTCTTATAACTTGTCTTGTACGCTATAAGAAGCAATTCTATTAAGGTGTGTTACCTTACAATAATAAACTTAAAGTTAACTTTAATCCAATATATATATAATGACAAAACTAAATATTTACACTTCCTGTTGAATAACGAAAATAATAATGAGCTTTCATGATAATAAACTTAAATCAATTCGGAAAATATTAATATCTGTGTGGCGGAATTCGCCATCGAGATTCCGTCGTTACACCTTCCCCCTACTTCGGATTGGAGATGATGACTCTTCCGGCCCTGGTAATTTGGATCCGGTACCTCTGACCGTCGAAAACTCGTAGGACCTTGATCTGCCGTCCAGGCGTCCAGTGGGCACGAATGCTGGCCGCTTCCAATTCGAGGGCACTGAGGTTGGGTTGCGTGGCATTTTCGGCACCAGGTGAAAGCATCACGGCGTCCCCGGGCATCTCGGAGTCTTTGGGTATCTCGGTGTCTTCAGGTATCTCGGCGTTGGCGAACATCTCGGTGTCTTCAAGGATCTCGGCGTCGGTAAGCATATTGTCGTCTTCGGTAATCGCTTGCCCCCAGAGCTCTGTATTCACGGAGATGGCGTCGTCCAGGAAATGGTCTACGAACCGCCCGATATCATCATCTGGACTGCCGGCGACGATATTGGCGACCTCCAGCTGCACTGGGGTTTCCGGCTCGACTAACGGTTTTGGTTACCCCGAGGATGTCCAGTCGACTTCGGTTGTCCTGTGGCAGGAATTGGACTGATACGCCGGCCAATGCGGACGCCTGAGCTACCTGTGCTGCGTGGGCGGGGCACTGGGTCAGTGGGCGGGGTACTCCTTTCGGCCAGGTGCTTCCTCGTCTGGCCTCGCCTGTCCAAATGTTCGGATGTAGCATTGTCCTAATGGTGCGGAATTTGGTTGTCGAGATCTGCTGCGTGTACCCCGGCCCGGTCACCACATCTTCGTATGACGTCACGGTATTGGAGGTTGTTACCAGCCCATCGTCTCCACTACTTTCACCGTCATCTTCGGCTGCCTCTTCGCCCGACTGGCTGTCGTCCTGCCTTACGTGGGCTTCGCTACCGCTCACGTCTGGCGATGGGGCTCTTTCGGGGTCGTAACCTCTACTACCACCTGGGGCTGCGCTCCGCTGATGTGGGTCCGGTACGCCGGTGCTACCGAGGTTGTCCTCGGTGGGTCCTGGGCCGCCTTCCGACTGAGGTCTGGGGGGCTATACCCACATGAAGTCGTCGTCGTCGCTCGAGTCTTCTCGCGGTACCTTGCTGGATGGTTCGCCCTCCGGGTCTACTATTACTCGTCGTAGTCGTACGCGTGGCCACTTGCCTTCGGTGTGGTCGACAACTTCCTCCCATTCGCCGCTCAAGCGGCGCGTCCGAGGTTGCTCGCGATTAACCCGTTCCATGTTCGCCCTAAAGTTTCGCGCACTACTACTGAACTTGTCTTCGTGTTCCATCTGCCTGCATTCACGGTCAGCGGTCGACTGATTTATGTCTATTCGTTGTTGGCGACTCCTACCTCGCGTGTGACACTTGACTCGGTGACAATTTACCGTAGGAGTTTCGTTGTCGCTTTCGCTGGAATGGTACATTACCGCTATTACTGGGTGGGTGGAACTCTTTGAGCTCGGATACATGGGCGGTGCTCGTCCGTTTATCACCGGGTTTCCTGACTTTTACTATCACTAGGGAAATGAAATCTATAACGTCGTATGGTCCGTCATATCGTGGGGCCAATTTCGCTGCAAATTTGTCTATTGCTTTAGAAAGTGGGTGCTGTTTGAGCAAAGCTTGTTGGCCGGCCCTCGGCCTCCATTTCCCTCGCCGTAGATTGTAGTATTTGGCTTGAACCCGTGCTGCTTGTCGCATATTTTCCTTTGCTATGGCGAACGCTTTTCGAATGCGTTCCGCGTGTTCGGTGGGTGTACTTGTGTTGTGTCCAGTACCTGTCGTTTCGCGATCGAAGAGGGCGTTTGGGAGGCGTGGCTCTCGACCTTGGACCAGGAAGACGGGGCTGTACCCAGTCGCTTCGGATAGGCTGGAGTTAAAGGCCAGGCTGAGTTCGGGGAGCAGGTCCCATGTTGCTTGTCGTGAGCGAACGTATTGCGCCACCATAGTTTTCATGGTGCGATTGGCCCGCTCTGTCGGATTTTCCTGGGGAGTGTATGGGGCTGTGTACCGATGCTCTATACCGAGCTCTCGTAAGAAGCGTTGAAATGCGCCACTGATGAACTGTGCGCCGTTGTCCGATATAAATATTTTCGGCACTCCAAAACGTGCTAAGATACGCTCCCTGAATGCCCGTATTAGCACCTGCTGCGTTGCGCTCCTGCATGGAACCAATTCCACCCACTTGGAGAATTTGTCTGTAAATACCGTATTCCCGTGGGTGGACCTAGGCAAAGGACCAATAAAATCCGCGGTTACCGTTGTCCATGGTTCTTCTGCTATGTGTGTTAGCATCTCTCCTGCTGGCTTTTGTTGTAGCACCTTGTAACACTGGCAACTTTTACATTTCCTCACATACTGACTTATCTGGCGATACATCCCTGGCCTGTAGTATTTTTGGGCCACTCGGGCAATAATTTTACGTATCCCTAAGTGCCCAGCCGTCGGCGCGTCGTGGTTTTCGGTCATCACTTCGGTACGCTGGCTTTCGCGTACGCATAACTTCCACTGTCCGTGATCGCCGTCATCGAATTCCCTTGGTATATTTCGATACAGCTTCCCGTCCTCGATGCAGTAGTCGGGGTACTCCTCGGGATTCTCCTGTACTGCCCTGTACTTAGTTTCATACCAGGATCGTTGAGGGCTCACCCTGGTTCTGGCGCAAACCTCCTCCGTGGGTTGACGCGAAAGTGCGTCATTTTTTGCTTACCCCTTCGGTATTGAACCTCGTATGTATGCTGCTGTAGCTCTAGCGACCATCGAGCGATCCGACCTGAAGGGCTCTCGATGGCGTTGAGCCATTTTAGTGAGAGGTGGTCCGTGATGATGGTGAAGGCGTACCCTTCGAGGTATGGCCGCATTTTCCGTACTGCCCAAACTACCGCCAGACATTCTTTCTCCGTTGTTGAATAATTCTTCTCGGCGCCGTTCAGATGGCGACTAGCGTACGCTATCACTCGTTCTTGGCCGTCTAGTGTCTGTGTCAAGACGGGTCCTAATCCGTGATCGCAGGCGTCGGTTTGTAAGAAGAATCGTTGCAATCGGTTTGTAAGAAGAATCGTTTAAGTCTTCGAATGCGGATTGTTGTTTTTCTTTCCACTGGTAATGCTTCCCCTTTTTCAATAGTGAGGTAAGCGGGTGAGTCACTTTAGCAAACTCCGGGACGAATCGCCGATACCAAGAAACGACTCCCAGAAACCTTCGAAGTTCCCGGACATTCTGTGGGGGCGGCAACTCCTTGATAGCCACAACCTTGTCCGGATCCGTGTGTATCCCTTGTTCGCTGATTACGTGTCCTAGATATTTTATTTTGTTTTTGAAAAACTCACACTTATCGGTGTTTAGGCGTAGTTTGGCCTCTTTTAGTCGGCGGAAAACCTCTCTTAAGTTGTTCATGTGTGATTCCAGGGTATCTCCGGTCACGATGATGTCGTCGAGATATGCGAACGCTACTGGCTCCATATCCGGACCGATCACGGTATCGAGTGCTCGTTGAAACGTGGCGGGCGCTGAATGGAGGCCGAACGGCATAACCTTCGCCCTGGTACCGTGAAGGCCGTGTAACCTTTGCTTGAATCTTCCATCGGGATCTGCCAATAACCGTTACGAAGATCCAAACTACTTATATACTTGGCGTCTCTCAGCCTGTCCAATATGTGGTGAATCCGCGGCAGCGGGTAGGCGTCAGTTATGGAGCGCGCATTGAGTTGGCGGTAGTCGATACATAGTCGCCACTTCCCAGTCTTTTTCTTGACTAGTACTATGGGCGCGCATAGAACCGAGATGGTTCTATGCAGCCTTGCTTTAGCAGCTCGTCTATCTCGTCATCAATAATCTTTTGCATAGCCGGGTTCCGCGGGAAGTATCTCTGTTTGATTGGTCGCTCATCGCGCATGGTTATCCGGTGACTGGCTATGTTCGAGATCCCCTGAATCTCCTCGAATCCTTGCAGTTCTTGTCTCAAGAAAGCTTCGATCTGGCCTTGTTCGTCCGACTCCGCTCTTCCACGTGTGCATCTGCCTGGAGTGTATTGCACTTGGGTTTCCCTGATTTCGGTGGCGCAGTCACCGCATCGAATGGTCGTCCCCATGAGAGCCAGGAAATCGAAGCCCAGGATTACTTCATCAACTACTTCCGGCAAGATTAGAAGCGTGACTGTGCAGCTCAGCGTCCCTAATACGACTTCTGCTCTGAAGGCCTCCCGAACCACCTGTGCTTCTCCATTCGCCAAGCAGATTCTCGTCTCCATTTTTATGTGCTTCCCCGATCTGTACAACTTCCGTGCCGTTTGGCTACTCATAAAGCTCCTCGTAGCTCCCGTATCTAGAGTGGCCTCCATGGATTCACCTGCAATTTGCACCATGGCCACGACGCGTTGTCCTGAGTCCGTCGCTTGTTTCCGAGGCATTGGGGCCGTCTAAACACCCCCTCGATTCGGGTGTTGCCCCTGCCCATTTCCCGTCTGCCTTCGACAGCATTCTCGTGTTCTTATCCCCTTGCGTCCGCACTGCCACAAAATAGGAGCGGCTCTCCTCGGCAATCGCGTGCGAAGTGTCCCTCTTGTCCACACCTCCGGCATGCGGCATGCGGGTTTCCGACGTGGGTACTCCGCTCGTCCACCACTTCACGGTGACAATCGTCGCCTCGTACATTTCCTCTGGGCCTGTTAGTTTCCACAGTCCTCTGAGAATTTTATGGAACTGGTAGTTGCGCGTCTGCCTTCAAGTTTTCCCAGTCTCCAGCAAGATTTATCAATTCCTCTAGGCTGTTAAATTTTCCGCGCTTCACATAATATCGTAGCTAGTGATAGCTGTTACGATAGATTCGTTCGAGTCGCTCAATTTCGGTCAGATCGGCATGTCGCATTAAACTTTGCAAGGACACCACATAGTCCTTGAAGCTTTCTCTTGACCCTTGTTGCCGCTGTCGGATGTCGTCGTCCAGCCTCTCAAAGAAACGAGGTGGTAGGAAAAATTGCAGAAAGTCGCGTTTAAATGATATCCATGTATCCCATCTTTTGTTGTTGCACCGGAACCACTGTACTGCTCGTTGATGTAACAGCTCGGGCATTGCCTTGGGGAGAAAATTCACGTCTATGTTGTATACCTCCGCGAGCTCCTCTACTCGTTCTATGAATATCAATGGGTCTTGGACTCCGTCGTAGCTAGCACCCCACTTCTTTATCCGATCGAGCATGATCATAGAGCCCGTACTATTTAGGGGGCCACTTGCTGTAGGGTTAAAATAATAATAACCTTAGGGCATAGGGTCGGTGCGCTGTCGCCCATCTTGTTGTTCTACAGCTGATGTCGCTTGTACGGCCGAAGTGAATGTCGCTGGTCTTCCAGTTTGATTGCTTTCTTGTGTTCTTCAGACTTTCAGAGGGTTGTATGATTCTGGTGTGCTGTACCGTTCCTACACTTGCGGTTGATTCCTTCTATTACTGGCAGAACTCACAGCTTGTAGACTTGTTATATTTGCCAGTGTCCCTGCTCGGGCGCCACTGTAACGAAGTTCCGGTCTTCCGGTCTTAAGCGCGGATGGGCTCGTCGGATGGCCACGGTTCGTCAACAGAAAATTTATACTCTGTTGGGACTTCTGTCTAAATACAACATTTATTCACTGTTTTCTTTGTACACGGGACTTAAATCTATGCCTTAGAGAGCTTGTATGTTGCGGAGCGGAGACACGCTGACTGGCCCTTTGCTTAACGTGACGTTCGATGTTTTGCTGTCGTCCGTCGCTTGGGTCACACTCAATGTAAGTCTTCGTCCCGGTTCTTCGTGGGTCCGCGGGCTACGTGGCTTATGTATGTATCGTCGGGATATGAGTCCACCGATTCGCGCTGACTACTATAGTTCGCAACCAAGTCTAACGACTCGCGCTGTCAGTACCGTCGACAGTAGCTATCGAGCCTTCACGGCTCAAATACGCGTTACCCTGTACGAATCAAAGTCGAATACTACCCGATATATGTATAGCCGAGCAGTCAAATCTAACGATTCGCACTGACTACTATAGTTGGCAACCGAGTCTAACGACTCGCGCTGCCAGTACAGTCGACAATAGATATAGCCTCCACGACGCAAATACGCGTTACCCTGTACGAGTCAAAGTCGAGTAATTCCCGATATATGTATAGCCGGGCAGCCAAATCTAACGATTCGCGCTGACTACTATAATTGGCAAGCGGGTCTAACGACTCGCGCTGCCAGTACAGTCGACAATAGATATAACCTCCACGACGCAAATACGCGTTACCCTGTACGAGTCAAAGTCGAATAATTCTCGATATATGTATAGCCGAACAGCCAAATCTAACGATTCGCGCTGACTACTATAGTTGGCAACCGAGTCTAACGACTAGCGCTGCCAGTACAGTCGACAATAGATATAACCTCCACGACGCAAATACGCGTTACCCTGTACGAGTCAAAGTCGAATAATTCCCGATATATGTATAGCCGAACAGCCAAATCTAACGATTCGCGCTGACTACTATAGTTGGCAACCGAGTCTAACGCCTCGCGCTGCCAGTACAGTCGACAATAGATATAACCTCCACGACGCAAATACGCGTTACCCTGTACGAGTCAAAGTCGAATAATTCCCGATATATGTATAGCCGAGCAGCCAAATCTAACGATTCGCGCTGACTACTATAGTTGGCAACCGAGTCTAACGACTCGCGCTGCCAGTACGGTCGACAATAGATATATACATAGATTGAAATTATCCATCTCTTCACGAGGATTTCTATGCCCTGTAATTTGCCACACCAGTGTCTTGTTATGTCACTGTAGGGTACCTGTCCCTTGTCTCGTTTTTCTCCTTG
This sequence comes from Sicus ferrugineus, assembly GCA_922984085.1. Lineage (NCBI taxonomy): Eukaryota > Metazoa > Arthropoda > Insecta > Diptera > Conopidae > Sicus > Sicus ferrugineus. The sequence goes on along the minus strand of OV277348.1, from coordinate 21,465,794 downwards.
TTTCTTTTCGGTGCTAAGTCTCGGCGGAACTCAAGAGCTTACGTCCGTTCTGTGCTGTGGTCGGGATTCGAAAGAAAGACTTCTGCTTTCAGTTCTGCGTTGTCTACTTGACTCCGTTTGTCGTTTCTTATGTATCTTGCATCGACCGTAGTATGTGTTTGTGAGTTCTGCGTTGGCTGTTTGCTCTCTCTGTATACTTGTATTTGTTTCGAGTTTTCTGTATTTGTCTTCGCTTCAGATCGCTCGCTCTCTCTTTTGCTCTTTGTTGTCTTATGCATCGGGCCTTAGTTTACTATAGACACATTTTGAAATCTCTTATAATTAATACGTTAGACTCTTTTAACTTGTCTTGTACGCTATAAGAAGGAATTCTATTAAGGTGTGTTACCTTACAATAATAAACTTAAAGTTAACCTTAATCCAATATATATATATAATGACAAAACTAAATATTTACACTTCCTGTTGAATAACGAAAATAATAATGAGCTTTCATGATAATAAACTTAAATCAATTCGGAAAATATTAATATCTGTGTGGCGGAATTCGCCATCGAGATTCCGTCGTTACAACTTCACGTAATGAGGAAGGACCTTCGTTTCCCCTGAGCGGCTAATGAGGACTCGGTAAGCCTGTCCGCCTACGATGATTAGATAGCGGGTGCGTCTGGTAGCCCGCTCTTCCGGCTTTGCCAAGTGTCGGCGTAATTCCTCAGGCCATTTTGCTTCTGGAAGTTACCGCGAGCTGGTAGGAGATGTCATGAGGTTATCGTCTGTTTCATTTCTTATTGAGGAAGGGTTCCGGTTGCTGTTGTCGTTCTCACTGCTGCTGCTGCGGTCGCTTCCACTGCTGCTGCTGCTGTCCTCACCGCTGCTATCGTCGCTGCTAGGGTCACCTCGGGGGGTCCTGGCGGCTCTTCTGTTGTGTGTTTATTTGCGACGGGACTTGCTGTTCTTGTTTGCACTGATATCTTTCCGTCGGCTGTGCTGATTGAGAGTTTTCCTGGTGTGCCATCCACTATCTGTTTGGGTGGCATCGGGCTCGTGGATCTCGAATGAGTCGTCACTTTCTTTCCGTGCGGGGCCTCATTCTTCGAGTCGGGTTTTGTTGTCTGCTGAATATTGTTTCGCATTAATAAAGGCCACCAGCGTTTTCCTTAATTCCTCCGCGGTGCCACTTTCCTTGAGGCCAAATTCGGTGCATGCCGCGAGGAGTTCATCTTTGTTTATGTAATAAACCCAATTTGTAGAAACCATCTTTGGTTTTGTGACCTGAGTAGTGTGTGGGCTTAAGACTGGCTTTCTTCACTTGCTCTCAGTGTTCCGTTAGCTCACCCGAGTGCCGTGTTTACTGTGAATTTATTGTCCCTGCACGGGCGCCATCTGTAACGTTGCTCTGGCCGGGATATAACTCGAGGAGTTAGACCGGAGATAAGTCCACAGAAAATTTAGTGGAACAATAAATTCACTTCATTTATTTACTCAATCTTAACACACTACTTATAAAAAATTGTACACCCTTTTTGAGTATCTGGTAATTCCACCTTTGTTGACTGCTTGACGTCGTTGGGAGTCGGCTTTATATTCGTGTCGTCTTGTACTGTGGCGTTTATGTGCCTGGTGCGCGCCGGTTGGACCGGTGAACGTGCCTGAGTCGTGCTGGGTCGCGTTGATGAACGCCCTGTGTCGCGCCGGTGAGTGCACTTGTGTCGCACTGATGTCGCACCTGGGTCGCGCTGATGTCGCATCTGTGTCGCGTTGATGTCGCGCCTGTGTCGCGTTGTTGAACGCGCCGATGACTGTGCCGGTGTCCCGCTGATGTCACCGCTGTGAATTTGCTTCGTTGTGCACTGCTGTGCGCCGCGGTGAATGTGCTTCGATGTGCGCTGCTGTGCGCCGATGAATGTGCTTCGGTGTGCGCTGCTGTGCGCCGCTGTGAATGTTCTTCTGTGTGCGCCGATGTGAATGTGCTTCGGTGTGCGCTGCTGTGCGCTGCTGTGCGCCGATGAATGTGCGCCTGTGTCGCGTCGGTTAATGCGCCTGTGCCGCGCCGATGAGTGTGCTCTTGTCGCCCTGGTGAACGCGCTGGTGTCGCGTTGGTGAATGCCCCTGTGTCGCGCTGGTGAATGCGCCTGTGTCGCGCCGGTGAATGCGCCTGTGTCGCGCCGGTGAATGCGCCTGTGTCGCGCCGATGAGTGTGCTGGTGTCGCGTTGGTGAATGCGTCTGTGTCGCGCAGGTGAATGAGTGTCTGGTGTCGCGTTGATGAATGCGCCTGTGTCGCGCCGGTGAATGCGCCTGTGTCGCTCCGGTGAATGCGCCGGTGAATGCGCCTGTGTCGCTCCGGTGAATGCGCCGGTGAATGCGCCTGTGTCGCGCCGATGAGTGTGCTTTCATCGCATTGGTGAAGGCGCTGGTGTCGCGCATGTGAATGTGCTTTTATCGCACTGGTGAACGCGCTGGTGTCGCGTTGGTGAATGCCCCTTTGTTGCGCCGGTGAATGCGCCTGTGTCGCGCCAGTGAATGCGCCTGTGTCGCGCCGGTGAATGCGCCTGTGTCGCGCCGATGAGTGTGCTCTTGTCGCGCCGGTGAATGCGCCTGTGTCGCGCCGGTGAATGCGCCTGTGTCGCGCCGATGAGTGTGCTTTTATCGCACTGGTGAACGCGCTGGTGTCGCGTTGGTGAATGCGCCTGTGTCGCGCCGGTGAATGCGCCTGTGTTGCGCCGGTGAATGCGCCTGTGTCGCGCCGGTGAATGCGCCTGTGTCGCGCCGGTGAATGCGCCTGTGTCGCGCCGATGAGTGTGCTTTTATCGCACTGGTGAACGCGCTGGTGTCGCGTTGGTGAATGCGCCTGTGTCGCGCCGGTGAATGCGCCTGTGTTGCGCCGGTGAATGCGCCTGTGTCGCGCCGGTGAACGCGCTGGTGGCGCGCCGGTGAATCTGGTGTTGTGGCTAGTAGCTGAGGTAAAGGGATACAGGATTGCCTTCGGCAGGATGTATAACACCCGTATACCTAGAGCAAGGAAGGATTGCCTTCGGCAGGATGTATAACACCCGTACACCTAAGGCAAGGAAGGAGTATCTTCGGCAGGATGTATAACACCCGTACACCTAATGCAGGGAAGGATTGCCTTCGGCAGGATGTATAACAACCGTACAGGATGTATAACACCCGTACACCTAATGCAGGGAAGGATTGCATTCGGCAGGATGTATAACATCCGTACACCTAAAGCAAGGAAGGGATCAGGAGCTACTGCACAACTTACCAGAACTTGGAGCCACGATGCTGTCCAGGCCACTGCCTGCGAAGAACTTCCCTAATGTCTACTGTGCATGCTCTTTTATACCTTTTCCTGTGCGTACTTTCTTGTTGATTTCGTGGTTCCCACCTCGATGGCTGTTACACCTCGATCAGCTGTTATTTGGAGGTGACCAGGTATCTAGTATCCGTAGGTGAAATTACCAGCTACTAAATCTAATGTTAACTACTTTACAATTAGTTTCAATTAATTCTCAGCGAAATATTACTCTTAAAATATTCAATTCTGTTCATATTCATTTCATTCATTACAAAATTAATGTTTACTTAAAATAAAAGCCTTGGAAGATTTACTCGAAAAGCACTTGGGCTATAAATTCAATTTAGAAATATTTTGTGAGTATGTGAAAATGAGTACTGAAGAAGATATGGTTGTGGATGTAAAATCGTTCCAAACCAAAATGACTTTAATACAGACAAGAGAAGATATCGAAAGCAGCTACAATAATATGATTTATCAGATTTGCAAGAAAATATCTGAGTTTCAGGAAAGGGACAGTGGCTGGTCTCTCGTAAGGATATGTCACGTAGAGTTCAATAAATCAATATCGACCAATAAGAGAATAGCTATAAGAAAAATATTGTTATTTATTAAATTCAATTTATAAACAAAATAATAAATTAAAATATAAATATATATATTAAGCAAAACCTGTTAGATTTAAGAAATTGTATGAATAAATTTGAATATAAAAACACCATAAAACAGTCGATTACCTAAATTTTAAGATTAAGACAGTACCTGAACTGATAGCACTGATTTAACTGATCTGCTCTGATAACTGACTTTGAAATACTATATATGGACACCGCATACAAATCGACGACTATTAAAAAAGTATTCTTGATGATATCGATTTAAAATTCGATACCCCAGAATATTCACCAGTCGATCGGATTGATGAAGGACGTTATAAAGAAAAGACTTTGATATTTACATCCAACTATAAATGAAAGCACCACGGCACTTACATACTAGTATGCAAACAGCCTTTGAACTGATCAGTAATTTTTAAATATAATTAACGCTTATTGGGTCCATTCGGACCCAAAGCGGGCTTTGCGCGCTTATAACTTTTAAACGGTAAGATCTACCAGTCTGAAATTTCGTGGCGGTGAATATTTAATGCAAATCTACTATCCACTTAAAACAAAAGATCCAAAATACTTTTTGGAATAGCTGTAACAAAGATTCTCACACATAAGCTATTTAGGGTCCAAATGGATCCATAAAATATTTTCAGTACATTTCGTCTAAAAAATTACAAAAATTTTAGAAAACGACTGCTTAATGAACAGAATTTCTAATACTGTATTCCGAGGACCGCACACGTAATAAAATTATATTGGCCTTGTAACCTCTTTCTCATAATGGGGACTATAAGCGGTGAAAAGCGGTTTTTTACTTCTTCTACATACAAAAATACCTGACGTGATCAGGTGGGCTGCATAATTCGAAATTCCGAGAATGTATTCCGAGGATTGTAGACACAATAAAAGAGGACGTTGCACATTTTGCACAGGCACTAAAAAAGATAACAAATGTGATGTGGTTTGCACTAATTGCTCAAAATTCATTTGTAGGGAGCCACACTTTGCATTGAATGTACAAACATGGATTCAGATTAGATTAATTTAATTACAGAACGTGATGTTGTATTACCAAATATACTATAGATATGAGAAATAAATGTAAGAAGAGTATAATATATGTATCAAATTAAAAAAAAATTATTTAATAGCTAAATATTCAATAAATTTAATATGGGTCCAAATGGACCCAAAAAAATTATTAGGGTCTTTTTTTTAAGCGTATCTGGGTTAATCAAAGTGCACAGTGCACAGTGCACAGCACAAAACACACGGTGCACAGCACAAAGCACACAGCGCACAGTCATATTCAATTATAATTAAACAGAAAGCGCACAGTGCACAGTCATTTTTCAATTATAAGTAAACACAAATCGCACAGCGCACAGTCAGTCATTTTCAAATATAATTAATCAAAGTGCACAGTGCACAGCACAAAGCACACAGTGCACAGCACAAAACACACAGCACAAAACACACAGCACAAAACACACAGCACAAAGCACAAAGCACACAGCACAAAGCACCCAACACAAATCACACAGCACACAGCACACAGCGAGCAAGCAGAACGCCTCCGCCAACTTGAGCTTAGGTTCTCTCGGGGCTCCTCCACCTCTCCTTCAAGAAAACTACCGCCATCGGCGTCCACAAAAGATAGCTTAAAGGACACAGCCGTCGACCTCGAGGGGCAGCTCACCGTACCCGTACCAAAGCCTGAGGTGGCCAATCCACCAAGCGCGCCGGACAATTTCACTCCGCCGATGAAAAGGGACCCAAAGAATAACTACGCGGCAGTCATCGACCAGGTCCGAAAATGATCCGTTAAATATGACGGAGGCAAAGAATCCTTGGTTTTCCTGGAGCGAATCGAGGAACTGACACAAGCATACGGCCTGGACTTAAATTTGCTTCCCCGGACTATACCGGAACTGTTAAAGGACCGTGCCTTAGCTTGGTATCGAAGCAATCAGCGGAGCTGGGAAAATTGGCAGGCGTTCAGGACGGAATTCAGGGAATTATTCTTGCCGTCACGCTACTTCGAGGAGCTGGAAGACAGCATCGGTCAACGCGAAAGTTTCAAGGATTATGTACTTGCCTTGCAAAGTCTAATGCGACAGGCAAATTATGGGGTCGATCAACAACTGCAGCGCATCTATAGGAACTGCAGGAGCGATTACCCGCTATACATTCGCCAAAACGATTTTTCCACTTTGGCCGAATTGATAACCCTAGCGGAAGATTTCGAAGGCATCCACGTAGAGAGAGAACAAGAGGCACCACAGCAAGGGTACTACGAAACCGCATGCTGGCTGATAGACCGGAGGGCGTGGTGGACGTACGGACGGCCTGTAGGCGATGTGGAGAAAGCGGCCAATTCTGGAGGTCGTGCCGCCGGCCTACATTACTATTCTGTTGGGTTTGTGGTCATAGAAACCGACGAACGATTGAATGCTGCAGGGCTCGGCCGGGAAACGACCAGGGACTGACGGGTAACGAGGAATGACGAGGTTCCCGTAGGCAGACGCACCTCCTACCCGACAACGCCCCTACACAGTACAAGTGCAGATGGCAGACGGTGGAATTCGCAGGGTGGAACGGACACTCGCGGTCAACATAAGACTGGGCCTGACTTGATGCGAAATCGATCTGTTGATTCTGCCGCAAGTCCTAGATCATCTTATTCTTGGGATGGATTTTTTATCACAAGCAGGTGCGGAGATACGCTGTGGTGGACAAACGGTCGAACTCCGAAAAGGCCCGATCACTTCCAGGGAAGCTCAGGTAGCGAGTTGTACCGCAACGCGAGAAGCCCAAGAGGAGCGCAGAGGATCACTGCAGATACCACGTGTAGACCCTGTCCAAGATCGTCCGGCTACCACAGGGCTGCGAGCAGCCACGTCGAGTGTGGAAGGGCCGGTGGCAACTGAGAGCGAGAGGATAGCTGTGTTTCTGGAAGCTGAGCTGCAGGGTTTCGGCTACTTTCCAAAAAAATCCGGCCATGCAGAAAATCATTAATGCCGAAGTAGATGAATTACTAAAGAAGGGTTGCATCGAGGTATCTCACAACCCCTACAAAGCGCCACTGGTACTCGTCAAGAAAAAGACAGGAGAATGGCGAATCTGCGTGGACTATAGACAGCTTAATGTACACTCGGTTCCCGATGCCTACCCGCTGCCAAGTATCAACCACATACTTGACCGTCTCAGGGATGCACAGTACATCAGTAGTCTGGATTTGAAAAACGGATACAGGCAAATCCCGATGGACCCCCGAGTAAGCAGTTTACCGCATTTACAGTTCCGGGAAGAGGTCTGTACCAGTGGCGAGTAATGCCGTTCGGCCTCCATTCGGCTCCGGCAACCTTTCAGCGAGCATTGGATCAGGTCATAGGAGCTGAGATGGAACCAGTCGCCTTCGCCTACCTGGATGACATAAAAGTCACCGGGAGTTCACTGGAGGACCACATGAAAAACCTGAAGGAAGTACTACGACAACTCAAGGCTGCTAACCTTCAAATCAACAGAGATAAGTGCATGTTCTTTCAGCGGGAAATAAAATACCTTGGGCACGTGGTTAGCTCGGATGGAATCCACACCGATCCAGACAAAGTTGCCGCCATCCGGGAACTGATGGCGCCAAAGGATGTGAGAGGTGTTCGCAAGATTCTGGGAATCGCCTTCTGGTACAGACGATTCGTCAAGGATTTTGCCGCCATTGTACGTCCATTAACGTCATTACTCACCAAGGGAAAACGTTCCAAATGGGAGATACAACAGCAGGTTGTATCTCCCATATCAAATGCAGGCATTTGACACCCTCAAGGAAAAATTAACAGCGGCCCCTGTGCTAGCTCGGCCGGACTTCAGTAAAACCTTCATGCTCCAAACGGACGCAAGCGACTACGGACTCGGCGCAGTCCTCACTCAAGAAAGCGATGGAGCCGAACGAGTCATCGCGTATGCTAGCCGACATCTCAGTCCGGTTGAACAGCGCTATTCAGCTACAGAGAAGGAGTGTCTCGCCATATTGTGGGGAATACGAAAGATGCGACCCTACATAGAAGGCTATAAGTTTATAGTCATTACTGACCACCTGTCGCTTAAGTGGCTGATCTCCATCGAGAGTCCGTCAGGTCGAATCGCACGTTGGGCTTTAGAATTACAACAGTTCAACTTAGAAGTAAAGTATCGCAAAGGTAAGTGGAATGTGGTCGCCGACACAGTTTCACGACAACCTCTGGAAATACTGCAGCAGATGACTACGAGCGAGCCCCGATTTAAGTGGTATCAGTCAAAGGTGAGCATGGTCAAGGCAAACCCAGCGGAGAATTCGGATTTTGCATTCATCAATGGTCAACTTTATAAACACTGCTCACGGAGTGACGACAGGCACCAAGTGACCGACTGGAAACTGTGCGTACCAACGCAACTAAGAATTCAAGTACTACGAGAGAACCACGACAATCCGTGTGCCGCCCACCATGGAATCCGGACGACCACCCTGAGGATTACACAGCGTTACTACTGGCCAGGCCTAACCCGCGAAATGATGATCCTCCCAAAGAAAAGACCGGAATGCCTTCTAGTGTTCTTTTATTTTAGAATATGCAGCGGCGGTCTTCGCGCTCTGGGCTTACAAACAGAACTCTACTTTCAAACATTTTCTTATTTCCACTTAAGCTCGGTCGGCGTAGCCGTCGGCGAAACTAAAGTGGACCGGTATGTCGCAATTCACCATTTTGCAATATTAAATTCTTAATATTAATATTTGCCAATATTAACGTCGGCAGAATTAAATTGGGAACGATTTAATTCTTCCGCGTTTGCTCTTTGCTTTTTGCTTTAGCTAATTTTATTTACTCCGAAAGCTGCTCGGTTTGAGCTCGAGAAAAGCTATTCGGTAGCAATTAGCTTCCACACTTGCTACCATGCAGACGGTGCTGGTTATTATCTTGGCTTTCCAGAGCTTTGCCCGGAGTTTACAATTAGCTTCCACACTTGCTACCATGCAGAGTGCTGGTTGCTAGCTTGACTTTCGATCTTCCCAAAACAAAATGCTTGGCTTGCACTAAAGGCTGAACTTGACCTTGGCTCATTAACTGAGTTATTAACAAGTGTCAATGTTCTTGCCTTGATAGTGTGAATGCGACATACAACATCCCTCCTCCCTTAGGGAAAGAAAAAATTAATATCGTGAAGCGATATTAATTTTTTCTGTACAATATGATACAGGAGTGGTTTATTCTAATTCTCTAATATTATGTAACTTAAATCTACCTTAAGTTCTACCTTAGTGTATCCTCGTTGTTCACGTGTGTTGTGGTTGTCCCGCAGCTCCTGGACTTGTTCCCATGTACTCTCTAAGCTGTACCAAACGCTGTACCCATTGCAATTGTAGATCCTGGTTCCGGGATGTTGCTGTTCCACTTGGCGAACCAACAGCACCATAGACTCTGACCCCGGAAGTATTCCGTTCACCATAACCACCGGTTTGTAGGCCCAACTACATTTCAAGCAAAAAAATAAAACTGCAGCCAACTTCAGTGCTATTTTCATTACGTCATTTCCAATTAGAAATTCGCCAAATGCGATCAATCTGCCTTCTTTAACGATTGTTTGGACGGAGTTTGTTTATAAAAGTGCAATTAAGCAGAATCATGCTTTGTAGTGATGTAGTGTAATATCAATAGCTGTGGCAGACTACAGCCTGGTTCGGTGTCAAAGATGACCTATTGTCCCGAGATAAACTGTGGTGTGGTCTGTTTATTGCCTCTCAGATTTGTGACGACATCCAGGAAATTAATTGGTACGTAGCGGCATTCAAATTTTAGAGTTTCCGCAACAAACGCGAATGACATCTCTGGATCAGGTCGGCAGCATATCAGCGACATGCGAGTTTTGGGGTTTTTGTCGCCGTTGGTGTTGCTGCTTGTTCCCTGTTGTTATGGTAGCTGCTTCCTCGATGCGGTTGAGATTCTGTGTCTTAATTCTAATTATTGTTATAATACTACGAATTAGCAGGTACATACTGTAATATTGAATTTTAATTATATTTAATACAAATTTTCTATTTAAAACTATACAATTTACTTAATAGTAGTTTCATTAAGTATAAGCTTCTAATAATCAATCTACTTAAAAGCTCCCAAAAATGATATTATACATTATTTTTCAATTTAATTACAATTAATTACGATTAAATGAGAAAGGAATAATTTTTTCCCCCTTTCTCATTTAAACTTCGCTTTAATAAGCAAATTTTCTTGCTTGCTAAAACGATTTTTATTTTTCTTTCCCTTTGAAAAAATTCTACCGTTTACGTAATTAAACGGTCGCAATTAAACGCTTCGCAAGCATAATGTGCTTGCGGAGGGCAATGTCCTAAAAACGGCTTGAAACAAATATTCCTCAGGTTTTTTTTTAGGGTTCGAATTTCTTTGGTTTTCAAAAACCTGGGACGTTGCTGTTTTAGAGCAACGAGGTAATTTGTACCCTTTCTTGCACAAATGTTGTAATTTGCGTCTAAGTAAGCAAGTTTTTGCTTAATGAAATGCACGTAGCTAAAGTTAGTGGTTAGTTTTAATTAGTTATATTAGTAAAAATTTTCTCCTTCTTCTTTTTGTTATTTTCTTGTCTCTTTTTTTTTGTTGTCTAACATTTTTTCCTCTTTATATTTTATTTTTTTTCTTTTCTCATTTTATTCTACATCTTTTTCTCTTTCTGATTTTTTCCTTTTTTTTTAGAAGTTTTTTTTATTCTATTTTAATATCAATTCTTATAACAATTTTTTCTTTCTTAAATATGTTTTTTTTTTTATATTGTGTATTTTTTTCTCTTTTATTCTTTTCAATAATTAAGGTTAGTGTGTGAGTAAGGTTTTTTTTCTTTCTTTCCTATGAGTATTGTACTCTACCCCCTTTTTGTTTTGGAGCGCAAACATTGAATCTTGGTCAATGTTGGTCCTTTAGTAAACACTTACATTTCCTTACGATGGTCTATACCGAATGTATAGATCTCTAAGAAATTGGAAGTGTATTGTCCAATATATATTATATCTCCTGTTTGGTTAAGATAAACAGAAAAACAAATATATATTCATTTCCCTCAGTTTTAGGTAGGCCTTACATGCGACTCAACTCTGCTCGTATACTTAGTATTGGCATCTGTTTTGTAGTAACAATAACGCAATTGCAACTTAGTATTAGGCATTGCTTAGTGAGCGCCCCTTAAATATCAGTAACTGCTCTTCAAAATCGCTTCTCGAATATTGCATTCTTCGATACATTTCGCAACATACTTAAATCGCTGGCGACGCAGCACTACTCTGGCTGAATGCGTTTCGCAATTTTGCTTACTATTACTGCCCTACTTATCCAAATGACCGAGGCTTGTTTCAGCCACAAGTTCCCGTTGTCGTACAAGTTCCCGTTGTCGTACTACATCACTGGCACCTTGAACCTCCTAGAAGAGCAATATTGGGACATGGACTTGCTGGCCAATGCGCTCCGCCACCTACACGAGGAATTTCAAGGACATCTTACTCACCAAAGACTTGTCTTAATTGTGGACATCCTTGAAGCTCTCCAAAGGAACTTAAATATGCCGGCGCTGCCTCCCTGCTTGGCAGCACTTCGACAGGATTAAGATCTATTCATCATTTGATTTCCTAATGTAATAATAGTACATTTCTTAATAATGAATAATAAAGAGTAACAGAAACTGTCATTTAAAAAAAAATGCTTTATTTATATTTTTTCTTATCTATGTTGGAATTGGTTTTTGTGATTTGTTTGCTCTCCAGAGGTTTGTTTTAATTAATTTCTGTTCTTGAACCTGGCCGCTGGAACTTACACACTGGCAATTGGTGACGAGTCCGCAACACATTTTAACTTTGCGCCTCCAGTATTATCAGGTGGTTTAAGTTGTCCTGTCTTCCTGTGCCGGCGTAGCTCCAATTGCGTTGGTTCATGAATCAACTCTATTGTTGGCCTAGTTACCAGTTGAGATGTGACACATTTGGGTTTTTGATGCGCTTTATACTTAACGCACATTACTATTACTACTACTGCCAACACTATCAACACAATTGATGTTGCTAATCCTGCGATTTCTGCCACGTGTTGTTTGTACTGGATTCTTTGAGTGATCTCTGCCTGCTTAATTCCTGCTTTCAGGTATTCGATACCCCTCTCCCCTGCTTCCAGCGTTTGCCTGAAACTTTTATTATCTGATAATATTATTGGTCTTAGATTTTGCCCCTTTTTCGGAGTTGCTACCGAATCTGTCAAGCTGTTTTTCAGGAATTCTATGAAGTGAGTGTGGTCTACTTTGGCATATATTTTGCTAATTGTAGTTGTTTGGTGTTCCTCGAATTCTATCGTGCGCTCATGATTATGTATTTTACAATTTTGCGTCATCGTTAATATCCCCAACCCTTTTAGAGATATTGTGGTTGACCCCGTGGTGCATGTTGTTTCGAATATTGTGTTATGCCTGAAATTATAAAGCCTTCTGTAGGGTGTCTCAAGTTTTACCATCATCCCCTCGCTTGCCGGAATAGCCGTAGAAATGCACAAATCTTTCATATTCATATTATACTGCTGTAATGCTATTTCGCACGTTGGATGCCTCCCGCTTAGCTTTCTGCCTCGGCTTTTACAGATTAGAATATTGTCCTGTCTATTGAGTTCATTCATTTCCATTGGGTTGCTTATGGCAACCTTCTATATCTTCCCTTGACATACCTCTAAACTGCCATTCCTCTTTTGACTCTGCCAAATAATCGAATGTTGGCTTAACGGTGAGATCATACGTTGTATTCGTGAAAATTTTTACTTGGTATATTTTGTATACGGTATAAACTTCCTCTTCAGGTAAAGGTATCGTTACTCTTATTAGTATATTTTCACCTGTCGTCAACGTATCCACTGTGGCCAACTGGTGTATTCTAAACAAATCGGTTAACAACCACTTTGCTTTGTTCTTCAAATCTAACTTTCCTACGATTTCCTTTAGATCTGCTTCTCTTAGTATTGACGGATGAAGTCTTCCCTTATACAAATCATCAAGAACTTGAATTTCGACTTGTTGTTTTCCCTGCATCTTCACTAAGCTAGCTTGTATCGCTGCTTGTATCTCTAAAGTTCGCAGCAAATTCTCCACTTGAGCCATTTTCCGTTCGTTATTATTATTTATTTGTATTTGGTAATTGATTGTTTTCGCTAGTTCATTCTGAAGTTCATATATGTCATCAGCTGACTGCTTTAGTGATTCTGAAGTTTTTTTGTAATTTGATTCCATCACTGTAACCTGTTGTTCCATCAGCTTGTACGTCTTTGATTGATGATTATCTATATTTTCCAAGTGATTGTAAATTTCACTCGCATCCTTTTGACTCATCGTACCAAATGCCCAATTTAACGCATCTCCTATGAATTCTAATGCTCTTTTACTCCTTCTCTGATGCTTATACGTTTGCTCTATTATTTCTTCGTTATGTATTAATTGATCGATTGTTGCTTTCAATGGGCGGTTTAAATTACTACAAGCTTCTGCAAACTTGGTTATCTCTGATTGTTTATTTAAATTTTCACAAAAGTGTTGCATCTTACTGATGTAATCTAATAATCCGTTTATTATCCCTTCGAAATTGCTACGTTCAACAGTTGTTATTAATGTCCAGGTATCTTTGAAGAACATTGCATGGTTAGTCTTTTCAAATACCAATGGTGTTTCCATTAAATTCTCTGTTTCTATCGCCGAATAGGTCTTAATCAGCGCCACCAGAATGATCAACCCAAAAGTAATGGTTCGCATTTTGCCTCTGTTAACGCCAACTGACGCTCGCCAGAGATGCTCCCTCATCGATCGGTAGGGTGTCAGGAGTGAGCACTCCAGTCTCTCTCCTGTCAGCCTGCCGGTCGTGAGGGGCGCCTCTCTCGTGAGCGTAAGCCCGGGTGCGGGCTCTCTCCGCGGCAACTGGCGCGGTTTGACCGGCTTCCAGCGATCGTAGCTTAACCCATGCACTCACTTGCTGACACTTCTTTCTCAATCGTGGACGCGTGCGGAGTGCACCTGACTACCGTTTTTTTACAAAATATATATATAACTGTGGTGAAATTAAAGTTTAAATAAACCAACAAAACAAAACTACCTGAGTTTCGTATAAACATTTGGTCCTTCGAGCCGGATTTGTGCTCGGAGACCACCCCACAAATCTCAAATAAACATTTGGACCAGACGAGCCGGATTTGTGCTCGGAGACCACCCCACAAATCTCAAATAAACATTTGGACCAGACGAGACGATATATATATATATATATATATATATATATATATATATATATATATATATATATATATATATATATATATATATATATATATATAGGTGTATATATATATATATATAGCACACAGAATATATATATATATATATATATATATATATATATATATATATATATATATATATATATATATATATATTTCCGTGCTCCCGCACAAGAAATCTTTAGACTCTAAAGTTTAGAGCAGCCTTCTGCTGAGCTCTCAAGAGAGATTGCTTTGGTTTCACGCTCTCACATTTTTGCACCAAGTCACTTGAGTGCTCCGTAATTGCGCTCAGTGCAAAAACGAAAAACCACCACCTTTTGCTGGTTGGTTTTTGTGGGTATTTTTTTCTGCTGCTCGCGCTCTTCCGCTTGCGTTGATCAGTCATACAGAGTGCACACAGAACACAAAAACCTGTTTTTTCTGTCTGCACTCTCCCAAGTGATAGCAGTGAACAAGTGAAATTCACTATTCAACGGTGACCCAACGCGAATTCGAAAAAGCGAGACACCCGGTAGGCAGAAGTGTTCGCAGCAACTAGTCTCTTTGTAACTAGTTGCCAACTTTAGAGACAACGCGTGGTTGATTTTCGGAAGCAAGCTCCTCGAGCCCCAACGCAATTAGCTAGCGACGCGCAAATATTCTGTGACTTTTTTCCTCTAAAATAAAATACAATTTTTTCCGAAATAGTTTTTCGGTGCGTTTTCTTTTGGTTTTTCGACTTTCTTCGCCGCACCTAAGCGAACCCTAAAAATATAATGGCGTCACTCGACAAATTTATACGCGCCTCCGACGCGATCGTCGAATTCGAGACCGACTTCGTGACCATCCCTGAGCAGGAGCACTCGGACTTTTCATTAGATGCTCATCTGGAAGAGCTCAAGACGATGTGGAACGCGACAAAGGAAGTCTACTACACGTGCCTAGACCAGTTGATGGCCTCCGAAGAATCCGCACCCGCTGACGTAGAAGTGATTAAGACGAAGCATCGCAACTGCTACCGAACTTATATTCGCTGCGCCACGAAAATCGGCGGATGCCGAAAAACTCGTCTCACTTCTTCCGCACTCAATACAGCAGCAGCTGAAATGCCAGCATCTGGCTACAACATCAGCTTACCCCCTTGCGACACCCAAGCCTTCCACGGCGATTACCTCTCGTGGCCCTCTTTTAGGGATATGTTCACGGCCCTTTATATCCAGAACACCCTAATTGCGCCGGTGGAGAAACTGTTCCACCTGAACCAGAAAACTACGGGCGAAGCGAAAGAAATCGTGCAGAAATCCCCTCTCACGAACGAAGGCTTAGCCCAAGCGTGGAAAAATCTGTCCGACAGATACGAAAACAGGCGCGTCCTCACCAACGCCCATTTGAAGAAACTCTTCGGTCTGTCCCCCATCACGAAGGAAACCGTTGGCGCTATTCAATCTGCAGCGCGAAATCAATAATATTCTCGCCGCGCTCGCGCTACAAGGTTTAGCGATTATTACCTCCCATTGGGACGCAATAATCGTCTTTTTGTGCTCCAGCAAGCTCCCAGAAGCAACGCTTTCCCTTTGGGAACAATCTCTCACGAACAAAACGGAGATCCCAAAATGGACAGATCTGGATGCGTTTCTCACGCATCGCTTCCAGACCCTTGAAACGGTTCAAGATATTAAGTGCACACCCGCATCGAAGTCAACACAGCCCCAAACTATGTCTCACTCGACTCCAGCCTCTAAACGCGTCAACACCTTCCAGTTGAAGGTGTCCCAAGATAGCTGTCCTCTTTGCCAGAAGCAGCACAGGCTGAGATCCTGCGCTCAGTTTCTCAGCTTGCCCGTTCCACAGCGGCATCACACCCTCTTGCATCGTGAGCATGCTCCATCCTCCTCGAATGCTGTATCAGATTCGACCCCACGTGCCTCACATCAAGAGCGGCAGTTTGAAAACGCTCCGCGTGCTCAAGCCCCTGCCTATTCGAACTTTATTCCCGGTTCGACTCATCATGCTTTTCAGCAAGAAAGGCCGCATTATTCGATGCGACCTCCCACGCATATACAGTCCACTCATCCCCTCACACAGCAACGAAATCAAGAGCAACGGTATGATAACGCTCCGCGTACTCAAGCCCCTGCCTATTCGAATTTTTTTCCCGGATCGACTCATCATGCTTCTCAGTAAGAAAGGCCGCATCCTTCGATGCGACCTCCCACGCATATACAGTCCACTCCTCCCCCCGCGCAACAGCGAAATCCACAGGACACGCATCAGGTGTGCTTCGCGAAAGCACCAAAACAGGTACTGTTAGGGACTGGTAACAATACGCCATCACGGTACATGTTACATCGCGCGTGCCTTGATTGATCCTGGGTCCGAAGTGTCGTTCATCTCTGAACGCATACAAAAGCTCTTAAAGCTCCCAGCGCGGCCAACTACCGCAGAAGTCTCCGGTCTCAACGAGACCGTGTCCGCAAAAATATCAAGATCGTGCGATTTTCTCATGAATTCGCCACTTGATCCCAAATTTCAAATCAACGTGACGGCGCTCGTGCTCCCAAAAATCACAGGGCGGTTGCCCTCCCACTCGTTAGACAGGTCACTTCTCAGTGGCCTCCCTCAAGACATCGAGTTTGCAGATGTCAACTTCTCCAAAAGCGAGCAGGTCGACGTCCTCATCGGAGCCGATTTATACCCAGCAATCCTGCTGGACGGCATCCGCCGCCAAGTGATGGGCTCCCTCATGGCTCAGCAAACCGTGTTCGGTTGGATCCTAACCGGCCCGGTTCCCACCATGCAATCTGCCACGGCACGCATCAAAGCGGCTTACACAGCGAAGTCACCTTCGAACAACAGTTCGAACGTTTTTGGGAGGTGGAGAAACTTCCCAAAACTAGATTGCTATCCCACTCCGAAAAGTTTTGCGAAGAAAAATACGCGAAGACGCGATGACGGCCGCTACATCGCGCCATTGCCTTTAAAGTCGGCTTTCCAGACACGCTCCGCTCAGGGGCTTCGAGACATTCAAAATGTATCGCCAAATATTGGTCGACCCAAAGCACACACCATATCAGCGCATTCTCTTCCGAGACCCGTACAAGTCCGAACTTACCGACTTCGAGCTTCAAACCGTAACGTTTGGAGTTAATTGCGCCCCGTGCCTGGCAATACGCACCCTTCTTCAATTGGCAGACGACGTGAAGCCCCAGTTCCCGCTTGTAGCACACATTCTACAGCATTCCATGTACGTGGATGATGTGTTAACAGGCACGCATGACCTGGTGACAGCTACCCAGACCCGCGACCAACTCATAGCGGCTCTCGACTCGGCAGGGTTTCCCCTGCGAAAATGGACTGCCAACCATAAAGGCATTCTGGCAGACTTACCGGCATCCCATCTGCTCCATACCGATTTTCTGACGCTACAAGACTCCAGCATCGCTAAAATGCTGGGAATTCGCTGGAACGCGACCCATGATGACTTCTACTTCGACGTGCAAGCTATCGTCATCAAAGCTGCGTACACAAAACGGGAAATGTCTCTGGTCGCCAAGCTGTTCGATCCAGCCGGTTAGCTGGCTCCGATAATCGTTGCAGCAAAGATTCTGATTCAGCAAGTCTGGTTGGACAAAATCGACTGGGATGACACTCTGCCTCAGGTAACTCACGCTAACTGGTTAAGTTTTCTCCAGAATTACCAGCACATCCGCGCCATCCGCATCCCGCGATGGGTGAGTTACGCCCCAGAAAGCCGCACTCCATGCCTTTTGCCTTTTGCAATGCCTCAGAAAAGGCCTACGCACGAGTCATCTATGCCCGCATCACGGTCGTTCAGGAAGTCCAAGTTTTCCTTTTGTACTCCAAAACTCGTGTAGCCCCAATTAAAACTTTGTCTCTCACCAGGTTAAAATTGTGCGGAGCCACTTTAGTACCTGAGATCATCGACACTCTCGTGCCCACGCTGCAGCTGCCCCATTACACGATCTACTGTTGGAGCGACTCCACCATTGTTTTGGCCTGGCTGAAGAAATCCCCCTGCGTTTGGGCGACGTTCGTGGCAAATCGAGTTGCCAAAATCATCGAGAAGGTACCACAGTCGCAAGGTTTCATGTGGATTCCCAGGACAGCCCCGCGGATTTAGCCAGTCGCGGTGCCACGCCCCAAGATCTCGCTGAGAGCACCCTCTGGTGGGTTGGACCTGCTGGCTCGCCCACGATAAGAATCGCTGGCCCGAATTCCGCGCCTACGACGAATATGTCACCAAACGAGCAAAAAGCTGTCACAACGCTGCACACCCATTGCGCTACCGATGAGGATCCTCTCGAACGATTTTCGTCGCTGCCACGAGCCCTACGTGTATACTCATACGTACATCGATTTCTCCATAACGCTCATCCAGCTCAGCGTCACCTGCACTCGCACCCCAACCTGCACCTCCCACCGGGAGAAATCAAGGAAACTAAACGCTGCCTCGCGATCTCCTGCCAGAAGACTCATGTTACGGACGAGTACGCCGCTCTCGTAAACCACACGATGCTGCGATCTAAAAGCAGTTTACTTTCGTTGAACACCTTTTCTCCACACGGATAACACGATGCGCGTTGGCGGGCGGTTGTCCTCGTGTCCCAACTTGCCTTTCGACGAACGGCACCCGATTATTCTGCCATACGGCTGCCTATTCTCGCGATTGCTCATTCGTTTTATACACGAAAATAAGTTCTTCGTCTGGTCCGTACCCAATTCTGGGTACCCTTATCAAAACGACGACCCATACCTGCAAGCCTTGCATCCTACATCGGAACAAGCAACGAACCCTGTACATGACAGCCCATTATTAACACATTTTCTCATTACAGAGCCAATATGTATTTAAGCCGCTGGCAATATGCGCGGACCCGAAGAGGGCGTCTGCTGGCACCACCCGGGGCGGTGCCCATCTGCGCCGCCGCGCCGCCTATTGCTGCCCACCGTCCTCGGGAGCTGTCCCCAACGGCTGACACCGGCCCCGAGACGTCTGCGGCCTGCACCACCAGAACCGGCGCCGAGACGTGCACCACCAGCACCGCCGGCTCCATCAGCACCATCGGCTCCATCAGCACCATCGGCTCCAAGACACGCGCCTCCAGGTCGTCCGGCCCCACGACGCGCGCCAGTGATGCCGGCCAGGCGGCACGCCTGGTGCCCGCCAGCCCAGCGGCTTCCTACGGAGGGCCGCGAGCGCGAGCTGTGCTGTCCCCTGTGTACGGGGCGGCATGTGCTGAGCCGTTGTCAGCTGTTTCTGCAACAGACACCAGCGCAGCGGAACTTGACGGCACACGCGCGGCACATGTGCCACAACTGTTTGGCGCGGTCGCACAGATTGGCTGAGTGCCGGAGCCCCATGCGCGGCCGCAAGTGCGGGGAGGCGCACCACACGCTCCTCCACTAGGCCGGAGACGAGGCACGGCGCCAGTTGTCGGGGTTTGGGGATTTGCAGTCCTGCAAGGCGGGCGGTATGCTAACGCCAACTGCCGCTCGCCAGAGGTGCTCCCTCATCGATCGGTAGGGTGTCAGGAGTGAGCACTCCAGTCTCTCTCCTGTCAGCCTGCCGGTCGTGAGGGGCGCCTCTCTCGTGAGCGTAAGCCCGGCTGCGGGCTCTCTCCGCGGCAACTGGCGCGGTTTGACCGGCTTCCAGCGATCGTCGCTGGACCCAGGCACTCACTTGCTGACACTTCTTGTCAATCGTGGACGCGTGCGGAGTGCACCAGACTACCGTTTTTTTACAAAATATATATATAACTGTGGTGAAATTAAAGTTCAAATAAACCAACAAAAACAAAACTACCTGAGTTTCGCATAAACATTTGGTCCTTCGAGCCGGATTTGTGCTCGGAGACCACCCCACCAATCTCAAATAAACAGCCTCCCTTATGGACTCCCTTTTGACGTTTCTTTTTCCTAAAAATTATATATACTATAGTTATATACAAACTACTTGCTACTATCCCAATTTCTAATTTTTTATACACTCCTACACTCTATACCTGTTGCTATACAATTTAAGGAGATTATTGTGAAAGGGTTTGCCTTTCCCCTTGATCTCCAAAAACGTAGTAATTGGGATCTTTATTTTCTTAACCTTGTAGGGACGTACCCATATTGGAGAAAAGTTATTTTTCCTAGCCTGATTCTTAATCAAAACGTTATCTCCTACCTTGAGTTCTACTAAATTTAACTTATTATCATACTGCCTCTTAGCTACTTGGTTCACTAAATCCTGATTCTTTCTCACGATTTCGTGAGCTCTTTGTATTTGAAATTTTAATACTTTATTCGGATCTTCGGCATTATATACCGGACTACACTTTCTTCTTAAATTAGTCGGCATCTCTGTATCGAATCCAAATAATGTACGGAACGGTGTTTGTTTGGTCGTAATGTGGGGTGAGTGGTTGTGAACATGCATCGCCGCAGTTAACCATTGATCCCAATTCGACCCGTCTTCTTTAGCAAAACTACGCAAATACTCCGTTAAAGGTCTGTGGCTTCTTTCTAATGCGCCATTAGCGTGCGGATGGTACGGTGTTGTGTGCAATTTTTTAATTCCCAAAAGTTTGCCAGTTTCGGTGAATAATTTTGAAGTGAAATTAGTACCGTTATCCGTTACCAAAACGCGTGGAATTCACGTACCGCGTTATTACCTCATCATAAAAAGCTCTAGCTACGGTGCTTGCTTCAGCGTCAGGGATAGCTGTGCATGTCATAAATTTTGAAAAATCATCCTGAAATGTTATGATGTATTTACTACCGGACATAGTTCCCGGTAAAATACCCACAATATCCATGTAAACCTTATCAAAAGGCCGCACTGGCGTGTCTGTTAATACTAGTGGCATTTTCGTCAATTTTGAACTTTTGTTGACTTGACATTTGGGACATGTTTTACAATATTCTTTAATCTGTTTTTGCATGCCCGGCCACCTGTATTCTCGCCTAATGCGTAAATAAGTCTTCACTGCCCCCCGATGGACCCCTAACGGTGAACCGTGGAAATCTCTCATTACCGTTTCTATATCCTTAGAGTCTGATAGCAATACTGCATTATCAGATCTTCCCTTTTCTGCATCGCATGTTGTTGCGTACCCTTGCTGTGAGTTTTAACATGAACTGTCTACCTCATCATGTTCCTTCGCTTTCGCTTTTGAGCGAGTCTGTACGGCAACAATACCATTATTTTCTTGCGGAATCCTGCTTAATGCGTCTGCATTCAAATTCTTCTTACCGGGTTTATATAAAATTTCGAATTCGTATTCCGATAGTTTATGTCTAAACCTGGCTAGACGAGAAGTCTGATCCTTCAAATTCGCTATACCCTTCAATGGTTGGTGGTCTGTCACTATCTTAAAAGGTCTTCCCAGAATATACGCTCTGAAATTTCGTGTAGCCCATACAATAGCCAATAACTCCCTTTCTATAGTTGAGTATCTCTTCTCGGTGTCACTCAACGCTCTGCTAGCGAAAGCTATCGGTCTATCCTCGCCAATTTTCCCTTGCGACAACACGGCCCCTAGAGCTTCTCCGCTAGCATCGGTGGTCAACAGAAATTCCCTGCTAAAATCCGGGTATGTTAATACCGGTGGAGAAGTTATTGCTTGTTTCAATGTCTCGAAGGCCTTTTGGCAATCCTTGGACCATTTAAAAACTACATTCTTCCTCAATAGCTTATTAATAGGTAAAGCTATCCTTGTCATATTGTCTATGCATTTCCTATAATAATTTACTAAACCCAAAAATGCTTGTACTTCCTTCCTATTCCTAGGTGGCAAAATGTTCTTAACACATTCTACCTTCTGTGGGTCCGGCAGTGCACCATTTTCCGAGCACTTATGACCTAAATACACGACCTCGCGCCGCAAAAACTGGCATTTCTTAATATTTAATTTGAGATTATTAATTCTTAAAGCTTCTAACACTTTCGCTAATCTAACCTCATGCTGCTCTACATTACTACCATAAACTACGATATCATCTAAATATACAAAACAATCTATTCCTTGGAGACCTGTGAGGATGTGATTCATGATCCTCTGAAAAGTAGCAGGCGCGCCCGTTAACCCAAACGGCATTCTCTTAAACTCAAAATGCTCCAATCCTGTGCTAAATGCCGTTTTTCCTCTATCCCTCTTATCCACTAACACCTGATGATACCCACTAGCTAAATCTAAGGTCGTAAAATATGTACTATTGCCTAATTGATCAAGAATCTCATCAATTCTCGGAATTGGAAAAACTTGTTTGATTGTGACTTCATTCAGTTTCCTGTAGTCCACCACTAGTCTCCACTTCTTTTCTCCGTTTTCACCACCCTTCTTGGGAACTAACAACAATGGAGAGTTCCAGGGAGAAGTACTTGGTCTCACTATTCCGTCATGCAAAAGTTTAGCTACCTGTCTGTTCAATTCTTCCCTATGAGCCTGTGGGAGTCTATACTGTCCCTGATTTATTGGAGCCTGTTCAGCCGCCGTTGGAATTGTGTGTTTCAACACCTTTGTGCACGTTAAATTATCACCCTCTAGCAAAAATATATCATGAAACGTGGAAATGATCCTTTCCATTGATTTCATTTCCTCCGGATTTAGGTTGGGGTCTAATACTATTTCCTTCTTCAAGGTCTCTAACCTTTTCTCCACATTTATACCTTCTCTCTCTCCCACTCTATTTATCATACTAGCACGGGGTGTTTCAAACTTACTGAAACTAGAAAACCCCGGCCTAAAATCACTGTCTATTTCTACATCCTTATCTGTTGAATTCAGTATTGGAACATAAACTACGTCCATACTTACCCTCGCTAATATTTCCCCCATATACACTCCTGGAACTATTTCCTGCTCATGAACTGTTATCTCCGGAATATTCGTTCTGATCCTAATTGGAACTACTCCAATAGTTCTTGCCATTACTTTAGAATTTTTATTAAGTAAAATTTTATCTAACTCCCCCTTTGACCGCATAACCAGGGTCTCAATGTGTTTCTTCCTCTCATCTATAAATGTTACTTGCTTAGTAACCGTGTTTATAATCGATCTATTCCACAAATTGTCCCTGCAAATTATGCCATCTGCTGGCATACCCCTTAGTGGTCACACATCCACCAAATGCTCCGCTTAAACTCTTTGTATCCTCCTGGTTTACAATTGTACCCGCCTTTAACGAAACTTCCTTTACCAGGCTTGTATCCGCTCCCGTATCCACCAGTAAAACGAGTTTTCCATTTATAGCCTCCGCGCAAGGTAATTCAATGAGCACGTCATTTGCCTGGGTTTGAGTCCAGCTAGATACTCCTGTCTCAGTTTGTTTATCACTGTTGTACAAATTATAATTCAACCAAAAAGACTTCTGTTCCAGGTCGTGGTTTTTCATTTTTGACTCTACTGCTCCCACAACCGTATGCTTCCTTTGTACACTGTTACTCTCTTCATCATTTGTACCATTTGGCCTTGCACTAATTTCAAAATCTCTTAAACTCGGTAACGTATCCACAATCGTTTCCGATGTCGGACTTACAGTTACTCTCACATCAGTTGAAGTAGGTAACGTATCCACAATCATTTCCGATGTCGGACTTACAGTTACTTTTTCATTTGACGAAGTTGGTAACGTATCCACAACTGTTATCGATGTACGACTTACAGTTACCACTTTATTCATTGAGGTTGGAAACGTATCCACAATCGTTTCCGATGTCGGACTTACTGTTACCACCTCATTTGGCCTTAAGTTACTATTTGTGTAGGGTTCCCAGACTATTGGCCTTGTCTGGGCCCTCTGAGGTTTCCCTGAAACCTGTCCCAATTCTTTTTTGCCTCACAATCTCTTACAATATGCCCTGGTCTGTTACACCAATGACACACCGTTCTGTTTGATCTGTCTGGCATGTCCTTCGCACCCTGTCTTTGCACACCGTTTGATGCATTCGAATTCGGGTTTTCGAACCTTCTCTGACTCTGCTGTTGGATCGAATCTGGTTGCCAATTCCGCTGTGGTTGGTTCCTTGGCACTTCCACTCTCCGGTTTGACTGACCTCGGTAACCATTTAATGGCTCTCTCATGTAGTTATTTGCTCCGTGGTCCTGTGCCCATTGATTTCCGCACCTCCAGTCTGTCTCATGCCCATATTTAAAACACTTCTGGCAATACGGAGTGTTTTCCCTCACCAGACATTTTTCCCTCGTATGTCCCCTTTTATTACAAAATGAGCAAATGATTTTTTCCTGTGGCCCCCTCGGGATGTTTTGCATTGCCTCCGGCCTTTCCAAACGCTTCTGCGCAGGAGGTCTTATGTGGGAATCCAATAAATTCATATTACTTTGCAATAAATTCATATTACTTTGCAATAAATTCATATTACTTTGCATTTGCGTGGTTGCTTGTTGACAGAGGGAACTACTCCTTTGTATAGTACTGAATGTATCTATGGCTATCTCAATCATTTCTTCCAGGGTTTTCCCAGTGACACTCAGCATATAAACCCTCAATGTCGCGTCTCTTAAACCCGTTTTAAACGACTGCTTTGCTGTTGAATCTATCATACCCAGAAGCGCACTATCACCGACACCCTTATAGAAACTCTTTGCAATTTCTATTGCTTGATTCCTTTGGGTACTAACCCGTCTGGGGAACGCTCGAATTTCCTCGCTCGGTAATTGGCTACAATTCTATAGCTTCGTTAGTACAGATTCCAAGGAAACATTCGGTAAATAGGCTCTTTTTATCACCAGGTACAATTCCTCTAGGTTAGCGAAACTCTGTGATCTAACAAGATCATATGCGTCTCCATATAACCTCTGCTTGATGCAGTCTATGTAGTCCTGCACATTCCCTTCCGTCTTCCGCTTCTCTCGCAGGTAACTCACATCCCTGTATGAATTTATAAACTTCACCCCTTAAATCCGGGGACTGGGTTCCTGAAAACAGTGGAACCAGGCTGTTTGTAAGTTTTGCTATTTCTCCTATACCCATCTTATCTATTTGAGTTTCTGAATGTCTAGGCAGAGGAAAGGAGCGTGATCTGTCAACTATTTGACACGCTCTCGGAGGGGTTGCTTCTTTATGATAGAGTGTCTGTTCATGAGCTAACGAAACTTCCTGGTTTAGCAGTCTGTTCTGTTCTTTCAGTTCCTGAATCTTTTGTTCGCTGCTTCTAAGGTTAAACAATCTTCCCTTGTCTTCTGTGCGGATTCATTCGTTAATGCAAGCTCTATTGTACTCCCTGCTAAATCTTTTCTATTCAACAATTTCCTAAGCTTCTCGTTTTCGGATTCCACGTTTTTTATTAATTCCTCCTGAAATATTCTATCAACTAAATAGCTATCATATCTATTCTTGAATGCCGCGACCTGTAATTTCCATTCATTTATTTCTTCCTCTTTAGCATGCACCTTATGCTGCATAAACTGCAGCAGCTCTTCTACAATAGCATCCGCTTTTTCAACTTTCGTAACATTACCTAATCCTACTATTCTTGTTTTAATTAGCTCCCATTATCATTATTCGCTACTGTGCTTTTAAGAACCTCCCAAATTTTCGCTAAAAACTCCCCTAACTCTCTTTGCAATTCTTCATGGGTTCTCTTCAAGTCTAAATATATCTGTTCTTGCACTGACTCTGCCATTAATTACATCGCGTTCGTTTCTCTATAATTTCCCCCCCCCCCCCTCATTTAATGTTTTCAATTCAGTAGCTTTTAACCCGACTAGTTAGCAAAACTGCAATAATCAGCAATCCTCTTATTTGCTACTACTGACCTAATTTCCCTTTCAGAATAACAAAATCAAGGCCAGCGACAGTGGCTACATTTAAACGAGCGTCGAATTTCTTGACTTGCTCCTCAGAGTTGAACGGAATAAAACCCACAAAACAAATTATCACGCTTACAATTTTGCAAACGCTTTCCTTCTGACGCGCTAACAAGCAAAACAAAAAAAAACACAGTAACTTTTGCGCTGAAATGTGATCTCAAGCAGGCACCGACGCCACTCTTGAGTTTCGCTTCACGTTCATATTATACAACAAATATCCACTTATTTTCATTTCATTTAATAAAATGAATAAGCGGTCCGCTTCTTATGAGTTAGCTTTCGACTATATTAAAAAAAAACCCATTCTTAACTTATTTATTGCATTTATTTATTTCATTAATTACTCATTACAACTGTCTCCATTCCTAAAGTATAATTTCTCTGCCCCTGGAAGTTTTTATACCTGTTGTCGCGCTCTTCCTTTCGATCTACGTTGCTCCAACCGTTCCTCTAGGCTTCCTATTTCTTCCCATGCTCTGCGTGATGCCTCCCATGGAACTGGATTAGTGGTCTCTCGTACCAGTGCCCTCAGGTATGCTAGGCGTTTCCTGTCCTGCGTTAGTTTACCGCCACGACGCTTCTTCGGCTTCGTTGTTTTCGGTGTCGCAGTTGCCACTCGCTCTCTTTGCTCCAGCCGCCGCTTACGATATTCCTCTATCGTTAATTTTGCTGGTCCTTGTTTCTTTATTTCCGTCGGAATATCCTTCGGTGCCTGTGCCGTACTCTCCGTTACGTACTGTGGCACGTATTCCATTGAGTCTTCTCAGTCCTGGATATGTTCCGTATCTGACCACGAATAATCACTTCTATATTTTCCACAAAAACCATTTAAAATAAACAATATTGTCCTCGCTTGCAATGAAATTTAATTTTTAGAACTCAATTTTACTCAGCAAACGACTCAAAAATTATAGATTTTAGCTCCCGATTTTAATCAGTTCGCTTTAACTGGGCATTTACACACCCCACTTCGCGTGGGACAGACAAAATGCCAATGTGGAATTTAGAAAAGCCTAAATCGTACATAACTCCGTTAAAGAACCAAATTATCCTTACGGGTGTTATTATCCACAAAATTTTATAAAGAGGTTACCGCATTGAGTGCACGCAAAAAATTTTCCCCTAATAAGGGATCTTTTTAATTCGGAAAAATTAACAACTTATTACTCTTATTATTCCCATTACTACTATTATCATATTAAGAATTTATTTAATTTACTCAAAAATTTATTCCTTCCCAAATAATTCACTTTCGAATATCACTTTAAAACTATTCAACACTTCTAAAACTATTTAAAAACTTTCTAAACAGCTTCCCACAGTGAAAGGGTCGACCTCAGCAAAGGTTTCGTCCGGCGTGGAACGTCGTTGGACAGACAAGGGTGCCTGGCTTGACGCTGGCACTCCTTTTATTTATTCCACAATTTCACCAAAAATTTTCACTTACCTTTAATTTCCTTCGAGCGATCCTCGGTTCGAAAATCCGGCTCCGCCAAAATGTTGTGGATACCTCCTGGAAATGATGATCCTCCCAAGGAAAAGACCGGAATGCCTTCTAGTGTTTTTTTATTTTAGAATATGCAGCGGTGGTCTTCGCGCTCTGGGCTTACAAACAGAACTCTACTTTCAAACATTTTCTTATTTCCACTTAAGCTCGGTCGGCGTAGCCGTCGGCGAAACTAAAGTGGATCGGTATGTCGCAATTCACCATTTTGCAATATTAAATTCTTAATATTAATATTTGCCAATATTAACGTCGGCAGAATTAAATAGGGAACGATTTAATTCTTCCGCGTTTGCTCTTTGTTTTTTGTTTTAGCTAATTTTATTTACTCCGAAAGCTGCTCGGTTTGAGCTCGAGAAAAGCTATTCGGTAGCAATTAGCTTCCACACTTGCTACCATGCAGACGGTGCTGGTTACTATCTTGGCTTTCCAGAACTTTGCCCGGAGTTTACAATTAGCTTCCACACTTGCTACCATGCAGAGTGCAGGTTGCTAGCTTGGCTTTCGAGCTTCCCAAAACAGAATGCTTGGCTTGCACTAAAGGCTGAACTTGACCTTGACTCACTAACTGAGTTATTAACAAGTGCCAATGTTCTTGCCTTGATAGTGTGAATGCGACATACAACAGTATGTACGAAGCTGCGAATCCTGTCAAAAGTACAAAGTCTCACAGGAACAGAAGGCGGGATACATGCTTACACAATTAACTGACGAACCATGGAAAATCATTTGCGCTGACTTCATCGGCCCGCTTCCACGCTCGACACATGGCAACGTGGTGGCACTTGTGATCTTCGACAAGTTCTCGAAGTGGAGATTGTCCCACTTCGTCCAGCAACGACAAGCGGACTAATAAAGGCTTTACGAGAGCGGATAATCTGCCGGTATGGAGTCCCGAAAGTACTGGTGTCGGACAACGGACCCAACGGAAACAGCACAACTGGTTTCCGAAGGGGGGGGGGGGGTAGGCGCCCGCACTGCACACATCAGCGAGCTGAAACCATACCACCAGCGAGAGGAGACCGAGACGAGGGGATAGATAAATAGACATCACCAGCCAGCCCGAGGTGGAGTCCACCATTCCGGCCAGTCACTATGGGGACTTTATAGACGAACGCCGACACGTAATGTAGCTAATGAATTTGTATTTTCCAGTAGATTCAGTCAGACCGAAACAGGGTTGCAAGGCTCCGACAGCATAGCGCACAATTATCATGACAAACATCCGGTGCTGCTATAGTTTGATTCGCTCCCTACTGGTCCGCACGAAGACGTGGCCGGTATTCTGAGGGACTACCTAGCTATCGAGCTGCAGGTCAAGCGGCCCGACCTCCAATTTCCACCCTTCGATAGGGTCAGCTTCGCGCTGTTCGAGGCCGTCGCCCAACAACAAAATAACGGGCATGACTGTGGGGTGTTTATGATACATTTTCTAGAGAAATGGTTAGCTCGCTCGACCCAAACAACGGTGCTGCCAGTGACGGAGGGTTTCTGCCCAGACGGTAAGAGGGAGTCGATCGCTCGGACGATCCAGGAACTGGTGGAAGGTCGATATGGTACCAAGAAGGTGGTCCTTCCGGCACTAAATTTTGCTAGCGCGACACCGGAACAGGAATGCCTCAAGAGAGCGCCGTTGTACAACGAGGAGAGCTCACCTCTACCGAAGTGCCCGAAAACATCCAGCACGGAATGGAGCGGTGCGCCTACCGGAGCCGAAGAAGAAAACCCGACGAGCAAGGCCGAACTCCGCCGATTAGGTGAACGCGCAGAAGCTGCCACATTCCCCAATGAAGACCACGATTGGTGGCCCCCGGCACTGGTTTCGACGGAGGTGTGGAATGAGGCGATGACAGTTAAAGGCTACCTGGAGCCGAACAACCCTATGGCCGGCCCCACTACCTGTGGTGCCAAATTTCCAAGCCCCGCAGTAGATACGGCGGTGGCGGACGATGACGTCTTCGACCGTTTCGGTGAAGTTAAGAACCTTTTTCCGGACACAACCCCGCTCCTGAGGTACTACGACCCCCTCAGCGGAACGTATTACGACGACCTGTGCGAAGAAGTCGAGCGAGCCGACTCGGACGATTGCCCGGTGAGGGAGAGTAGTGCACACACCGAATACAGCACAGACAACCAGAAATCAGCACCAGTGGAAGATCCGGGAACGGGTGGCCTTGCCACCAACCACCTAACGCCAACCACCCTAGAGAGTCCCGAAAACCTCCTGCAATTCAACAACCTGAGGGAGCTGAGGGATTCAACCGGATGCCAACTCTCGGCAACCGGACGCCAGGGAATCGCAGAGCGCTTCGATCGCCTAACAAAGAATCTGGCGACCAATCACCGACGACACCGGATGCAGTTCGTATGCGAATGATATAGAGTCACCCTGAACGCCCGTCCGCACGCAACAGCCGTGTCTCTTCGTCGTCTCCCCGAAGGAAAAAGGGGAGTGTGAGGACTAAAAGTTTCAGCCCTCACAAGCGAATGTCCCTCGTGTAAACAGACACCAAGGGAAATGTGAACGAAAAATTCTGCAACCCTGGGAGTAAGAAAAGACGCTTAAAAATGGGAATTATACCGTTACTTCGAGATATAAGCAGCGTGCACGGGGAGACTCGCTCTCTTCCCTGTGGTTCCGGCGTGTGGAGAAGACTTAGCAGCGACGACTTGGATATTTTAGTGACAATATACTTAAAGTAATTTTGTGAATTCTGTAAAAGAAAACCGTTGAATATACATATAGAGAGAACTGAAGATCGCGGTATAGATTATTACAACGCGATTCTGCCGAAGAGTGACTCAAAGTGCACAGTTGAGTGGATCTGTTCTATTACGGGTAAAAGTGAGACAGAATTCGATCTTTCGGCTTTCAAAGCCAAACGCACGAGGTTTGAGTGCTTCTTAAAGCTGACAACCACGTGCCCGCGTGTTCAAAGCCCCGATTACTCAAGACGGACTCCGATGATCTCAGTTACATTTTTTTTCAGGCTATCGCGTCGGGTAAATTTAATGTTGCATTCATTGCAATCGAATGCTTGTTTTTTAGCATGTTTGTTTAAATCATGGCGTTGAAGGCTGCGATTTTCGGTGAAACGAACACCACACTCACTGCAAATGAATCCTTCCATTTTGAAAAGATTTAACTGAATATGTCGTTATGGTTGATGATGATTATGATGATAATAATATTAATGAAGTAGATTTCACTTCAGTCTCCTTAAAATTTTGAGCGTCTTTCTAAAAACTATAAGTTTTAGTTTTACACTTTAATGTACTCTTTGTGAATGCTCTGGGTTTTAGTTTTGCAACCTAATGCGCTTTATCTCTCCAATTTGAATAATAGTAAATAATTTTTATTTACTATTTTTAGTTATAAATATAATTATAATTTATTTATTTAATAATTTTAAACTGTACAAAATTTATGAGTATTTTCTCAAAAGTTATTTGGAGCTCACACGACTTGATGTCTTGGAGAAATCAAACGATTAATGAATTTCTGTAATAACTTGTTGCTCCTTTTGTACTCCGCTGTAGCGATTCACCTCTCTTAAATTTTCAACAACAACAACCATAGTATACAAACGCGTCTCTGCAAAATAAATTCTGGGAAATTGATGACTCACACTAATATCTGTGAATTCCTTAACAAAACACACACACACACACACAGCAAACAATAAGTACTTTATGCGCTTACAGTATAGTATGTATATATAATAATTATAATTAATATAATATTTAGCGTTATATTCAGAAATTAACGATATCAAAAAGTTAGGATGTCAAAACAACACCGACAACAAGAGCAACAACAAAATAAAAAAGTTGTCTCCCCAATGCCTTCAGTAAAGTGCTATTAAAACATTAAATACAATTTAATTCCGCCAAAATTCGAATCAAGCTATAGTTCCATCTCAAGTAATTAAACAACAACAACGCCAGTACCTCTGCTTACACAGCCCACGCTCCAGATCATGTATGTCCACCAAACCGCAGTTCAATCCATTCACTTAATGTTTACATTAAATTTCTGAGGCAGCGTCTAAAAAGCAAAGCAATTAAATAAACAACAACTCTACTTCTGCTTAGGCAGCCTCTGCATAGGCAGCCACTGCTTGCGTAGCCACCAAAAATCCTAAAAATAACTCCACTGACCAACCAACCAACTAACCCTATGCGACACAAGGTAGAGTTCTTCTTCTCTCATAAACAAAACGAGCAAAACAAAAGTCATACGTTGACATTCACTCTACATATCCCTATCCTACCCTCATCCAATCACACCATGTCACTAAAACCTTAATAAAAAATATTATAATATACTACGAACTTTTAACATTACACAAATGAGATTAAAAAGAGAAATACAGGAGCGAAAACAAGACCTACATTTCTAATAACGCTCAATCCTAAACACCCAGCCACGCGTTGGTCCATTCAATAAATTTTAAATTCTTGACGCTAATTTGTTATACCGCCTGTGTCGGCGTTCTTTGTGAAGTCATAAATTAAAATTGCCGACTCGTCTGCGGTATTTAAAGTACTGCACAGCTAAAACAGAGGTGTCAAATTTTCCTCAAACATCTATCTGCGCGCGAACCGCATGCGTGCCAAGATACGGAGCACAACCTCTGTTTACGCAGCCGCTACGCACGTCCGTACTCGTTCCTACAGCTCTGTATCCTAAATCCAAATATTAAAACTACAACAACAACAACAGAATACTTCCTAAATTTCTTAAAAAATAACTCGACTCACAAACCCTATGCGACACACAAGCCACAGTTCGATCCGTTCACTTTATGTTTACATTAAATTTCACTACACTTCTGAGGCGGCGTCTCAAAAGCGAAGCAATTAAATAAACAACAACAACAACAACACTACTTCTGCTTAGCAAGCTGCCACCCGCGAGCATACACATTCCTTCAGCCCTGAATCCTACATACAGATATTAAAATATTAAAAATATAACAACAACTACAACACTACTTCTGCTTAGGCAGCCTCAGCTTACGCAGCCTCTGCAGCAAGCTGGCACCCGCGAGCACACATTCCCATAATCGCTTGGCTCATAAAAATCCTACCCTCATCCATTCACACCTCAACAATAAAGAAAATCTTAATTGATATCCTACAACAACAATTCCAAAGGCAAGCATCTTGCCACTGCTGCTCTCCCCAATACTCGCATATCATAACACACGTCTCTCCCCTCCCTCTCCCTTTTACCACACCATCTCCTCTATTAACCGACTGATCGTCTGTCCGTCCGCCAGCCGTCAGCTCTGTCCGTCCGCCAGCCGCCAGCGTCCAGCCTTTAATTTTCTTTCTCACTCTTACACACACACACAGCGCCCCCCAGGTGGAGGCACCGCCGAAATACACGTGTGGAGCCATTTGAATTAGAACATACATATTCCTACTACTTCTTACTTCTTAACATAGTTATAGACTCGGTTCAAGTACTGAATCTATAGCTATAATTTCAGGACAAAACAGGAGTAAAACATGGATCATATCCACATTTTTTGTAGAGAAAAATTTTATATAGAGGAAAATTGTACATAGTTGGCTAATATGATAACAAAAATGTCGATTTAGCAAAGCAAAAGTATCTATCTATCTATCTTTACTTTAAAGATAAAAATTCAAACAATAACATAAAATTGCTACGTTTAAAAGACAAGATATAAAATTTCGAAATAATTTCGCTAACGCGACGCGAATTTAACCCAGACAAAAGCTACATATACTGAACTTAAGTTTTAATCGAACATGTGATTTCCAAAATCTTAAGCCTCATTATGTGATTTTTTTCACGAAACTCATATGAATTGACATTAGCATGAGCCTCATTCAAAAATTCCTCTGTTTTCTAGTATCGGAGTCTGATGTATTAAAAGATTTTTAAGGCATTTTTATAACTTTGAGTTGTAGGTTCTTTAAACTTTGACTAGCAGCAAATCTTAGAACGATTACACAAGTATACATGGTTTTAAACCTGAGCAACCAAACCGCCTGGCGAGATTTAGGCTTCTTTCTTCTTTCTTCAAAAGTTTGTGGGAAAGAGAGGGGATGTGAGGAGAGAAAAGTCTCCACACATTCTTCAAGCGGAGAGTTTTTTTGAAGCCCAAATTCTGTTGGATTCTCGGTTCTTCTTACGCACACAACTAAACAGTTGTCGCCCGAACGAGTTCCGACGCGGTTTCCCGAAGATTTGTTTACATTTTTATACTGTGCTTTGGAAGTGAAAATAAAGTGTTAAATAAAGTGAAAATTGAAAAATATGATTAAAAAACAATAAATAAAATAAAATAAATATATTTAAGATCATAAAGTGTTGATATAAAATAAAAACAAGCAAGTATAAAACTGAAGAACAAAAGAACAACAAACGAAGTGTCCGCCATCATGAAGTTGTGTGATTGCCATACCAAGTTTTTTGTGTGTTTTTTGTAAAAATTGTTTTTTTTTTAGAAATTTAGTTTACTTATCATATTTTGGCCACGAATACGGTCGTATTTTGCAACTATGCGATTCATTTTAATTTAAAAAAAAATATACACACATAGAAATTCCTTATTTTTGAATTGTTAATAATCATGCAATATAATTATGGCAACTCTGGCGAACAGAAGTGTCTCCGGGTGTTTAACGTGAGCGCTTGCCAAGACTGGTTTAAGCTCACGGTGTGCCATCACACATGGGGTTGAAGTCTATGCGTCAACCAACGCCCCCTTGAATAGGTACCTGGTACCAGTCCGCGGGAACCAATTCGAGTACTTGCGTAAAGGACAAGCACTCCCTCTTGGTGAGGGGTCGAGGCCTTTCTAACACCTCTGTCGTTCTATGGGTCACGGCACCCGGTTGCAATGCAACTCCACACCGAGCTATAAAAGAATAGCTCTGCCCGCGTACGTTTGGGCGTCAACCACAGCCCCCACGATGCTCCCACAAGGGGTCCTTCCAACAATGACCAGGCTGAGCGTGAGCGAACACGCTACAGGGTCTCCTGATCCCCGTGGTACCAGACAAAGCCTCTGGTCAGACTTCGTAGCCAAGACTACTACCAGTTGGGCTCCTTACAGCCCGGGACCGGTCGCCTATAAGTTTTTAAGTCCAGCTGTGGATAGAACTTGGTGCAGACAGTAACTGCCCACACCAAACGTGAAAACAGTCTAAAGACATGTGTATGGACATGTCTTCCTCACTGTGGGAGCGAGGCCTATCCGTACCTCTTCCACTCAGACAGGGAGTGGCACCTAAGACGGGGTTTAACCCCAATTTAGCTGGACCCCCAACAAGATGTAAAAATCTTTGATTCCGGGGTGAGGCGTTGAGACCAACCTCAGCACCCCCCGAAACCCGTGGTACCAGATAACCTCTGGTCACACTTCGTAACGGTGTTACTACCGGTGAGCTCCATACCGCTCGGGGACCGGTGGCCCCAGGAGAGACGGACACCAGGATCGCAACACCAGTGCAGCACAACAGCTCTGTCCTCCCGAAGGACGACAGTTAGGCTGGCACACACATAACATGCACACTTCATTCAGCACAACCAACGCATACATCGCCATCCAACCCCACCCAACACACACACACAATCACCTACAACTTACCTATTCATACAACCCATACGCCACATACACAAGACCACCCACGCACAAAATTGGGCAGCTAACCTACCCTCGCACGACGCTCCACGAACACTCTACCAGCGAACCGGTCCAGACATTCCAGTTGCTCTGATGTGGAGAGAGCCTCACTCACACAGAACCCCTGGTCAGTCCAACTAATACCCATAGCCCCCAAATCCCTAAAGTCCGAGTACAACGGGCAGACACACAGGACATGCAGCCAATCCTCAATCTCAGCTCCACAGTCACAAGCTTCTGAAGCCGTGAGGCATCTCTTAAACAAAAATGCATTAAGAGAGCCATGGCCAGTTAGCAAAAAGCCCAAGCTCAGACTGAAGCCAAACCAAGGATGACTTGCAGCAAATGTGACGTCCCGTATGTACTCATACGTCGTCCTACCCTCTTCACTATTGTTCCATCTAGTTTGCCAGCTAGATGAAACACATTCATTCAAGAACGCTTTGCGCTCTGTCACACTAAGCCTCTCCACATCACTCTCAAACCATTCATGCTGCGGCAATGGTAATCCCCTCCTGCATCTGAAGATGGCCGCACGACGGACCACCTCCAAGTCAAGAGGGGCAACCCCTATTAATACCTGTAAGGCCTCCGTGGAGACCGTACGGCATACTGGCAGGCATGCAGCAAGAATAACCCTCTGGCATGCCAGAATCTTGCGATACCCAGCAGCAGACGTTACCACATCGCACCAGACCGACGCACCAAAGGTTGCACACGCAAGAAAGAGACCCCCATAGAGGACACGGACAGCACGTCTACTCAGACCCCAGTCACACCTAAGCAGCCGACGCACCTGACCCACCACACACACAAGACGCTCTCGCGTATGTGTCAGATGGGGAAGGAAGTTCATCCTTTCACCGATAGTCACCCCCAAGTACTTGACCTCAGTCTCATACTTGAGGGAGACACCAGATGCACGGACAATTGGATGTCGATTACGTGATAATCTGCCCTTGAGCAGCATTATCACGGTCTTGTCCATTGCCACGTCCACACCCACCTGAGCACCCCACTCACACACAACACTCATGGCACTTTCACCCAAGGATTCAATCGCGGCACGCGATCGACCCTCAACGAGGATAAGCAGATCGTCGGCGTAAGCACAGCACTTCCAGGACAGACCAAGACGCCGCAACAGAGGATCCATCATGAGGTTCCAAATAAATGGACCACAGACGGAACCCTGCGGACAGCCCCTGACCACATCAGCCCAGACGCACTGATTACTTCCAGCCACGCAGGCCTTTCTGTCAGAGAAGTAACTCTCCCACAGTCCAACCTCACGGCAGCCCAACTCACGTAGCCTACTGATGATACTAGACCAGCTCAAGTAGTCAAACGCACCCTTGAAGTCCACAAATACACCCAAGACGTATTCCGCACTAGAGGAGCTCACACAATCCCTCACATACGCCCACGCATCCTCCACAGACCGACCACTCCTGAAACCAAACTGCCAAGGACACATGTCATCACGCAAGCACTCATGAAGCCGTTCTACTATAACCCTCTCCAGCACTTTTCCAAGTACCGGAAGAAGGCTAATCCCCCGATAGGATCTAGGATTAGACCTGACCCTATCAGGCGACTTCAAGAGCACAATGACTCTGGCGGTCTTCCATTCAGAAGGAAAGTATCCGTCACGCACACACTTCCCGAGCAGGACAACCAGGTATTCAGGAATTACCTTCCAGATGGCTTTCACCATCTCTCCAGTAATCCCATCCAACCCGGGAGACCTCCTGGACCTTATCAGCGAGACCGCACACCCAACTTCCGCGGTCACCAATTCAGGGGGACCAACAGGCAGCCCCACATCGTGAGGATGACCTGAAGGCACCGCACCAGGAAAAAACTCAGAAAGAAGTGCACTCACAGAAGCATTCCATGTTGGCAACACGGAATCGCCAACACGGATGCCACTAATTTCAACAATCCTTCTGTTCCACGACACACCTTATACAGCTGACCCAAGGGGTCATCGCTGTGGCGCACAGCAAACTGTCTCCATTCATTCTCCTTAGTCGCCATAAGCATGCGCTTATATTCTTTCAATTCGCGCCTAAACGACAACCTGAACTGATCAATATTCGCATCACCAGCAATTCGCGCTCTCTGGAAACGTTTCCTGAGGCGGCGAACCTCCCTACGTTTCTCCGTCAAGCCGCGTGTCCACCACTTCACCCCTCTACGATTTGCCAACCGGCATCTCTCGAAGAGCTCGTCGTTGACACGCCAAACGGCCTCAGTTAAACTGGCTACCTGCTCATCCACACCAAGGTTGTCAAAGTCAGCAAGTGGTACCGAAGTAACCGCCTCCCCGACCCTAACCGCATACGTAACCCAATTGACCCCCAGAGTACGCCAACGCTTAGTGATACTACCCGTATTTTCTACGTGGCCATAAGTGACCTCAATCTCAATGAGATTGTGATCACTTACACTTAAGCC
Source organism: Sicus ferrugineus (assembly GCA_922984085.1). Taxonomy (NCBI): domain Eukaryota; kingdom Metazoa; phylum Arthropoda; class Insecta; order Diptera; family Conopidae; genus Sicus; species Sicus ferrugineus. Next base: position 21,428,094 of record OV277348.1, on the reverse strand, counting down.
CCCCGGATGGACCAACGAAATCCATACAGATTCATTGCCGCCTCATTCGCAAACGTCACGTCAATGTCACTCACACCTCTAGGCCCCTCAAAGGTATACCACTCACTCGGCTCATTGAGCACGTGCACGCCACTACTCGTGACCCAATCACTCAGCATCTCACCCCGCTGTTGACTCAGCCGCCCAGCCAATCTGGACGTTTTGCTGAACCAAAGCGCGGACGATGCATTCGCGTCAGAACCGAGGATAACGGGATTGCTACTCGCAAGTAGTAGCACCCTATCCATATACCTTATATAGGGCTCTAGATCACCGCTATAACGGCAGTACACACTTGCCAACAAGAGCTTGCCGTACACACCCTCCACACTCACACAAACACCCCATTCGCTTGAATCAACGAGCATACACTGGGTATGCACGTCATTCACTACCACAGCAGCATTGCCCCCCACATCGGAGAAGACACGCATACCAGCTGGCAAACCCCTTACCCCACCCTGCTGGTAGTACGGCTCCTGCAGCAGAGCAAAGCTGCTGGCAGACTCGCACAGAAACTGCCCCAAGTCACCCATCGTAGCGTAAGCGCGCTGACAGTTCAACTGCACAATCTTACAAGACATTCTAATGTCTTGCATTCGCGCGGGCAACATATGCAGCGTGAATGCGGCAGTCAGCCGACATCATACGATGTGCAGCTGGCTTCCCATTGAACGCGCAGTTCCGGCAGTGCAGAGCATTCTCGCACTTCCGACCATGATGGCCAGACTGCCCACAACGACGGCAGACATCCTCTTTCAGCCTACACTCGCTCACCCTGTGGTCCAAGCTGAGACAGCGGAAGCAGCCAGGAGTCGTCTCGTGTTCCCACACACGGAAGCAGAACCACTTAATGTAGCAACTACCTACCTCCAGGAGAGCTTCCATGGCACGGCCACTACCCTCCAGGATGACGTTAGTCGCATCATCTCCGCCCTCCTTCCAAGGGCGGCTCACGAGTTTGACCTCCTTCTTGAAGGTCTCCAAGGTCATCCGCTCCTTGAGGTTCATCTCATAGAGATCACCCATGAACTCGTTAAGAGTGATCCTACAGTGGACCCCACGAACCACGACCTTGGGACCAAGCTTCTTATTCACACTCACGTCCAACCCAACCTCGCTAAACTTCGGATTTAGCACGATTTTTTCGCGCTCGGACACGGAGAGGGTGCGAATAATCGCACCACCACCACGAAGAGCCTTAACCTCGTGTACGCGCACACCCAGGGTCGGGCCCACCTGCTTCACCACCTTATCAACCACTTCCTTGGGTGTCTCACCGGCCTTCCGGCTCTTGACCACCAAGGACCACGTCTCAACCGGCTTGACAGCGGGGCGCGCAGGAGGCAGGGCTGGAAAGGCCGAGGGCGCTGCCACAACGGTGCTACCACCAGCACCAGCAGGGACCCCCGAAGGACCCACCATACCCCCCCCTACCGGCCGATTCACCGGCACTGGCCGACCCACCGGCGCCACGAAGCCGCCACTGGCGGTTCCCCGCTCCTCCAAGCGTCCCTTCAGACGCTCGTTCTCTCCAGAGAGCTCGATGAGCAAACGCTCATACCCCCCGGCTACATCTAAGATTCGACGGGTCAGCGGCCGGCTGACACCGTCACCCTCAAAAAGTACCCCAATGAGGGCACCCGTGACTGCCTTGAGCCGTTCACCGAACGACCCAGAGGCAGCGGTGGCAACCACCGGAGCACTCACATGAGTACCGTCACGGGCACTCCCACCGGAACCCTTAACTGCCTTAATCTTACCACTTACCTTGGTGGCAACTTGGGGCTTACCACCTTCATTTCACAGTCTGACGACGATGACGAGGACTCGCAATCGCTCGTCAGACCCACCATCTTCAACGCGTCCACCGAAATCGCCTTCTTTATGGCCTTCCCGCTTCCATTCGCCTTCCTGGCGTGTTTAGAGGCCGCAGCGAGCTCCGACTCGGAGACCGCTGACGAGTCCTCCCTTGCGGACTTCACCACAACGACGCCCACCTCTGTCGCACCGTTCACGTCAACCGCGACTTCACGCGCGTCGTCTTTGTGGACATATCCACCGCACTCGACACTTCTACAAGTGTATAACACGAACCACGGGACCGTCAAAATCGGCACAACAGTATGATATATAATATATTATATAGTAATATTATATACTCGCGCAATAACCGCACTCTCACGATTTAGAACGCAAAAATCGCAAAAATCCAAAAAAGTCACCCCTAGGTAGGACTTAAAAACAAAATAATTTGTTTAAACAAATTATTAACAAAATTTGTGCAAAAAACGCACTCGCACAACTTATCACCGTATACCGACGGTATCACAGCACCAAAAACTGCAAAAAATTCAAAAACTCCGAAAAAGGCCTACCTAGGTAGGCCGCCACGAAAACACGACTAGTCACCACCACACCTGGAAAGCAACTGAGTGAAACTCTGGCGAACATTCGGAAATTCAGTAAATTTCACTCACACACATTTAGAAATCACACGTATATGAATTTTATCATGAAAGAAGAAAGTAAGTCTCGCCACGCGTTCTTCTCGAAGCCGGCTTCAAGAAGCCGCTTCAAGACAGATCTCGCCATCGCCAAAGGTTGTTTCTAAAAAATGTGGGGCGCTGAATCAGAATCTTCAATCCGTTTTTAAGATTGCTTATAGTTTTTAAAATATTCAATAAATTGATTTTTAACAATTTTTGTCCATTGAGACCATTTTATTTAATTAAATGTGATAAATCAGAAGTGAGGACCGGCTGAACTGAATCGTTTGTATTGTTTGAGATCCTTTTCATGCATCAAACTCCAAAGGTAGTCGCTCATCATGCCATCATCGCAAAATCCTTGCCTTGTATAACCTTTGTCGATTATTAGCTTAAAATCCGGCTGTTTGCGGTTACCGAGAAAGCTGTGACTTTGAAATGATGCCGATGCTGCCGCTTCATTGGGCTTTAAACACTTTGTTAAGCTTCCGTCGGCCATAAACTTTCGAAAAGCCGACTCTTCATGGCTGAGCTCTTTGATGAAGTACTTGATAAAGTTGTTTGATGTGATGAGGCAGCAAGGAAATGTCCTGAGGGTTCACAATGGGAAGTATATAGGAATTTTTGTTCGAGTGCGGCCGTGTGTTCGAGTGCAACCGTAATGCAGCAGTGCAACTTTGCTTTTTGTTTTGATAAATGCAAATCACAGATCAACTCATTCAGTTCACTTCGCGAAATAAATGTTTTCTTTAGTCGGAGGTGATAAAGTCGAAGTTTCCAGTTTTGTCCAGTTGTAAATGCATTTGCATTTACAACTGGGCGAAATGGCAATGAATCATTGGTCGTACGTGGGATTGGCTTGGACAGTAATTATACATCAGGGTATTTATATTGTGGTAGTTTTCTTGCATTTCTACCGACGAAATTCATCCAGCAAAAGTAGCAATAATTTACACGGTTTTCTCCATAGCATTGGCAATGAAAGTGAAAAGTATACACTTTTACCCAGTCACCACTTGTACATCTTTGTTCAACAAGAGAATTTTGGCACTAACGGCTTGTCACTGTTTACTAACCTAACAAAAACATTACTAACTAACAAAAACATTTTGAGTCAATTATGCAACGCTGTGTCCACATTTCACCACGTTCCTAAACAAAACCAAAATTTTTCGAATTGAAATGATTTTTCTAGGGACGCCACCGTGTGACAGTCGTAATAACAGCGCTTTGCTGCCAACATGCGAGAACTCGAAAACCAAAACCAATTTTAACAAACGGATTGAAGATTCCGATTCAGGGCATCAAATTACGTTAAGAATCGTTCTTATCTACTCGGGTCCAAACGTTGATCGGAATTTCTAAACTTGTGTTTAATAGTAGTTTAATTATTTTAATAATAATTAAACTTGTGTTTTTAATTACGTGGAAAGGTTTAAAGGTTTAAAGGTATAATTACATAAATCGAATTAAATAAATTATAATTACTAGTCTAAAATAAATTTGTACATTTAATGGGACCTTAGAAACTTTTACCACCCTTACTTTACCTGAGAAGGTAATGTATAGTATTTCTTATGTACTTACAAGAAAGGAATATTAATTCGCTACTTTAATATATTATGTACACATATTATTTAAATTTCAGAGTCTTTCATATTATACTGTTTCTCTTATATATACAAATTAAATCATATATCATATATGTTTCTCTTATATATAAAAGTTCATATATCATACCCGTACAAGAAAAACAATCCATAGTTTTCTCTAATTCTTGTCCTGAGCATTGTAATCCTCCGTTTATAGGTGCAGGACTGCTGCAATTGCGTAATCTTCTTTTTCCTCGACGCTCGTTGCTACCACACACGCAGTCAGTCCACGAGCTCCATCGACTCCAGCCGCCATTTACTATATACATATGAGCATGTGCGTAAAAAATATATTTTAAATTATTATAACAAAGAAAATATTAAACAATTTTAAAAAGTTCGTAATTAAACTTTATTCAGGAACTCTTATGAATATGTAAAATACGAGGGCAGTCTCGCAGTTATCGGCCTAACAATTAAACAAAATTTAGTTTCTTTAAAAAAAATTTTCTCTCATTGTTAGAAGAGAACTTTTCAGACTGAACTTGTAGTTAAATTGATAGTTTTTATTTATAATCTGGGCAAGTTTTATCTCTGCTTTCTATCACCATGGCACACAGCGAACATTTACGCTATGTAGAAGACGTTTTTATGAAAAAGGAAAGAAGAATTCATTGTAATATGTTCTCAAGCAATCTCTTTTCCTTTCTGAAGCAATTTAGCCATTAATACAGCGAACTCATTTATTTTTTTTCGATGTGTATCGCACATGAAAGTGTTTTTTATACCCTACACCCGAGGGAGTAGGGTATATTCACTTTGTTCTTCCGTTTGTAATGCAGAGAAGGAGACGAGTTAGATATAGAATAGTATATACATATATTCTTGCTCAGCGTCACCTCCTGAATCTATTAGCCCTGTCTGTCTGTCTGTCTGTCTGTCTGTTCAAATCACGATTACGGGAGAACGAAAAGAGATATCGCGATCAAATTTGGCACAAATATTATTTGTTATGTAGGGCTGTTTGGAATTGAAAATGGGCGAGATCGGTAAACAGCCACGCCTACTTTACATATGGAATGTAAAGGCACCTCGTTTCAAAAAATTTTATAATCTGAATATTTCAAACCGTGTGAGATATTAAGGTATAATTTTATTCCGGAACATATAGCACCATTACTTGTAAGCAAAAAATATTTCTTCTTACAACTCCGGGTGTAGAACCTGGCCTGCATCCCAACAAGTTTACCGCCAAGCTAGCTCCACAATACGACGGGCCGTACCAGATCCAGAGATACACATCACCAGTTATCGTCGAACTCAACTCCCAGGGAAATGCGAAAACTCGCACGGCTCACATTGGGGAGCTCAAAGAATACCACCATACGACCACCATACAGAACTGACCCCCCACGGATCACAGTCCTGCTACCCGAAAGACAGGGGGGAGTGTAAGAAAAAAATATTTCTTCTTACAACTCCGGGTGTAGAACCTGCCATGCATCCCAACCGAGCCCGTTTTTAGTAAACGAAAACTGAAAAAGCGGTGACCTGGGTTGTGCGGACCCAACTTCAGGTGGAATAAATTCTATCAACAACAATAAATATAAAAAAAAGCAACGTAGCAAAGGCAAAAATAAATAGAAAAATAAAAAATTTTGCTATTTATTTTCGGAAATAAAAGCAAAGCTAGCAATAATAACAACAACCACATTACCTCGCTTGCCAACAAAGGAAAAAACAACAGTCACATAAAATACATGAACCACATACTTTTTACAACAATTACAACACAGACCGAGACGCGAAACCAGCAAGCAAAAATTAAATTAGAGCCTGGGAATCTACCAACGAAATCACAAGGAATATTACTAGAAAAAAGCACAACAACAACAAGTACGTTGAGTGCCGCTATGTACATAGGAAAATTCCGCAATGTGACTACAACGACTACAGCGGAGTTGTTTTGATCGGTGTATAAAAGGGCCCATCGCGCTGAATTCGGGCTCTTTTGTAATCTCGTGCTCCAAGTGGTAAGTCGTCCAACCTTGAACCTTTAGTACATCGTAATGGCTGAGTGCTTTTAAGCGGACGCCAATCCTTAGTACCTCGTAGTGGCCGAGTGCTTTCAAGCAGACGCCAATCACGAATCTAAGTAAATTCTAGTACCTCGTTGTGGCTGAGTGCTTTTAAGCGGACGCCAATCTTTACGTCGTGGCCGAGTGCTTTTAAGCGGACGCCAATCCCGAATCCAAGTAAATTCTATAACCTCGTCGTGGCTGAGTGCTTTTAAGCGGACTCCAATCCCGAATCCAAGTAAATTGTAGTACCTCGTCGTGAGTGGCTGACGCCGACAATCATAAAACCTCGTATTCTAGAACTCTGTGTGTGTATAGATTTTGTAGTTATACGGACTGAGTGCTATTCAGCGGACGTCAGAATTAAACGAACTAGTTTTAAGAAATACTGTTAGTTCGCCTAGTTATAACAATATCGATGTAACACTATCGTGTATAACAATAGCGATAAGAGATAACAATAAAACTTTGAATAACAGTGAATAAATAATCGAAAACTATCAAAAGAAAACCGAAAGCCTTTTATTTAAGTGCTCTGTACGGGACTCTGACGAGACTGAGTATACTCCGGCGAGAAATTTTCGTCACATACTAAAACGTTTGAAAAAAATGGGCGTACCACACCCACTGATAACAAAGTTGGAAATATCTCATGAACGAGATAAGATATTGAGATGTAGTTTTATCAGCATATATAGGGAAGCTTTACCAATAAGCTTGCCAAAAATGGGCGTGACACGCCCACTCATACAAAAGTTGTCAATATCTTGTAAACGGTATAAGATATTAACACGAAATTTTATCACAGGTTACCAATTTGCATAGAAAAAATGGGCGTGGTCCGCCCACTTATACGAAAATTGTTAATATCCCATAAACGGTTCAAAATATTAATACGTAATTCTATCTAGCAGTATCTAGAGACATTACAAAAACATTTGCCCGAAATGGGAGTGTTCCGCCTACTTCTACAAAAGTTGTTAAGTGGCGAAATTATGATTTTTTCAGTTACTCGGGTGTAGGGTATTTAGATTTCGGCCAAGCCGAAGACAACACTTTACTTTACTTGTTTCCACATAACATACATTCCATCACTTCCTTCAAAATCAGGCCTATAATGTCCACATCCATTTATTTATCCTATGATTGTAATCAATGCAGAGCAATGCAAAAATACACCTAATATTATTGTATTAATTTATACAGTCAATGTATTCTTTATTTTTTTTCTTACATTATAAAAGAAACCAAAATGACACAAAAATATCTTTCTTCGAGAGATCAAACTCAAGTTGAGTCGCATAGGGTTGGTGAGTGGAGTTATTTTAGAAAATATAGAGTACGCTGTAATTGTAGTTGTTGTAGTTTTAATGTTTGCATGTAGGATACAGAGCTGTGGGAACGAGTACGGGCGCGAGTAGCGGCTGCGCAAGCAGAGGTTGTGTTGTTAGTGGGAAGTGTAACCGAATTTTACTTTAGCTTTCATTGCGTTTGTAACTAATCGTGCGTTTATTCGCTCACTCAATTTGCTGTCTTTTAATTTTACTCTTTTCCACGCCTTTTCAATTAATATTTTATCTGCTTCGTGACGCTTATTCAAGTCTCGTGCTCTATCATAAGCTATGTCGTGCTCTCTACATGCGGCGTGTTGGGGGATTGATTCCTTTATCGCCTCTTGCCAAGCGTTGGTTTAGTTTAGTTCCTAGTCCACAAAACTGATAATCCGGTAAATTAAGTTCAACTGGTAGAGAATTTATAACACTATTTAATAAACCTCTTCCGGTTACTGACTGATTATTACTATCATGTTTCTTATAAATTATACCCATTTTATATCTTTTCACCTACTCGTACTGAATGAAAATTAATATAAAGGTGTTGTTATTGTATATTTATATTGATTGCTAAAATGCGTTTCGTTAAACGAGACAAAAATATTATTGTTAAAAATCTGAATTCTGTTACTGACAACGTATCGAAATCCCGACACGGCTCCCTTCTGCCGGATTCACTAAGATGTCTTATTGTCGGACCTTCAAATTGTGGAAAGATCAACGTAATGTTGAGTTTAAAAGTCCTAATGGACTGAATTTTGCCAATATATACTTATCGTTGTATCAACCGAAATATGAATATTTAAAACAATTAATGAAACCAATTAAAAATATGGGATTATTTACATTTTCCGACAACGAACAAGTTCTCAGACCAGATGAAGCAAAAACCAACTCAATAATGATATTCGATGATATGGCTTGTGAGAAGCAAAATAACATTAGGGAATACTTTTGTATGGGCAGACACAAATGCATCAATTGCTTTTATTTATGTCAACCATATGTACGCATCCCCAAGCATTTAGTACGCGATGATGACTATTATGTTTAAGCGAGATGATGAACATGACGAGATGAACATGAAGCACATATACAATAATCACGTAGGAACAGACATGACATTTGGAAAATTTCTAAATATATGCAGGGAGTGTTGGAAAGACAAGTACGGATTTCTGGTAATCAGCAAAGACGATCATCCGATTGATGATGGGCGGTATAGAAAAAGCTTTGACATTTACATCCAACTATAAATGAAAGTACCCCGACGCTTTCATATCAGTATGCAAACTGCCTTTGAACTGATCTGTTAGCTGTTACAACTGATCTGATAGCTGATACCTGATCTGATGTGATATAACTGATCTGATCTGATATACCTGATCTGACCTGTTTGCTGTTACAACTGATCTGATAGCTGTTGAAGCAGATGCTAAGGATGAATGAAAAAATATTAAAAGATCTGGTAAAAATAAGACGTATTTTGAAACAGAAATTTCGGAATCTAAAACTGACTAAGGCAGATGTAGAAAAACAAATAGAAGAGTCACTTGAGGCAATCACAAAAGTTCTAAAGGAATTGGTTCCAAGGACTACAACACCAACAACAACGAAGCAGATAAAATATTAATTGAAAGGGCGTGGAAAGGAGTAAAATCTAAAGACAGCAAAGTGAGTGAGCGAATAAACGCACGATTAGTTACAAACGCAATGAAAGCTAAAGTAAAATTCGGTTACACTTCCCACTAACAACACAACCTCTGCTTGCGCAGCCGCTACTCGCGCCCGTACTCGTTCCCACAGCTCTGTATCCTACATGCAAACATTAAAACTACAACAACTACAATTACAGCGTACTCTATATTTTCTAAAATAACTCCACTCACCAACCCTATGCGACTCAACTTGAATTTGATCTCTCGAAGAGAGATATTTTTGTGTCATTTTGGTTTCTTTTATAACGTGAGAAAAAAAATAAAGAATACACTGACTGTATAAATTAATACAATAATATTAGGTGTATTTTTGCATTGCTCTGCATTGATTACAATCATAGGTGTTGCGGGCGTATCGAGACCGTGAGCGGAGCAAACTAAAAACGCGTGTGTTCTTCTCAATACTTTGTTTAATACTGAAAGCAAAGCCAACATACCGGCGGCCTTGAACCATTTAAATACATTTCAATGTTCAATTAAATGAATACAGAAAAGTTACATTTCATTTTAACAATTACGTCAACTATAACATTAGGTTTTTGCAAAAATATCACCCTTTGGTGGCAAAAGGCAAAGTTTTACGACTGGCCGAACAAGCTCCCCATCGGCAGTTTTCAATGTAACGACTCTAACGCGCTCGTTCTCTCCAGGATGGCATTTTATGACCTTGGCCAATTTCCATTTTGTTGGAGGGGTGGCTTAGTTGAGGACGATAACGATGTCATCTTTCTCCAAGTTAGATGAAGAACGAAACCATTTAGAGCGACGATGTAAACTAACGAGATACTCATCTCGCCAGCGGCACCAAAAATGTTGCCTCATCTGACAGATAGCATGCCAGCGTTGGTGAAAGTTGCTTTTAAAATCTTGCGTTCCGGGATCGGGTATAGACTTTAGCGGTTCGCCTACAATGAAGTGACCAGGTGTAAGACAATCTAAGTCGTCTGCATCTGTTGGATGGGCGCATAAAGGGCGCGAATTGACGCACGCCTCGATTCCGGTGAGCAATGTGTTAAACTCTTCATAGGTCATCAGAGCGTCATATCGCGCGTTTAAGGTGGTATTTAACGCGTTTGATGCCAATCTCCCAATAACCGTCCATGTGCGGCGCGTTGGGTGGATTGAAATGCCACTCTATGCTGGACTCATTGAAGAAATTTCTTAGCTTATCGTCAGCCATGCATCGCTCAAAGAGGATTCTCAGCTCCCTTTCCACTGCAACGAAGTTCGTGCCATTATCGGAGTGCATTGACTTACAGTAACCACGGCGGTTGATAAATCTTTTAAAGCTGTTAACAAATGAGGCTGTAGATAAATCTCCCACGAGCTCCAAATGCATAGCCCCAGTGCTCATGCAAATGAATGAGCAAATATATCCTCGAATCGATTTTGCGCCTCTACCTTGCGAGAATTTGTACAAATAAGGGCCCGCCAAGTCCACACTGAAAACTGCGCGCATAAGTGTCCCGATGCAGTGGTAAATCCACATAGATTGTTGCGAGAGATTGCGATTCAGGCGAGCGCATTTCACGCATTTGCGATATACTCCGCGTATCAAGTTACGTGCGGAGATAATTCAAAACCGACGCTGCAGCACTGTTTGCATTATTCGAGGCCCAGCATGTAATATGTAGGCATGTATCGAGCTTACAATCGGCTTCGCGAGTGGACAATTCTTGGCCAATATCACTGGATGTCTCACATCCACAGAAACTAATGCGCGGCTTATTCTTCCTCGTACGCGCAAAATTCGGTTTCCGTCCAAAAACGGCTGTAAGCGTAGAAGGCTACTTCGGAGCGGTATGGTATATTTTTTTTTTACAAAAACTAAACTTACAAATTCTATGGCTTGTTGTTGAATTTTCTTAGCTAGGTAAGTGAGAAATTCCCCACGATTTGCAGCTCGGCCACTAGTTTAGGGACTTGGGGAAGTTAAGTGGGGGTTGCCCCTACATACCCAGTCTCGGGGAGAAGAGATAGTTTATTCAATTTATTTAATGTAAGCAGGTTAGCCAGGACCCTGTCTGGTAGATGGTCAGAAAGGCTGCTTAATGTGAAAGTACCTCGCGTACCTGTCCTAATGACTATATCCACATCCCATATATGTTATACATATTTAGTACATAGTTAATACAAACTTTCAAGGCTTGAACGTGGACAGTTAATTCCAAATTTCAAGTTTTGGAAAGTATACTAATATAATAATAGAAAAAACAAAAAACATTTTACATAATGTGGGCGCTCATGAAGCAGTAATGTCCGTCATTGTATGGTTGATTTTGATACTAAAATACATTACGTATTGCGGCACCGAGGCTGACGGTGATGGCATGTCCCAAACACCAGGAGGTGCCCCTACTACTATGCTTTGGTCGTCACGAGTTACACCTCGTTAAACCTCCAGAGCATTAGCCGTAAGTAGTTTCTAAGATATTGTAGAGTATTGAAAGCCTAGTTTTTAAGCGCATTCACATATGTTTATATTTACAATATATTCATGTTTATATTTATATGTTTGTGTATGTTTACAATATATTCATGTTTATATTCATATATATTTTATATTCATATTTATGTTTATGGTTATGCTTGATTTATATTTATATTTATATTTATATTTATATTTATATTTATATTTATATTTATATTTATATTTATATTTATATTTATATTTATATTTATATTTATATTTATATTTATATTTATATTTATATTTGTATTTATATTTATATTTATGTTTATATTTATATTTATGTTTATATTTATATTCATATTTATATTTATATTTGTATTTATATTTATATTTACAATTATATTTATATTTATGGTTATGTTCGACTTACACTTACGGTTATATGAATATTATTCTCAACCCATATTCATAAAAATTCCAACCCTGCAATACACGGGAAATTAAATTTAACTTTTGTTTTTCAAACACTTGAAAAATTTTTGAACAATCTCACTCTATTTCTACATACCTTTGCATATTTTCTTCGGAGTGTAAAGCCTTATGCTCACTCCAGTAGGATGCATACGTGCAAAATATACAGACTATTTTCGTAAACCCAACTGATGAGCCTCTCTGGCAGGAGGCGAAAAGCTTATTGGGATGCCCACGGCCTGCACGGCAATAAATTTAGCTTTATGTAAGCTTTTTTGTTTTATTTGTTACATAGGCGTCTCCAATAAAAATGAAACATTTCATGTTTTCCTTTTTCCTTTCCTTCGAGTGATTTTTTTTCCTTCCTTCGAGTGATTTTTTTTTTCCTTCCCTCGTACAATTTCATGTAGCAGACAGGACTGGACAAAGATATACGAACCGAGACGAGGTGTAAACCAGTGCGGTCGGCCCGGAACCATATAAACCGTAGGCTTCCGGTGTCCCTCAGCAAGGTTTACAAAATAACCTCTAAACGGACGTGACAGTGACGACTATGGCCGTAGGGCTAGTTCATTTTTAAGTAGGATAGGGAATTGTAGGCAGGTTAGATTAGGGCCATTTTTTAGAAGTTTTTAATGAAAACTTCATAACTCTGTGGGGTTCCTTTGCAAAGACTAGCAAAGTCATCGCTGGTCTTTCAAGTTACCACATAGAGATTGCTTGTTTGAGATCTTGGTTTTCCTTACTTTAAAATTTAATTTTAACTATTGGCTTAAGGTTTGAAATAGAATTATTTAATTTCTAACTTCAAACTTTAAGGTAAAATTATATAAATTAATTAAATTAATACAACTAAAGAGTAACGTAGAATCATAGATAGGCAAAATGAAAACTAAACTTACATCTCTACAACAAGAAATTTCATTAGCAAAATTGTAATTTTGAGTGTACCTTATTAGCGCATATTCTGCGTTGAGGACCTCTTGGTAGGTTAGCGGCCCAATAATTGTAGAGGACTTTACTTGAGTTGAAGCCTTTAACTTAGAACAAAAACGTATAATATACGCGGTAACTCTTTTCAGCTTGCAATATGAAGAGTAGTTTGTTATAAGCGACCACGGTTCGCTCAGCGAGGCGACGTGAACGTTCAATTCTTTACGAGCCTCAAGCTCTGTAGTGTACTCAGCAGGTGTAGATTTATTCCAAAACTCATCAGACCCTTTCAAAAATGATGGGCCGCTCCACCACAGCTCGTGTTGTATAAGTTGAGCTGGTTGGACGCCTCTCGATGCACAATCAGCTGGATTGTGTTCGGAACGTACGTGAGTCCAACAATGCGGAGGCAAGACCTCCTGAACCTCGGCTACGCGGTTAGCAACAAAGGTTACCCATCGACTGGGATGGGCTTGCAACCACGCAACCCAGGTGTGATGGAAGAATCAGTCCAAGCAAATATCGGGAAGTTATTGCTCTGACAGCACTCTGAAACTCTTTTCGTAAGGTTTGAGGCCAAAAACGCTGCGCATAGCTCTAAACGTGGTAGCGATATCAGCTTGAGCGGCGAAACCTTAGCCTTCGAAGCAATTAAATTGACAGTTATATCATCATTACTATGCCTTGTTCGGGCGTACATAACTGCGGCATAAGCTAGATGCGAGGCATCGGCGAAGACATGCAGCTCGGTCCGGGAACCTTCAATTTCACACCCTAACCAGCGATTAAGTTTGATTTTTGACAGCACCTTAATATTTTGGCGATAAGATTCCCAGGCCTTTGCTATGCCGAGAGGCACTGACTCATCTCATCCGATATCTGTCCGCCAAATCTCTTGATTCCAAATTTTCGTCTTAACTGTGCATGGAGTGAGAAGTCCCAATGGATCAAAGAGAGTGGTAGCGTATGATAGGTATTTTCTTTTCGTCCAAAGCGATGGCGAGTCCTTTAGATTTATCGCAAACGTTACAAAATCGTCTTCCGTATTCCAAATTAGACCCAACGCCTGCACCTTCTTTTTATCAGCGACATAATGCGGTATTTCTCTTGTTGTGTGTGGTAAATGAGCTGTCACTTCTGCCGCGTTTGATGCCCACTTTCTCAATTCAAACGCCCCAGTTTTCAGTATATTTGACACGTCTTTTTAAGCGTTTGCAGATCGGTGATTGTTGATGTTCCAGTAAGAAGATCGTTTACATAAAAACCCCGTAGGATCACCTTTGCGGCCGCGTTGTGAGTTTCTAAAGCGGCTTTTGCGGTTTGCTGCAGCGCTTCAACAGCTAAATAAGACGCTGCTGCTACGCCGTATGTAATGCGTAGCATGCGGTAATCTTGTATAGGTAGAGACGGATCCTCACGCCACACAATTAGCTGAAGATCTACGTGCTTCTCAGAAACATAAACTTGCCTATACATCTTTTCCACGTCCGCGCTTAGGGCATAGCGGTGCGTTGGCCCAACATATAAGGCATCAATTAACGAACAACGCGAAGATGTTTTCGCAGACGCATTAAAAACGACGCATAACTTAGTTGTATTTTGACGTTTAAGAGCGGCTAAATTAAAAATCAACATGGAGAAGTGCGAGTTTTTCCAGCAAGATTTGAAATATTTAGATCACGTCGTGAGCCGCAGAGGAATTCACAAAGATCCAGACAAGGTAGCGGCTATTCAGGAACTGGCGGCCCCAACAAATGTCAGAGGCGTTAGGCGATTCCTCGGGATAGCATGGTACCGGCGGTTGGTACTGGACTTCGCCAAATTGGTAGCCCCACTCACCAGCCTTCTTAAGAAGGGCAAACGCTGGCAATGGACCGACGAGCAACAGCAGGCGTTCGAGAACCTCAAGGAAAAGCTCACGAAGGCACCAGTACTGGCGTGCCCAGATTTTTCCAAACCGTTTACGCTGCAGACTGACGCGAGCAACCACGGGTTAGGAGCTGTTCTCACGCAAGAAACCGATGAGGGAGAGAAGGTCATCGTCTACGCAAGCCGGCATTTAAACAAGGCCGAAATCAACTACTCAGCGACAGAGAAGGAGTGCCTCGAGATCATTTGGGGAATCAGGAAAATGCGACCGTATTTAGAAGGCTACAGGATCTGCGTCGTCACAGACCACCTCTCACTGAAGTGGTTGAACTCTTGGGAAAATCCTTCAGGGCGTATAGCAAGATGGGCGCTTGAGTTACAACAATACATGTTCGACGTGAAATACCGCAAGGGCAATTGGAACGTGGTCGCAGACGCACTTTCCAGACAGCCAGTAGAAAAACTGAGCACGGTTACGACTAACGGGGAAAAATGCTACTGGATAGAAACCAAGATGGCAGAAATTAACAGGAATCCAGAGAAGTTTGCCGATTATACTATGGAAAACGGTCAACTGTATCGACATATCCCAGGGCAGGTAAACGACGAGGATTGTGCCGCATGGAAGATCTGTGTTCCGAGGTATCTTCCTGCCCGAGTTCTTAAGGAAAACCACGATGACCCCAGCGCTGGACATCCAGGCATTAGAAAAACCGTCACCAGGATAGCCAACAGGTACTACTGGCCAGGCATGTTCAGGGATATAAGGAAACACGTGCGCTGCTGTGAATCATGTCAGCGATATAAACCTTTGCAGAGCAAAGCCGCCGGGAATATGCTGACACAGTTACCAGAGGAGCCTTGGTCAGTCGTCTGTGCCGATTTCATTGGACCATTACCCCGAAGCAAGCACGTCAACACGATGATTCTAGTTTTCTTTGACAAATTCTCCAAGTGGACCGAAATCGTACCACTGAGACAAGCAACCGCAGACAGTGTGAAGAAGGCGTTTCGAGAAAGGATTCTAGCGAGGTATGGAGTTCCAAAAGTTCTCGTCACGGACAGAACGTTCAATTCAACAGTACACGGCGTTCAATTCAACAGTAGGACACTGCAGCGATTTCCTCAAGATTTAGGAATCCGACAACAGTTTACAGCACCTTATACCCCCCCAGGAGAACCCAACAGAAAGAGCCAACCGAAACGTGAAAAGAATTCTTGCACAAGTGGCCGATAATAGGCAAACCTAATGGGATGAGTTGATCCCAGAAATTTCTTTGGCAATCAACAGTATGGCATCGGAGACGACAGGTTTCAGCCCCGCTTTCCTCACACAGGGACGAGAACTGCGGCTTCCAGGATCGCTTTTCGATGAGGTTACCATAGGTACAGGGTCAGCACCACAGAGTCCCGAACACAAGGGTAACCGGCTGCAGGAGATCTTCAACATCGTGAGGAGAAACATCGAACGAGCATCCAAGGACCAACCCCGACACTATAACCTTCGGCGAAGACAATGGAACCCGGTAGTAGGAACGTGGGTATTATTGAGAAGTCATCCCCTATCGAAGGCAGAGGACAAGTTTACCGCCAAGCTGGCTCCAAAATACGACGGGCCATACCAGATCCAGAGATATATATCACCAGTTATCGTTGAGCTCAACTCCCAGGGAAATCCAACTACCAACAAAATCACAAGAAATATTTCTAGAAATAATCACAACAACAACAAGTACGTTGTGTGCCGCTTTGCACATTAGGAAATTCCGGAATGTGCACAAGAACAACGACTGCAGCGAAGTTGTTTTAATCGGTGCATAAAAGGGCCCACCGCGCTGAATTCGATCTCTTTTGGAATCTCGTGCTCCAAGTGGTAAGTCGTCGAACCTTGAACCTTTAGTACCTCGTCCTGGCTAAGTGCTCTTAAGCGGACGCCAATTCCGATTCCAAGTAAATTTTAGTACCTCGTCCTGGCTGAGTGCTCTTAAGCGGACGCCAATCCCAAATCCAAGTAAATTTTAGTACCTCGTCCTGGCTGAGTGCTCTTAAGCGGACGCCAATCCCAATTCCAAGTAAATTTTAGTACCTCGTCCTGGCTGAGTGCTCTTAAGCGGACGCCAATTCCAATTCCAAGTAAATTTTAGTACCTCGTCCTGGCTGAGTGCTCTTAAGCGGACGCCAATCCCAAATCCAAGTAAATTTTAGTACTTCGTCCTGGCTGAGTACTCTTAAGCGGACGCCAATCCCAATTCCAAGTAAATTTTAGTACCTCGTCCTGGCTGAGTGCTCTTAAGCGGACGCCAATCCCAATTCCAAGTAAATTTTAGTACCTCGTCCTGGCTGAGTGCTCTTAAGCGGACGCCAATCCCAATTCCAAGTAAATTTTAGTACCTCGTCTTGGCTGAGTGCTCTTAAGCGGACGCCAATCCCAATTCCAAGTAAATTTTAGTACCTCGTCCTGGCTGAGTGCTCTTAAGCGGACGCCAATCCCAATTCCAAGTAAATTTTAGTACCTCGTCCTGGCTGAGTGCTCTTAAGCGGACGTCAATCCCAATTCCAAGTAAATCTTAGTACCTCGTCCTGGCTGAGTGCTCTTAAGCGGACGCCAATCCCAATTCCAAGTAAATTTTAGTACCTCGTCCTGGCTGGGTGCTCTTAAGCGGACGCCAATCCTGAATCAAAGTATATGCTAGTATCTCGTAGTGGCTGACGCCGACAATCATAAAACCTCGTATTCTAGAACTCTGTGTATATAGATTTTGTATTTTTACGGACTGAGTGCTATTCAGCGGACGTTAGAACTAAAGGAACTAGTTTTAAGAAATACTGTTAGCAATAAAATACCGAAAAATAAAACTTTGGATTACGGTGAATAAATAGTCGAAAAACTCTCAAAAGAAAACCGAAAGCTTTTTATTTAAGTGTTCGGTACGGGACTCTGGCGAGACTGAGAATACCCCGCCATATATATATATATATATATGTATGTATATATATAGAATATATATTGTAACGAAGTTTCTTGGCGGGGTATTCTCAGTCTCGCCAGAGTCCCGTACCGAACACTTAAATAAAAAGCTTTCGGTTTTCTTTTGAGAGTTTTTCGACTATTTATTCACCGTAATCCAAAGTTTTATTTTTCGGTATTTTATTGCTAACAGTATTTCTTAAAACTAGTTCCTTTAGTTCTAACGACCGCTGAATAGCACTCAGTCCGTAAAAATACAAAATCTATATACACAGAGTTCTAGAATACGAGGTTTTATGATTGTCGGCGTCAGCCACTACGAGATACTAGCATATACTTTGATTCAGGATTGGCGTCCGCTTAAGAGCACCCAGCCAGGACGAGGTACTAAAATTTACTTGGAATTGGGATTGGCGTCCGCTTAAGAGCACTCAGCCAGGACGAGGTACTAAGATTTACTTGGAATTGGGATTGACGTCCGCTTAAGAGCACTCAGCCAGGACGAGGTACGCCATCACTTAAGATCATGGGATATATATATATATATATATATATATATATATATATATATATATATATATATATATATGAAATGACAAATTAAATGTATGTAACGCCATCACTTGAGAACGGCTGGACCGATTTGACTGATTGTCATTTTGTTGTGTTCGTAATTGTCAGGACAAGGTTTGTATGAAAGAAAATTTTTACAAAATCGATCGGAAAAGTGGTCAATTGGTATTTTTATTTTTTATGAAAATAACACTTAAAAAAATAAAACTAACAGTAAAAAAATATTAGAAAAAAAAACATTTTACATACATCAGTTATTTGTCACATCAAAGTTTAGAAAAATAAAAATTAAAACTAAAATTAAAAAAAAATATATGAGATTAAAAAATTACAATAAAATATGACAATTTTTGATATAATATACAAATACTAATGATAGTAATCTATCTTTCTTGCATACATATAGTAGTATATTGAAAAAAGTTGATAATACTTATTATCAGTGATCAGTGCGTGATAATTTGGTATTTTTGTTTACTGTGGTCATATAAGTTCGTGATAATTTAATATTTTGCTTTTTGGTTTTCTGTCTAAAATGCCACCAATTCGACGTCGAAATATCGGTCGACATACGCGTAACTCAGCTCGAACAAGTAACCATCGTGTGAATGAGACAGATGTGAACGCAGACACCGTTTGGAAGAAAATCGTGCAAGAATTTCGCAACGGCGATCGATTATGACTTCGAAACAACGTATTCAATCAAGTTCGACTCGCTCAGTACAAGCTAACGCTCGAAATAATTTTGAACGTCGACAAAACAGACGGCCAACCGACACAATCATTAACGAACGTTTGGCGTTCAGGTACGATCCAACAGTCGATTACGCAGCGGATATGGTCAACTTCAGTACAATGAGCACTGTTTGTCAATATTGCAATGCTTTGAGGTTCCGACAGAAACCACCAGGAATATGTTGTGCGAGCGGAAAGGTAAAATTACCACAATTGACGCCGCCACCAGAGCCATTGGCATCATTGCTTTCTGGCGAAGGTACTCGATCGAAGCATTTCTTGGACAACATACAAAAGTATAACAGCTCCTTCTGTTGTATGTCGCATTCACACCGTCAAGGCAAGAACATTGGCACTTGTTAATAACTCAGTGAGTCAAGGTCAAGTTCAGCCTTTAGTGCAAGCCAAGTATTTTGTTTTGGGAAGCTCGAAAGCCAAGCTAGCAACCAGCACTCTGCATGGTAGCAAGTGTGGAAGCTAATTATAAGCTCCGGGCAAAGCTCTGGAAAGCCAAGATAGTAACCAGCACCGTCTGCATGGTAGCAAGTGTGGAAGCTAATTGCCACCAAATAGCTTTTTTCGAGCGCAAATCAAGCAGCTTTCGGAGTACATAAAACTAGCTAAAACAAAGAGTAAAGAGCAAACGCGGAAAAATTAAATCGTTCCCAATTTAATTCTGCCGACGTTGATATTGGCAAATATTAATATTAAGAATTTAATATTGCAAAATAGTGGAATTGCGATATACCGGACTACTTTAGTTTCGCCGACGGCTACGCCGATCGAGCTTAAGTGGAAATAAGAAAATGTTTGAAAGTTGAGTTCTGTTTGTGAGCCCACAGCGCACAGACCGGCGCTGCATATTTCTAAAATAAAAGTACGTTAGAAGAAGAACCGGGTCTTTTCTTTGGGAGGATCATCATTTTCAGGAGGTAACTACAACATTTAGGCGCAGCCGGATTTTCGAGCCGAGGATCGCTTGAAGAAAATTAAAGGTAAGTGAGTGAAAATTTTTGGTGAAATTGTGGAATAAATAAAAGGAGTGCCAGCGTCAAGCCAGGCACCCTTGTCTGTCCAACGGCGTTCCACGCCGGATGAAACCTTTGCTGAGGTCGACCCTTTCACTCTGGGAAGCTGGTTAGAAAGTTTTTAAATAGTTTTAAAGGTTTTGAATAGTTTTAAAGTGAAATTTGGAAGTGAATTGTTGGGGAATAAATAAATTAAGAATACGTTTTTTTTTGTATAGTCGAAAGCTAACTCATAAGAAGCAGACCGCTTATTCCTTTTTTCAAATGAAATGAAAATAAATGGATATTTGCTGTTGGGAAAATTGTACAATTTGAACCTGAAGCGAAACTCAAGAGTGGCGTCGGCGCCTGCTTGAGATCACATTTCAGTGCAAAAGGTACTGTGGTTTTTTTTATTGTTTTGCTTGTTAGCGCGTCAGAACGAAAGCGTTTGCAAAATTGTAAGCGTGGTAATTTGTTTTGTGGGTTTTATTTCGTTCAGCTCTGAGGAGCAAGTCAAGAAATTCGACGCTGAAAGGAACTCCGGGTTTTTCCGGTTCTATAGCTGGGGCTTAACTCAGGGCTGTCCAGGGTCTCTCAAGAAATTTATTGATTTCGGGGACCCGTTTTGAAGAGCAACGCTACTGGTTTTAATTCGAGTAATCTTTATTTCACAATTTTCTCGTCTTAACCTATTTACAATTTAGCGCAAGTTCTAAGGGGTAAGGATGTGACCGCGGATGGAGGCGGACGGTGCGCCCGCCAATTCAGCTTATAAACAGTGTTCGCGAAAATAAACAAAACAATAGTGAAAACCCACGCCGCGAAAATAAAACAATAACCCCTCACCATACAACACTTTTTAACAAACAAAATAGTGCACTACTTAACTCAATACTTCTTAACAAATAAATAAAACCTGATGAAAATATAACGCAATGCAGAGAAACATGCGAGGGGCTTGTTTATGCTCTCCGCAGTAAAGCTCAGCATTTCGTTGGTTTTCACTCTTCCTCCTTCTTCCTGGTCCCGTTAGGTGTGCAGGCGGCTGTGAGTGCACCGTGGGCTGAAGCGCGGCAAGATAAAGGCATAACACTTGTCTTGTCGCGTTTTGCTTTGCTTGCGGCGTACGCGTGGCTGCTTGTACGGCTGACCTTACACTTCGCTACAGTGGGCGGCGATGACAAAATTCCGCATAGACTCCACTAATGTACGTGGCTTGAGGGCGAATTTCTTCGCGGTCTATGCGCATATTTGTACTCACCAACCGCATATAATGGCACTGGGTGAGACCCAGGTGTCTGAGGGTGCAGATCCACTGAACTTTCACATGCCGGGGTACAATCTACTGCCATTGTTTTTACCACACAGAGGCCTCGCCTTATACATTCGCAGTGATGTTGCGTACCAGTGTCAGCAACACCTTTGCACGTCGGATGCCGAATTTAGCACCATGTGGGTTAAATTCAAAATCCAGTCGCACATCCTGCACTTCTGCTTCATTTATAGAAGCCCGGGTCTGGGGAGGCTGCCAACTTTTGATAAATTGGACAGTCTCTCTGATTCGATCTCTAAAATTCTGGAATCGTATCCGAACAGTGAAATTGTTGTTGCTGGTGATTTCAATGTTCATAATTCCAATTGGCTACGTCATTCGAGTCACACAACACCTGAGGGTTTGTATGTTGAGTTGTTTGCTGAGTCTAATAATTTGACTCAATTAGTGAAGGAACCAACGCACTTTCCCTGCGTTGATGGGCAAAACCAAAATATTCTGGACCTCTTTCTAACTTCACATCACAGCAAGTATGATGTGAATGTTCTTGCACCTCTTGGTAATTCGGACCACGCTACAATTTCTGCTACCTTCCCATATTCTAGTCTTCAATCCGCTCACCAGACAGCTCCGAAGCGGAAAGTGTGGCTTTATGAGAAGGCTAATTGGGATGCGCTGAACTGCTTTTTCAGCCGTTTCAATTGGCAATTGTGTTTCAGAGATAGAAACATAAATGCTGCAGCAAAATTGGTAGAAAATATAATTTTATTTGGTATGAGGTCTTTCATACCTTATAAAAGAATTTCCATTAAACCAAAAGACCATTCCTGGTTTAATGCGACTTGCAGACAAGCAGTCAGGTCTAAAGAGGAAGCATTTAGGAATTGGCGTTTAAATAAAACTGCTGATACTAAACTGCTGCGCAATCAGGCCAGAAATAGGTGCAATGCCACTCTAAGGCGCGAAAAAGTTCTTTACGAGCAGCGCCTTAGACGCATAGTTCTTGAATACCATAAGGGTAGCAAGAACTTTTGGTCGTTTGTGGGGAGGGTGAAAAATCAGACGAAATCGTCTATTCCAACTCTCCTTAAGGACGATCAGATCTTCACTCACTCGGTTGATAAAGCAAACTTATTAGCCAAAATGTTTGCTGAAAACTGCTCTCTTCCTGAGAGTAGTCAACCACTGCCCGCGGTTGATGGTGTATCTCATGCTATGCCTCAGATGCATTTTCGAACGCGAGCTGTTAAAAGAGTACTTGCAGACCTCAATGTCAATAAGTCCTCGGGACCGGATGGCATTTCAGCCCATGTGTTGAGAAAGTGCGCCTCAACACTGGCTCGCCCATTGCGCAATCTCTTTAATTTATCTTTTACTTCAGGAGTTTTTCCCGCTTCCTGGAAGATTGCCAACGTGCAGCCAGTTCCCAAAAAAGGTGAGGCTACGAATCCTGCAAATTACCGGCCCATAGCAATCTGCTCAGTGCTCTCTAAAGTCATGGAGAGCATTGTAAATTTTAAATTGATGAGGTATCTAGAGAGCAACGAGTTGATCAGCGATCGCCAGTACGGCTTCCGTGCTCACCGTTCCACCGGCGACCTGATGGCGTTTCTAACTGAACGGTGGAGCAGTTGCATTCACCGGTTCGGTGAGAGCAAGGTTGTTGCTCTGGATATCTCCAAGGCATTTGACCGGGTGTGTCATAAAGCACTCGTGTCTAAACTGGCTGCTTATGGTGTCGGCAATACTTTCACTCGATGGATATCGAGTTTCCTCAGCGGCCGTTCTATTCGGGTTGTGATAGACGGCTTTGCTTCCGAAGAGCACTCCATTAATGCTGGAGTTCCGCAGGGTTCGGTCCTGTCTCCGACACTTTTTCTTATTTTCATCAATGACCTTCTGTCATTGACATCAAACCCCGTCTACTCGTTTGCTGATGACAGCAGCATTTGTCATTCATATTCATTCTCCAGGCGTCCTTCTATTCTGGAGATCAATAGAAGGCGCAGAATTATGAATGACACACTCCAATCTGACCTCAACAAAATCCAGGAGTGGGGTCAAGCGAATCGGGTCGATTTTAATGCGCGGAAGACCCAATGCTGTTTGTTGACCCACAAGCGTCTGGCGGGCGACAACTTTCCACCTTTAAATATGGGTGGTGTGGATATTAATGAGTCGGAGGCTCTTGATGTTCTGGGCATGTCAATCCAATGCGATCTTCGCTGGAACGATCACATCTTTGACGTGTCGAAAGAAGCAGCCAAGTGCTTAGGCTTTCTTAAGCGGTGTAAGAAGTACTTCACTCCAACCGATCTTCGTTGTATCTACACCACTTATATCCGTCCGAAAATGGAGTACAATTCGCATATATGGTCGGGAGCTTCGCGGGCATATCTTCAGCTTCTCGACCGTGTCCAATGTCGTGCGTTAAAACTTATAGGGGACAGTAGGGTATCCAGCTCTATTGAAACCTTGGAGCGTCGTCGTGATGTGGGGTGTGTATCACTATTTTACCGCTACTTTCACGGTAAATGTTCTTCTGAAGTAGCCAGCCTGATTCCTCCGATTCAGGTATTTAGCAGAACTACTCGGCTTTCCAGAGCGGTGCACCCCTTTTATGTCGCGATTCCGTTCCAACGAACCACGCATTACCGTGAGAGTTCGTTTTTCGGTCGCGTCGTTAGATTGTGGAATAATCTCCCTGCGAATGTCTTCCCGCCCACTTACAGCGTCGAAACATTCAAGCGAAGTGTAAACCGTCACTACTCCCTCTTTCCCCCTTCCCACTAACCTGTCATCCCTTCGGAACCAACAAATGCTGTGCATGGATAGGGGGCATCCCCTGAGCTTGGTTTCATCTGTCATAAAAAAAAAAAAAAAAAAAAGGAGGAAACTAGTAGGTCTTATGCAGTATGTGCTATGATAACCGAGCTTGGCATATTTGAGGTAGAACCGATGATGCCTTGACTTGACCTGACCTGTACCGATTTGACTTGACTACTGACTTGTCTGCTTGACTCGACTGCTTGACTTGACTTGACTGCTTGACTTGACTTGACTGCTTGACTTGACTTGCCTGCTTGACTTGACTTGACTGCTTGACTTGACTGCTTGACTTGACTGCTTGACTTGACTGCTTGACGGCTTTACTGCTGAAACCGAATCAATACGTACAGGCTTGACTTGACTGCTTGACTTGACTTGACTTGACTTGACTGCTTGACTGCTTAACGGTTTGACTGCTGAAACCGAATCAATACGTACCGGCTTGACTTGACTGCTTGACTTGACTAGACTTGACTTGACTTCTCGACTTGACTTGACTTGACTGTGACTGACAAAGAATGTCGGTCCACAAAACCCACATTCTGGCTCTCTCGCTCCTCCTGTGCCGTCAAGGTATGTATGTCAAGAGAAAGAAACTACTTCGGTTCACGAAACCCAAGTAGGCCCTAGGCTCCTCCTGCACTTCTCCGGTGCAGTCCGTTTGTCTATATAACCCAACCACTCACCTTGACTGCTGAAACCGAATGAGTCGTCTTCGCGGCTTGCCCGGTATTTATACCCTCGTGCCTATTGTCTTTTTCTTTCCCCGCAACAATGTTGTTTTTATATGCCTCACTTCCTCTGTACTCGCCTTAATCACCTCGCCTGTGTGATGATTACTAGACAAGAGAAAACTAGCCTAACCACTACGTATGCCAAACATATGCCAAGAATAACTTACACAATGGTACTTAGATACAGAGAACTTAAAAGTGTATATACATTTCATTACATATTTCAATTTGTTCTTGTTGGCTTTGTGAGACGCGGGATTTGCGTCCTCACAACGCTCGTTTTAATGCAGCCACTGTCGCTGGCCTTGATTTTGTTATTCCAAAAGGAAAATTAGGTCCGTAGTAGCAAATAAGAGGATTGCTGATTGCTGCAGTTTTGCTAACTAGTCGGGTTAAATGCTACTTAATTGGAAATATTAAAGGTATGAGGGGGAAAAATTAAAAGAGAACGGAAAGCAATTTAATTGATGGCAGAGTCAGTGCAAGAACAAATTTATTTAGACTTGAAGAGATCCCATGAAGAATTGCAAAGAAAGCTAGGGTAGGTTTAAGCGAAAATTTGGGAGGTTCTTAAAAGCACAGTAGCGAATAAAGATAATTGGGAGCTAATTAAAACAAGAATAGTAGAATTAGGTAATATTACGAAAGCTGAAAAAGCGGATGCTATTCTAGAAGAGCTGCTGCAGTATATAAAGAAATGAATGGAAATTACAGTTCGCAGCGTTAAAGAATAGATATGATACCTATTTAGTTGATAGAATATTTCAGGAGGAATTAATAAAAAACGTGAAATCCGAAAACGAGAAGCTGAGGGAATTACAGAATAGAAAAGATTTAACAGAGAGTACAATAGAGCCTCCATTAACGAATGAAGCCACACAGAAGACAAGGGAAGATTTTTATCCTTAGAAGCAGCGAACAAAAGAATTCAGGAACTAAAAGAACATACTGCTAAGCCAGGAAATTTCGTTAGCCCATGAACAGACTCTCTATCATAAATAAGCCACCCCTAAAAGAGCGTGTCAAATAGTAGACAGATCACACTCCTTTCCTCTGGCTACACATTCAGAAATTCAAATAGATAATATGGGTATAGGAGAAATAGCAAAACTTACAAACAGTCTGGTTCCACTGTTTTCAGGAACCCAGTCCCCGGATTTAAGGGGTGAAGTTTATAAATTCATACAGGGATGTGAGTTAGCTGCGAGAGAAGCGACGCAAGGGAATGTGCAGGACTACATAGACTGCATCAAGAAGAGGTTATATGGAGACGCATATGATCTTGTTAGATCACAGCGTTTCGTTAACCTAGGGGAATTGTACCTAGTGATAAAAAGAGCCTATCTGCCGTCTATTTCCTTGGAGCTACAGAATTGTAGCCAATTACCGAGCGAGGAAATTCGACAGTTCGCAAGACGGGTTAGTACCCAAAGGAATCAAGCAATAGAAATTACAAAGAGTTTCTATAAGGGTGTCGGTGATAGTGCGCTTCTGAGTATGATAGATTCAACAGCAAAACAGTCGTTTAAAACGGGTTTAAGAGACGCGATATTGAGGGTTTATATGCTGAGTGTCACTGGGGAAAACCCTGGAAGAAATGATTGAGATAGCCATAGATACATTCAGTACTATACAAAGGAGTAGTTCCCTCTGTCAACAAGCAACCACGCAAATGCAAAGTAATATGAATTTATTGCAAAGTAATATGAATTTATTGGATTCCCACATAAGACCTCCTGCGCAGAAGCGTTTGGAAAGGCCGGAGGCAATGCAAAACATCCCGAGGGGGCCACAGGAAAAAATCATTTGCTCATTTTGTAATAAAAGGGGACATACGAGGGAAAAATTTCTGGTGAGGGAAAACACTCCGTATTGCCAGAAGTGTTTTAAATATGGGCATGAGACAGACTGGAGGTGCGGAAATTAACGGGCACAGGACCACGGAGCAAATAACACCACGAGAGAGTCATTTAATGGTTACCGAGGTCAGTCGAACCGGAGAGTGGATGTGCCAAGGAACCAACCACAGCGGAATTGGCAACCAGATCCGATCAAACAGCAGAGTCTGAGAAGGTTCGAAAACCCGAATTCGAATGCATCAAAGGCAGGGTGCGAAGAACATACCAGACAGATCAAACAGAACGGTGTGTCATTGCTGTAACAGACCAGGACATCTTGTAAGAGATTGTGAGGCGAAAAAGAATTGGGCCCAGACAAGACCAATAGTCTGGGAACACTACACAAATAGTAACTTAAGGCCAAATGAGGTGGTAACAGTAAGTCCGATATCGGAAACGATTGTGGATACGTTATCAACCTCAATGAATGAAGTGGTAACTGTAAGTCCTACATCGAGAACGGTTGTGGATACGTTACCAACTTCGTCGAATGAACGAGTAACTGTAAGTCCGACATCGGAAACGATGGTGGATGCGTTACCAACTTCAACTAATGTGAGAGTAACAGTAAGTTCGACATCGGAAACGATTGTGGATACGTTACCGAATTCAAGAGATTGTGGAATTAGTGCAAGGCCAAATGGTACAAACGATGAAGAGAGTAACAATGTACAGAAGAAGCATACTGTTGTAGGAGCAGTAGATTCAAAAATGAAAAACCACGATGTGGAGCAGAATTCTTTTTGGTTGAATTATAATTTATGCGATAGTGATAAACTATCAAACAAACTGAGACAGGAGTATCTAGCTGGACTCAAACCCAGGCAAATGACGTGTTCATTGAATTACCTTGCGCGGAGGCTATAAATTGAAAACTCATTTTAATGGTGGATACGGGAGCGGATACAAGCCTGATAAAGGAAGTTTCATTAAGGGATGGTACAATTGTAAACCGAGAGGATACAAAGAGTTTAAGCGGAGCATTTGGTGGATGCGTGACCACTAAGGGGTCACTGATAGTGAAACATAATGAAAATAAAAATCTCGATTTTATGCTGCATATATAGTAGTATCCTGTAGCCAACCAACAGGTTGCTACAAATGTGAAATATATTTTATTTTTGTTTGAACTAAAATATAACTGAATTAAGAATACTTATTAGATTTAATTAATATTTATAATTATTTAAATTAGAAATAAGTTGGTATCAAGAATGGTAATAATAACAATAAGCATTCGAATTATAGTAATAGCGTTAAAATAAGGAATACACAAGAAAGAATAAGCTAAACAACAACAAATCAGAATTAAATAACACGAAAACAAAACAAGAATTTAACCAGGAAATTGTAAAAACAAATTAAGCCCCCGAAAACACACGATAGCATATACATACGCTCAGGGAATAAGACATACGCACAAGTAAAGCAGCGGCAATTCTAAAAATAGAATCATGCGACCAGCCTATTTTCACATTCTCTTTTTCTTTACGCTTTCGCTGCCGCTGATCTAAAACTAGAATCAAGCATTCAGCTCACCCATATTTTCTTTCGCCGCGCACACGCTGCATATGATTCCTACTGTGTTTTGAGCAGCATGTGCATTTAACGAATAGTTTGTGCAAGCTCAGTCAGCCTTCTGCCGGTAAGCAAAGAGTTAATTCTTGCTTGCTACAACAGAAACTCCTTTTGCGTGGAGCAGTTGACCACCTGGTTCGACAGCCCCAACTATCGCATAACGAGTGGCTCATACTTGGAACGGGCTGATCATCTCGTAATACATTGAGTAGAATAGAAGTAGTTGTTGGCGTATCCAGTATTTACTCGCCAGTTGGCGAGTTACCAGTATTTAGGACTAGCCGGAATCACTCCTCCGGGAGTTACCAGTATTTAGGACTAGCGGGAATCATTCCTTCGGGAATTTTAAGGCCTCGGCCAGAATCAGTTCTTCGGAGCTTCCAGCCGCATTGTGAGCGGAGGTGTTCCCCAGCTTTGTAAGCGGCCCTCTGCCGCGGGGCATTCGGCCCCTTCGTCACCTGTACACCCACAACCATTGTAAGCGGCCTTCTGCCGCGGAGCACTCGGCTTCCCGTCTCCCGTATATACAAACTATTGTACGCGACCCTCTGTCGCCAGGCATTTGGCCTGACAAACCGATTGTAACTAGAGGCGTAGAAAGTAAGATTGTAAATTGGATAAAATAATAAATAAAGACGAAAAAACGAACACCAACCCACATAAGTCCGAGCTGAATTTTCAGTGATAGATTTGCTTCACAGCAAATCGTGTGCAATTCTTGGCCGTCGCGGTGGTTGGAAAATTGAGGGTTACGAGATCCCCCAAAATGGACCCTGGGGCGACTGACGCTACCCCAGCTGGAAACAAAAACTCGTCACAATCCTCAGAGCAGGGAGTGCCAGCAGATGGCATAATTGGCAGGGTCAATCTATGGAATAGGTCGATTATAAACACGGTTACTAAGCAAGTAACGTTTATAGATGAGAAAAAGAAACACATCGAGACACTGGTTATGCGGTCAAGGGAGGAATTAGATCAAATTTTTTATAATAGAGATTCAAAAGTAGTGGCAAGGACTATTAGAATAGTTACAGTTAAGATTATAACAAATATTCCGGAGATTATAGTGCACAAACAGGAAATTGTTCCGGGAGTGTATATGGGGGAGACATTAGTGAAAGTAGAAAGGGACGTAGTTTACGTTCCAGTATTGAATTCAAAAAATTCCGGACCGGTGTTTTCTAGTTTCAATAAATTTGAAACACCCCGTGTTAGTAGAATAATTAGAGTAGGGGAAATATGTGTTAAGGGTAGAATAAGTACTCTTATGGATAAATGAAATTTAGATGACAATTTAAATGAGGACGAAAGGGATTCAGTAAAGAGAGTATGCGCAGCTTTCCACGATATTTTTCTACTGGAAGGGGATGAATTATCCTGTACGCCGGTATTAAAGCATGAAATACCGACCAGGCACGACCAATCACCGATTAATCAAAAGCAGTATAGGTTACCGCAGGTCCATAGGGAGGAAGTAAACAAGCAGGTGCGGAAGCTGTTAGATGACGGGATTATATCCCCCCAAATCGCCTTGGAATTCGCCATTGTTGCTAATACCAAAGAAAGCCGCAAAAGACGGTCAGAAAAAATGGCGTTTGGTAATTGACTTTAGAAAGTTAAATGACGTTACGATTAAGCAGGTTTTCCCTATACCTAGAATTGAGGAGATTTTAGAGCAGTTGGGACATAGTAGGTATTTCTCAACACTTGATCTTGCTAGTGGGTATCACCAGGTTTTGGTTGATGAAAAAGATAAAGAGAAAACCGCGTTTAGCTCCGGATTGGGTCATTTCGAATTCAATAGGATGCCTTTTGGTTTAACGGGGGCGCCCGCGACGTTTCAGAGGATATTGAACTATATTCTCAATGGGCTTCAGGGAATAGATTGTTTTGTTTATTTAGATGATATAGTAATATATGGGAGGAATTTAGAACAGCATGAGGATAGGCTATTTAGGGTGTTTAGCGCCCTTAGGGAAAATAATTTAAAATTAAACACAGAAAAGTGTCAGTTGTTAAGGCGAGAAATAGTCTATTTAAGCCATAAATGTTCTGAGTAGGGTGCACTGCCCGACCCGCAGAAGGTTGAGTGTGTAGAGAATATAAAACCTCCCAGGAGCAAAAAGGCGGTACAGGTATTCTTGGGGTTAGTCAACTATTATAGAAAATTTATTGAAAGCATGGCAAAAATCGCCTTGCCAATTAATAAATTACTGAGGAAGGATGCCAAGTTCCAATTGTCGGAGGACTGTCAGAAAGCGTTTGATAAGCTGAAAGAAGCGGTAATTTCACCACCGGCATTGATATACCCGGATTTTAGCAGGGAATTTCTGTTGACCACCGATGCTAGTGGCGAAGCTCTAGGGGCCGTGTTGTCGCAAGGGAAAATTGGCGAGGATAAACCGATAGCTTTCTCTATCAGAGCGATGAGTGACACCGAGAAGAGATACTCAACTATAGAAAGGGAATTATTGGCCATTGTCTGGGCTACACGAAATTTCAGAGCGTATATTCTGGAAAGGCCTTTTAATATAGTGACAGACCACCAACCATTGAAGGGTATAGAGAATTTAAAGGATCAGACTTCTCGTCTGCCAGGTTTAGACATAAACTATCGGAATACGAATTCGAAATTTTATATAAACCCGGTAAGATTCCGCAGGAAAATAATGGTATTGTTGCCGTACAGACTCGCTCAGAAGCGAAAGCAAGGGAACATGATGAGGTAGACAGTTCATGTCAAAACTCACAGCAAGGGTACGCAACAACATGCGATGCAGAAAAGGGAAGATCTGATAATGCAGTATTGCTATCAGACCCTAAAGATAGAAACGTTAATGAGAGATTTCCACGGTTCACCGTTAGAAGGCCATCAGGGGGCAGTGAAGACTTATTTACGCATTAGGCAAGAATACAGGTGGCCAGGCATGCAAAAAGAGATTAAAGATTATGTTAAAACATGTCCCAAATGTCAAGTCAACAAAAGTTCAAAATTGACGAAAATGCCACTAGTATTAACAGCCACGCCAGTGCGGCCTTTTGATAAGGTTTACATGGACATTGTGGGTATTTTACCAGAAACTGTGTCCGTTAATAAGTACATCCTCACATTTCAGTATGATTTTTCAAAATTTATGACATGCACAGCTATCCCTGACGCTGAAGCAAGCACCGTAGTTAGAGCTTTCTATGACGAGGAAATAACGCGGTACGTGAATTCCACGCGTTTTGGTAACGGATAACGGTACTAATTTCACTTCAAAATTATTTACCGATACTTGCAAACTTTTGGGAATTATGAAATTATATAGAGATGCCGACAAACTTGAAAAGAAAATGTAGTCCGGTATACAATGCCGAAGACCCAAATAAGATTTTAAAATTTCAAATACCTAGGGCTCACGAAATAGTGAGAAAAAATCAAGATAGGGCCAAGCAAATAGCAATATGATAATAAGTTAAATTTAGTGTAATTTAAGGTAGGAGATAACGTTTTGATTAAGAATCAGACTAGGAAAAATAAGTTTTCTCCAATATGGTTAGGTCCCTACAAGGTTAAGAAAATAAAGAGTCCAATTACTACGTTTTTGGAGATTAAGGGAAAAGACAAACCCTTTCACAATAATCTCCTTAAATTGTATAGCAACAGGTATAGACTGTAGGAGTGTATAAAAATTAGAAATTAGGATAGTAGCAAGTAGTTTGTATATAACTATAGTATAAATAATTTTTAGGAAAATTAACGTCAAAAGGGTGTCCATAAAGGAGGCAAAATGCGAACCATAACTGTTGGGTTGGTCATCCTGGTGGCGCTGATGAAGAAATATTCGGCAATAGAAACAGAAAATTTAATGGAAACACCACTGGCATTTGAAAAGACTAACCAGGCAATGTACTTCAAAGATACCTGGCCATTAATAACAACTGTTGAACGTAGCAATTTCGAAGGGATAATAAATGGATTATTAGATTACATCAGTAAGATGCAACACTTTTGTGAAAATTTAAATAAACAGCCAGAGATAACCAAGTTTGCAGAAGCTTGTGGTAATTTAAACCGCCAATTGAAAGCAACAATTGATCAATTAGTACATAACGAAGAGATAATAAAGCAAACGTATAAGCATCAAAGAAGGAGTAAAAGAGTATTAGAATTCGTAGGAGATGCATTAAATTGGGCATTTGGTATGATGAGTCAAAAGGATGCGAATGAAATCTACAATCACTTGGAAAATATAGACAGTCATCAATCAAAAACGTACAAACTGATGGAACAACAAGTTACAGTGATGGAACCAAATTACAAAAAAACATCAGAATCACTAAAGCAATCAGCTGATGACATATATAAACTCCAGAATGAGCTAGCGAAAACAATAAATTACCAAATACAAATAAATAATAATAACGAACGGAAAATGGCTCAAGGGGAGAATTTGCTACGAACACTAGACACGCAGCGATACAGCCTAGCTTAGTGGAGATACAGGGAAGACAACATGTTGAAATTCAAGTTCTTGATGATTTGTACAAGGGAAGACTTCATCCGTCAATACTAAGAGTACTATTTGAACCGTCGCGTATTTATACCAAAATTGCGTAGCTAAAACGA
The DNA here is from genome assembly GCA_922984085.1 of Sicus ferrugineus. Lineage (NCBI taxonomy): Eukaryota > Metazoa > Arthropoda > Insecta > Diptera > Conopidae > Sicus > Sicus ferrugineus. The sequence goes on along the minus strand of OV277348.1, from coordinate 21,394,948 downwards.
GATTCGGTCATTTGGTTAAGTAGTTCAGTAATAGTAAGCAAAATTGCGAAACGCATTCAGCCAGAGTAATACTGCGTCGCGAAATGTTATTATGTTGCGAAATGTTATCGGAAAATGCAATATTCGCGAAGCGTTTTTGAAGAGCAGTAACTGATATTTAGGGGGCCCTCATTAAGCAACGCCTAATACTAAATTGCAATTACCTTATTATTATTACAAAATGTATTCCAATACAAGATATACGAGCGTAATTAGGTCACATATAGTATAAGGCCTATTTAAAACTGAGGGAGTTAAATATATATTTATTTTTCCGTTTAACTTAACCCAAACAGAAGAAATAAAAATATATCGGACAGTACACTTCCAATTTCGTAGAGATCTATATATTCGATATAGACCATCGTAAGGAAATGTAAGTGTTTACTAGAGGACCAGCATTGACCAAGATTCAATGTTTGCGCTCCTAAAACAAAAATAGGGGGCAGAGTACAATACTCATAGGAAAGAGAAAAAAAACCCTACTTACAAAATAACTCTAATTGTTGAAAAGAATATAAAACAAAAATATATACACTATATATATAAAAAAAAAACCAAAACACAAGAAAAAATGTTATAAGAATTAATATTAAAATAGAATAAAAAAAAATGATTAAAAAAAAGAGAAAGAAAAAGATATAGAATAAAATAATAGAAAAAAAATGAATATAAAAAAAAGGGTAACAACCATAACAACAACGGCGACAAAAACTCCAAAACTCGAATGTCGCTAATATGCTGCCGACTTGATCCAGAAATGTCATTCGCGTCTTTTGCGGAAACTCCAAAATTTGAATGCCGCTGCGTACCAATCAATTTCCCGGATATCGTCACCAATCTGAAAGGCAAGGAACATACCACACCTGCAGTTTATCTCGGGACAATAAGTCATCTCTGACACCGAACCAGGCTGCAGTCTGCCACAGCTATTGATATTACACTACATCACTACAGAGCATGATTCCGCTTAATTGCACTTTTATAAACAAACTCCGTCCAGACAATCGTTGAAGAACGCGGATTGATCGCACTTGACGAATTTCTAATTAGGTAATTGGAAAGGACGCAATGAAAATAGCACTGAAGTTGGCTGTAGTTTTATTTCTCTGCTTGAAATGTAATTGGGCCTACAAACCGGTGGTTATGGTGCACGGTATACTTCCGGGGTCAGAGTCCATGGTGTTGTTGGTTCGCCAAGTGGAACAGCAGCATCCAGGAAACAAGGTCTACAATTGCAATAGGTACAGCGGTTGGTACAGCTTAGAAACAAGTCCAGGAGCTGCGTGACTACACACACACAACAACCAGAACCACAACACACGTGAACAACGAGGATACACCAAAGTAGAACTTAAGGTAGAGTTAAGTTAGATAATATTAGAGAATTAAAATAAACCACTATTGTATCATATTGTACAGAAAAAATTAATATCGCTTCACGATATTAATTTTTTCTTTCCCTAGGTGTGGAGGGATGTTGTATGTCGCATTCACACCGTCAAGGCAAGAACATTGGCACTTGTTAATAACTCAGTTAGTGAGTCAAGGTCAAGTTGAGCCTTTAGTGCAAGCACTAACCACATAACATATAGGCCGTAAAAGTCAATTTTTTCTGGTCCGCAGAGCTTTCAGTAGCCTGGGTCCCACAAAATTTCTTACTCTCGTTTTCTCTTTACACGAGCAATTGTTTTTGCTTAACGGCTGCTAGGAATCGTCGGTTTTCTCGTTCTCTCACATGTTTAAAATGTGTTCCTACTCATTTCCACATTATTTTTTTTTTGTTTTCACTTTTACTGCACAATTTCTCGGATAACCAGGAAGTGTTCTTTCTAATTAAAACAAAAAGAAAATAGTTTAAAATGTATTTTCTGTGCTCAACAACTGTTTGTTTCAGAAAACCAATTTTTGAAATTTTCTGAATTATTGGTTTCCTCGATACACAAATCAAAAATGTTTTTTTATGCTTAGAGAGTGGGCATTTTTATTAAAAAAAAGTGAAAAATATTTCTTTATGAAATTTTATTATTCTATAAAATTCATCGGATGGAGCTCTTAATTTCAATTCACTGTTAAAATAATTGAAGATTTTATTAAATATGAAAACTTCAAAATCCTTCAGATTCGTGAGCTCATCTTTAGTAAGATTTTTGCATTTATTGCATTCAAATTTCTTCAATAACTCGAACATTACAAAGCCACCGAAATAGCGAAGTGAATTGTCAAGAGAACTGTTGGTTGAAAGAGTAACAGATATTACCTCATCTAAGTCTTTTTCTTTCGCCTTATTAAAATAATTTTCAAATACATCTACAGCATCTTCGAAAATGCCTGCCTGTTGGTTTATCACGTCATTACTAACTAATATTTCATTTTCATTAGCAACATTTAAAAGAATATCATTATCAGGTTCGCAATTACCACACGATTTGAGTGTTACAACTTTCATCGATAAAATTTTAGCCATTATTAAATTAAATTCAAAAATCCTTGGATTATTATAGTAACGCCTCTAGATCTTATAAGATAAAATATATTTTTGAGGGCATCTTGGTTAAATCGAGATAAAAGAAGAAAAAATGATTCGGACGTTTTCCAGATATCATCTGCCAATGATAATATTGAAGAAATCGAAATCGATATAATTTTTTATTAAAATATTCCTTAAAGTTACACCAAATTTATGAAATGCGGCTCTATTGTTGGATCCTTGATCGCAGACAATTGCCTTAATATTACTATTTTCTCTTTGTTTTAATTAGAAAGAACACTTCCTGGTTATCCGAGAAATTGTGCAGTAAAAGTGAAAACAAAAAAAAAAAAATAAGAAAAATACAAATTCTAAAATCTTAAATCTTAAGAAAAATGCAAACAGAAATGTTCTGCTTACCGAAAAAACAAATACACAAAATATGAGTATGCAATGACGAACACAAATAACGAGCATGATCTAGATCTCAGTAGCTGTGGAAATGAGTAGGAACACATTTTAAACATGTGAAAGAACGAGAAAACCGACGATTCCTAGCAGCCGTTAAGCAAAAACAATTGCTCGTGTTTTGCAAGAGAAAACGAGAGTAAGAAATTTTGTGGGACCCAGGCTACTGAAAGCTCTGCGGACCAGAAAAAAGGGACTTTTAGCGGTCTATATGTTATGTGGTTAGTGCTTGCACTAAAGGCTCAACTTGACCTTGACTCACTAACTGAGTTATTAACAAGTGCCAATGTTCTTGCCTTGACGGTGTGAATGCGACATACAACATCCCTCCACACCTAGGGAAAGAAAAAATTAATATCGTTAAGCGATATTAATTTTTTCTGTACAATATGATACAATAGTGGTTTATTTTAATTCTCTAATATTATCTAACTTAACCCTACCTTAAGTTCTGCTTTGGTGTATCCTCGTTGTTCACGTGTGTTGTGGTTGTTGTGTGTGTGTAGTCACGCAGCTCCTGGACTTGTTTCTAAGCTGTACCAACCGCTGTACCTATTGCAATTGTAGACCTTGGTTCCTGGATGCTGCTGTTCCACTTGGCGAACCAACAACACCATGGACTCTGACCCCGGAAGTATACCGTGCACCATAACCACCGGTTTATAGGCCCAATTACATTTCAAGCAGAGAAATAAAACTACAGCCAACTTCAGTGCTAAATTCATTGCGTCTTTTCCAATTACCTAATTAGAAATTCGTCAAGTGCGATCAATCCGCCTTCTTCAACGATTGTCTGGACGGAGTTTGTTTATAAAAGTGCAATTAAGCAGAATCATGCTCTGTAGTGATGTAGTGTAATATCAATAGCTGTGGCAGACTGCAGCCTGGTTCGGTGTCAGAGATGACTTATTGTCCCGAGATAAACTGCAGGTGTGGTATGTTCATTGCCTTTCAGATTGGTGACGATATCCAGGAAATTGATTGGTACGCAGCGGCATTCAAATTTTGGAGTTTCCGCAAAAGACGCGAATGACATTTCTGGATCAAGCCGGCAGCATATCAGCGACATTCGAGTTTTGGAGTTTTTGTCGCCGTTGTTGTTATGGTTGTTACCCTTTTTTTTATATTCATTTTTTTTTCTATTATTTTATTCTATATCTTTTTCTTTCTCTTTTTTTTAAGCAATTTCTTTTTATTCTATTTTAATATTAATTCTTATAACATTTTTTCTTGTGTTTTGGTTTTTTTTTATATATATATAGTGTATATATTTTTGTTTTATATTCTTTTCAACAATTAGGGTTATTTTGTAAGTAGGGTTTTTTTTCTCTTTCCTATGAGTATTGTACTCTACGCCCCCTTTTTTTTGTTTTAGGAGCGCAAACATTGAATCTTGGTCAATGCTGGTCCTCTAGTAAACACTTACATTTCCTTACGATGGTCTATACCGAATATATAGATCTCTACGAAATTGGAAGTGTACTGTCCGATATATATTTATTTCTCCTGTTTGGGTTAAGTTAAACGGAAAAATAAATATATATTTAACTCCCTCAGTTTTAAGTAGGCCTTATACTATATGTGACCTAATTCCGCTCGTATATCTTGTATTGGAATCCATTTTGTAATAATAATAAGGTAATTGCAATTTAGTATTAGGCGTTGCTTAATGAGGGCCCCCTAAATATCAGTTATTGCTCTTCAAAAACGCTTCGCGAATATTGCATTTTTCGATAACATTTCGCAACATAATTAAATCGCTGGCGACGCAGTATTACTCTGCAGCGCTCTCCCTTTTTTGCATCACGTTACTTGGGTGCCCCGCAACTGCGCTCACTGCAAAGTTAAAAACCACCACCTTTTGCTGGTCGGTAAACGCGTGCACATTTTTCTTCTGCTCGCGCTCTTCTGCTTGCGCTGCCAATACACACAGAGTGCACACAGAACGAAGAACAAGTTTTTCTGTCTGCACTCTCGCTTGTGATAGCAGCGTGGAATTTGGTATTCTGCAGTGACCCTGCAGTAAGTACGCAAAATAATAGCGTAGCGACACGAAAGTATATTTGTGACTTTTTTACAAATAAAATAAAAAGTTTTTCCGAAATAAGTTTTCGGTGCGTTTTCTTTTGGTTTTGCGACTTCCTTCGCCGCCCCTAAGCGAACCCGAAAACTATAATAGCTTCACTCGACAAATTTATACGTGCCTCCGATGCGATCGTCAAATTCGAAGCCGACGTCGTGACCATCCCTTAGCAGGAGCACTCAGACGGATGCTCATCTGGAAGAGCTCAAGTCGATGTGGAAGCTGACCAAGGAGGTTTATGCCACGTGCCTAGACCAGCTGAAGGCCTCCGAAGAATCCACTCCAGATGTAGAAGTGATGAAGATCAAGCAACGTAGCTGCTACCGAACTTATATTCGCTGCGCGACGAAAATCGGCGCGACCCACTTCTTCCGCACCCAATACAACAGCAGCTGAAATGCCAGCATCTGGCTACAATATCAGCCTGCCCCCTTGCGACACCTAAGCCTTCCACGGCGATTATCTCTCGTAGCCGTTTTTTCGGGATATGTTCACGGCCCTTTATATAAAAAATATCAGAATTGCGCCGGTTGAAAGGCTTTTCCACCTGAATCAAAAAACTACGGGCGAAGCGAAAGCAATCGTGCAGAAATCCCCTCTCACGAATGAAGGTTTCGCCCAAGCGTGGAAAAATCTGTCCAACATGTACGAGAACAGGCGCGTCCTCACCACCGCCCATTTAAAGAATCTCTTCGGCCTGTCCCCCATCACGAAAGAAACCGGTTGCCGGTAAAGACCTAAAGACGCGAAATAAATAATATTCCCGCTGCACTCGCGCTACAAGGTGTTCATATCTCCCATTGGGACGCTATAATCGTCTTTTTGTGTTCCAGCAAGCTCCCAGAAGCAACGCTTTCCCTTTGGGAGCAATCTCTCACTAATAAAACGGAGATCCCAAAATGGGCAGATGTGGATGCGTTTCTAACCCATCGCTTCCAGACCCTAGAAACGGTGCAAGATATTAAATGCACACCCACCTCGAAGTCCAAGCTACCCCCATCTACAACTCACTCGTCTACAGCCTTCAAACGCGTCAACACTTTTCAATTGAAAGTGTCCCAAGATAGCTGCCCTCTTTGTCAGAAGCAGCACAAGTTGAGATCCTGCTCTCAGTTTCTGAGCTTGCCAGTTCCACAGCGGCTGAATACCGTTCAGAAAAACCGCCTCAAATGCAACGGTAGGCACCATACCCTCTTGCATCGTGAGCATGCTCCACCCTCATCGAATGCTGCACCAGATTCGACCCCACTTGCCTCACATCAAGAGCAACGGTATGATAACGCTCCGCGTACTCGTACCCCTGCCTATTCGCGTACTCGTGCCCCTGCCTATTCGAACTTTATGCCAGGTTCGACTCATCATGCTTCTCAGCAAAAAAGGGCGCATTCTTCGATGCGCCTTCCCCTTCTCAACAGCGAAATCAACAGGACACTAATCAAGTGTGCTTCGCTAAATCGCCCAAACAGGTATTGTTAGGGACTGCTATGCTAACAATACGCCACCACGGTACATGTTACATCGCTCGCGTCTTAATTGATCCTGGACCTAAGTATCGTTCATCTCCGAACGCATACACAAGCTGATAAAGCTCCCTGTGCGGCCAATTACCGCTGTAGTTTCATGTCTCAAATAAACTGTTGCTGCAAAAATATCAAGATCGAGCGATTTTCTTCGGAATTCGCCACTTGATGCCAACTTACAAATCAACGTGACGGCACTCGTGCTCTCACAAATGACAGGGCGTTTGCCCTCCCACTTGTCACAGTGGCCTCCCTCAAGACATCGAGCTCGCAGATGTCAACTTCTCCAATAGCGAGAAGGTCGATGTTCTTATCGGAGCTGATTTATACCCAGCAATCTTGCTGGACGATGTCCGCCGCCAAGTACTGGGCTCTCTCATGGCTCAGCAAACCGTGTTCGGTTGGATCCTAACCGGCCCGGTTCCCACCATGCAATCTGCCACGGCACCCATCAAAGCGGCTCACTTCAACAAAAGTCAGAGTCGTCGAATTTCCCTTTTTTTTGGCACAAACCGGTTTCGGCGTTGTGCCATCTTCAGTGTCGTTTTTTGTACTTTCGGTTTGTCAACAGAACAAATTTGACGAGGGATGACGGAAATTCGTTCCAAAATACATCATATTAAAACGCTATATCTTTACAGATATCACATGTATTCAATATGCCGGCAGTATATGGGGTCCCGGAGAGGACGTCTGCTGGCGCCACCCGGTGCAGTGGACCCCTGTTCCGCCTCAAACACCGCGCAATTCATCTCTGCCCAATGTTCTCGTGAGCCATACCCACCGACCTACTATATGTCCTCGTCCTTGACGTCTCCGCCGAAGAAGTCCAGGCGATTGATACAGCACGCCGCTCCCCGACTACGGCCGACCGGGCATTCCAAGTGGTTTTGGCGCAGCACAAGGGACCATTTTTCGATCATGCCCCAACTTCAAGGCCAACCTACATGGGACGCGGAGGCCACCGACTTCGCGACCGGTCGGTACGAGTCCCGAGGCACGTCATGCCACGCGCACCATCAGAGCCGGCCCCAAGACGTGCGCTTTCACCACTTCTAGAGCCGGCCCCAAGACGTGGGCGTCCTCCACTACTAGAGCCGGCCCCAAGACGCGCACTTCCACCATCACCAGTTCCGGCCCCAAGACACGCTCATGCCGTTGTTCCCGCCCGTAGACACGACTGGCGTCCACCAGCCATGAGGCTTACAGCTGATGGACGGGAGGGAGAAGTATGTTGCCCTGTGTGCGTAGGGCAGCATGTGCTGCGCCACTGCCGTCGGTTCCTGCAGCAGACCATCGCGCAACGAAATCTGACGGCGCGAACTCGGCACGTGTGCCTAAACTGAATATATATATATATATATATATATATATATATATATATATATATATATATATATACATATATATATATATATATATATATACATATACATATATATTGTTGTATGAAATATGACACTTACCATAAACAATCAAAACGGCTATTTCTGAGTTACGTTTTCCAGAAATATTTTCAGCTACGCATGTATAATTTGCCATATCCTGTAAAAAAAGTAAACAAACAATACGAGCTTTACTTATTTACTAGCATATATGAAGGTATAAATAAAAAATCATATTAGGCAAAATGAAATTATTTAACAAATGAACATATAATAAACATCCAATCGCAATAAACCACTTCTCTTTTTTACAATAATCAGCTTTTGACAAATTTTTAGTAAGGATATCAGCCAGCATATCGGTTTTGCAGACGCAGTTGAGACCGATTTGTTTTTTCTTGTAGGCTCCTCGAACATAATGATAGCGTATATCGGTGTTTTTGCTTCTTGCGTGATTCCTCAGATTCTTAACGAGGAATGGTGCACTCTGGCTATCACTGTTTAAAGTGACCGTATTCTGAATTGGGAAGGCCGTCTCGTTGGATGTTTCTTGAGATACACAGCTTCTTTTGCAGCTGCTGAAAGCAAAGTTCGTAATTGATCACTGACGCTCGCTCGCACTGTAGAGCAGGAGCGACACAAAAAATTTTCTTTTGAGCGAGCGCTGAAAATTTTCTTTGTCGCTCCTGCTTGCGAGAGACCGCCAAAACAGGGACAGTGAGCGCTGACGGGCCGAAAATAAAGAGCGCTCGAGGGCCCCGCATATCCCGATTTTTTGCTTGGAAACTTTTCAATGTCTACCATTCTCTTTGTTAGGTAGGTACATAATGGTACACAAGGTACTTGCTATCTGTCCGATGTGCCACTTTCAATTAAAAATATTGTCTACATTAAGGCGAAGTGCAGGTCAGCCTAATAATAATTTTGATTTTGTTTTTTTGTTGATTTTGTTTTTCCTATCGTTTGTTGTCGTTATAAACCTCCTTAAGAAACCAGAATTAAAAATTAACAGGTAATAACCCCTTTGGGAAAACCTATGTAATATATATATATAATTATATATAAAAGAAGGCAGTTTCGTAACTATGTCTATGTAACTATGTTATAATCGTTTTTTCTAATTTATATGAATATATCGGTGTGAAATTTTCGATCAAATCAAAACGACCACTCTATGTGCAAGGAATAAGAAAAACTACTTAGGGGAAACAACCGTGTAATTTACGTCGTCATTTAATTAAAAAAAGAAAAAATCCTATGTCGATCACAAAGTGAGTACAAACTAAGTACTAATAATATACATGAGCAATAAACATTTGATTTATGGAAACATAAAGGTAAATAGCATATGGCGAACTAAGGAACTGATAGCATCTGGCGAAGTAACGAACAGAATAAAAGAAACACCAGATTTACCTGTTTCTGGCTTGCATGGCGATTCACCACCACCGCCAAAAAAACTAAAAAGTACTCCCATCAATTGGATCAGTGGTGGTAGAAGTGTTCCACATGGTACATTTCCGCAAGTAGCAATTAAAAATATTAAAAATTATACAACAATTTAATTGAATTCAATTTTAATTTAATTTAATTAAAATATATCGGGAGTACAATAAGAAAAAATTTTCTTTTATAGTACAACTATATGATTTACCTGTTAACAACTATATAATCTTTTATAGTACTCAAATAAAGTGTAATTGGATAGTTTAAATTGATAAGATTTAAAGATTCAATACATACAATAAAAAGATACAAAGATTCATTACTTTGAGCTGTTTTTTGACAATGAAATACGGGAACATATTATTTCTAAGCAGAGAAGAGTTCAGAGTATTCATCGCTATTCTGCTGGTTTCGGGATATAACAGGTTACCAGGAAAACCTATGTACTGGAGTACCAGCGATGACTTACGTAATAGTGCAGCTTACGTAGCTATGAGACGAGACCGGTTTGATAACACAATGAGATCTCTTAATTTTCAATCGAATGCGCATCTTGTGTTGTGAGTCGCTGCTTCGGCGGAATACATTTTCAGTCGACCATAATGATGTCGCACTAAGCGTTTAATTCCGCATAGCAACTTGTTTCAAGGCCAATTCATCAAGCGCGCGCTAGCCGCTGATGAAGTGGTATTGCACTTGTTGACCGTGGAACTAGTGATCCACTTTCGTGCGCTCAGGTGTTGAGGCAGGTCGTTTCCGCTACAGTTAGCGTATTGTTGTTTCCGTGTTTAAGTTTACGCGTACAGAAATATAAATAAGACTGGTATGTAGTAGTCAATAGTTAGTTAGTTAGTCAGAGTCGCAGAATTGTGAAGTGTACAGTGTGAAGAGTGAGTAGTAAATAACGATAAGAGAAACGCAAAGAAGTGTCATTTCAATTGTCGAAGAAGGACCAGAGCGATAAGGACCTGTCAGGAGATTCTCCGGGAGCTAGAGAACTACAACACTTGACACAAAAGATAAATTTTCCAAATTGCGCCCACTGATTTCACACAATCAAAAAAAAAAATTTACGGAGAACCATATTCCTTAGTAGTATACATATTTACCTTCTAATCCACAACAACAACAGGTAAAGAGCATAAATCCTCATGAAGAGTATGAGGATTAATCCTCAAAGCAACAACAGCAGGTAAAAACATACATCCTCATGAGGAGTAGGAGGATTACAACAACAACAACAACATGGAGTTGCCAGATCGAGAATGAATCCTTACGGAGTTGCCAGATCAAAGAATAATCCTCACGGAGTTGCCAGATCGATGATTTTGGTGGACCGAGTGGCCAGATCTAGGGCCACTCTTTTGTCATGGGATTTTTTGTGGGGATTTGGGGACTTTTTGTGGGGATTTGGAGACTTTCTGGTGGCCCGGCAGACGGACTGACGGCTAAAGGATGGACTGGTGGCATGGGTTGGTGAGAGGGTGAGGGTGCCGAAGGGATAGTGATAGCTCGTCGGGCAGGAGAACGGGCGTGTGGAGTAATGTTCTGGTGAACAGCAGGTGGCAAGGGGAGATGGGTGTGCTTGATGGGCTCGAGTTTCAGCACTGTATGCGAATCGTGGCAGCTAAGGCAGAGTCAGTGTTGTTGTTGATGTAAGACAAGAGAGTAGTGTCGTGACCACGGACGAGGGTGGATGCAGCTACCCACCGCAGTGCAGTGTTTAGTGTGCTCGCGGAAACAAAGAAACAAATATAAAGAAATATTTTCAAACAAACAAAGTCACAGTGCAATAACATTGATTTGGATTACAGATTAAAACATAACAATAGACATCAATAAATTCGCTAAAACAATAACACCAAATATCACAAATAGACAATTAAACGGAATGCAGAGAACCAAGCGAAGGGCTTATTTATGCCCTCCGCAGTAAAGCTCAGCATTTCGTTTCTTTCTTCTCCTCCTCCTTCTTCCTGGTCCCGTTAGGTGTGCAGGCGGCTGTGAGTGCACCGTGGGCTGAAGCGTGGCAAGATAAAGGCATAACACTTGTCTTGTCGCGTTTTGCTTTGCCTGCGGTGTAGGCTTGTCCGCTTGTGCAGCTGACTTTATACCTCTTTACAGTGGGTGGCGATGACAAAATTTCGTATAGACACCACAAATGTGCGTGGCTTGAGGGCGAATTTCTTCGCGGTCTATGCGTATGTCTGTACTCACCAACCGCATATAATGGCACTAGGTGAGACCCAGGTGTCTGAGGGTGCAGATCCACTGGATTTTCACTTGCCTGGGTACCACTTACTGCCATTATTTTCATCACACAGAGGCCTGGCCTTATATATTCGCAGTGATGTTGCGTACCAGTGTCAGCAACACCTTTGCACGACGGATGCCGAATTTAGCTCCATGTGGGTTAAGTTCAAAATCCAGTCGCACATCCTGCACTTCTGCTTCATTTATAGAAGCCCGGGTCTAGAGAGGCTGCCAACTTTTGATAAACTTGACAGTCTCTCTGATTCGATTTCTAAAATCCTGGAATCGTATCCGAACAGTGAAATTGTTGTTGCTGGTGATTTCAATGTTCATAATTCCAATTGGCTACGTCATTCGAGTCACACAACACCTGAGGGTTTGTATGTTGAGTTATTTGCTGAATCTAATAATTTGACTCAATTAGTGAAGGAACCAACGCACTTTCCTTGCGTTGATGGGCAAAACCAAAATATTCTGGACCTTTTTTTAACTTCGCATCACAGCAAGTACGATGTGAATGTGCTTGCACCTCTTGGTAATTCGGACCACAATTTCTACAATTTCTGCTATCTTCCCATATTCTAGTCTTCAATCCGCTCATCAGCCAGCTCCGAAGCGGACAGTGTGGCTTTATGAGAAGGCTAATTGGGATGCGCTGAACTCCTTTTTCAGCCGTTTCAATTGGCAATTGTGTTTCAGGGATAGAAACATAAATGCTGCAGCAAAATTGGTAGAAAATATAATTTTATTTGGTATGAGGTCTTTCATACCTAATAAAAGAATTTCCATTAAACCAAAAGACCATTCCTGGTTTAATGCGACTTGCAGAAGCAGTCAGGTCTAAAGAGGAAGCATTTAGGAATTGGCGTTTAAATAAAACTGCTGATACTAAACTGCTGCGCAATCAGGCCAGAAATACGTGCAATGCCACTCTAAAGCGCGAAAAAGTTCTCTACGAACAGCGCCTTACACGCAGAGTTCTTAAATACCATAAGGGTAGCAAGAACTTTTGGTCGTTCGTGGGGAGGGTGAAGAATCAGACGCGATCGTCTATTCCAACTCTCCTGAAGGACGATCGGATCTTCACTCACTCGGTTGACAAGGCAAACTTATTAGCCAAAATGTTTGCTGAAAACTGCTCTCTTTCTGAGAGTAGCCAACCACTACCCGTGATCGACGGTGTGTCTCATATTATGCCTGAGATGCACTTTCGAACGCGGACTGTTAAAAGAGTGCTTGTAAACCTCAACGTCAATAAATCCTCGGGACCGGATGGCATTTCAGCCCACGTGTTGAGAAAGTGCGCCTCAACATTGGCTCGCCCATTGCGCAATCTGTTTAACTTATCGTTCACTTCAGGAGTTTTTTCTAGTTCCTGGAAGATTGCCAATGTGCAGCCAGTTCCCAAAAAAGGTGAGGCTACGAATCCTGCCAATTACCGGCCCATAGCAATCTGTTCAATGCTCTCCAAAGTTATGGAGAGCGTTATAAATTTTAGCCTGATGAGGTATCTAGAGAGCAATCAATTGGTCAGCGATCGCCAGTACGGTTTCCGTGCTCACCGCTCCACAGGCGATTTGATGGCGTTCCTCACTGAGCGGTGGAACAGTTGTGTTCACCAATTCGGTGAGAGTAAGGTTGTTGCTTTGGATATCTCCAAGGCATTTGACCGAGTGTGGCATAAAGCACTTGTGTCTAAACTGGCTGCTTATGGTGTCGGTGATACATTCACTCGATGGATATCGAGTTTCCTCAGCGGCCGTTCTATTCGGGTTGTGATTGACGGCTTTGCTTCCGAAGAGCACTCCATAAATGCTGGAGTTCCGCAGGGTTCGGTCCTGTCTCCAAAACTTTTTCTCATTTTTATCAATGACCTTCTGTCATTGACATCAAACCCCGTCTACTCGTTTGCTGATGACAGCAGCATTTGTCATTCATATTCATTCTCCAGGCGTCCTTCTATTCTGGAGATCAATAGAAAACGCAGAATTATGAATGACACACTCCAATCTGACCTCAACAAAATCCAGGAGTGGGGTCAAGCGAATCGGGTCGATTTTAATGCGCGGAAGACCCAATGCTGTTTGTTGACCCACAAGCGTCTGGCGGGCGACAACTTTCCACCTTTAAATATGGGTGGTGTGGATATTAATGAGTCGGAGGCTCTTGATGTTCTGGGCATGTCAATACAATGCGATCTTCGTTGGAACGATCACATTTTTGATGTGTCTAAAGAAGCAGCCAAGTGCTTAGGCTTTTTAAAGCGGTGCAAGAAATACTTCACTCCAACCGACCTTCGTTGTATCTACACCACTTATATCCGTCCGAAAATGGAGTACAACTCGCATATTTGGTCTGGAGCTTCGAAAGCATATCTTCAGCTTCTGGACCGTATACAAGGTCGTGCGATAAAACTTATAGGGGACAGTAGGGTATCCAGCTCTATTGAAACCTTGGGATGTCGTCGGGATGTGGGGTGTGTAACCTTATTTTACCGTTACTTTAATGGTAACTGTTCCTCTGAAGTAGCCAGCCTGATCCCCTCGGTTCAGGTATTCAACAGATCTACTCGGCTTTCCAGAGCGGTGCACCCCTTTTACGTCTCGATCCCGTTCCATCGCACTACCCACTACCGCGAGAATTCGTTTTTCGGTCGCGCAGTTAAATTGTGGAATAGTCTCCCTGCGCATGTTTTCCCACCCACTTATAACGTCGATGCTTTTAAAAGAGGTGTAAATCGACACTACTCCCACTTTTCCCCTTCCCACTAACCTTTACCCTTCTAAACCAACGAATGCTTTGCATGGATAGGGGGCATCCCCTGAGCTTGGTTCTATCTGCCATAAAAAAAAAAAAAAAAAAAAAAAAAAGAGACAATCAGCGGGCTCGCCTTGCAGTTGTTGTTGCAATTGTTTATTTCTTGGTAACTGCGGACTGCGGCTTAGCATGCACTGGGATCGAACTGCAGTTTAGCTTAAAAAAGCTTACAGAAGCAGATTTGACTCTGATTTTTTAAATATGACAGTCTATGCAGAAGCGAAAAATAATAACAAACATTTTCAAAGAATATGATAAATTAAAATAAAACTGAGTTCTCGCGATTCGCTATGCTAACGGAAGCACTTTTCCTACCTTGAACTGGGTCATCGACTGCGAGCATGGCTCAGTGTCATTGACTGCACTCATGTTACGCTGGCGGTCGATGACAGAATTTAAAAACAATTAATTTACCTTGCGAATTTGCTGACGCGCACTAATGTAGCGTTTTTAATAATTTGGTTTTCTTTTTAAGTTAATAATTATTTCGCAATATTTCTTTGTCAATTAGGCAATATTTCTTATACGTATTTTTATTGTTATTTATGCTTAGGTTAAGTGTTTTTATCTATAAATTAAGCCATTCAATAAAGAACTTTTCAGTATTCAACACAGAATCAGAGTGTTTTAACTCAAGCTAGTATCATTTAACCCAAGCTATTATCACTCAAACAATAAAAGGTGTGGATTCGGTTCAAGTTCCGAATTTACACATAAATAAATAAAAAGGGATTGGAATTGGTTCAAGTTCCAAATTCAATCACCTATTAAATAAACAAAACATGAGTTTTTATGCGAAACTCAATTTGTTTTTGTTTGTTTATTTGAACTTCAATTTCACCACATTTATAATGCAACGCAGATATAAATTTTGTAAAAAACGGTAGTAAGGTGCACTCTGCACGCGTCAACGATTAAAAAGAAGAGATGGTGTGGGTCCAGCGACGATCGCTGGAGGCTGGTTAATTTTTCGCCAGTTGCCGCGGGGAGAGCCCGCAGCCGAGCTTACTCTCACGAGAGAGGTGCATCTCAGGACCGTCAGGCTGACAAGAGAGAACAGCAGTTCTCACTCCTGACACCCTACCGATCGATGAGGGAGCACCTCTGGCGAGCGGCAGTTAGCGTTAACATACCGCCCGCCTTGCTGGACTGCAAACCCCCAAAACCCCACAACTGGCGCCGAGCCTCTTCTCCGGCCTAGTGGAAGAGCGTGTGCTACGCCTCCCCGCACTTGCGGCAGCGCATGGGGCTTCGACACTCAGCCAATCGGTGCGACCGCGCCAAACAGTTGCGGCACATGTGCCTTGCGGATGCCGTCAAATTCCGCTGCGCTGTGGTTTGCCGCAGAAACAGCCGACAACGGCTCAGCACATGCCGCCCCGCACACAGGGGACAGCACAGCTCGTGCTCGCGGCCCTCCGTAGGAAGCCGCTGGGCGGGCGGGCACCAGGTGTGCCGCCTGGCCGGCATCATTGGCGCGTGTCGTGGAGCCGGACGACCTGGAGGCGCATGTCGTGGGGTCGGCGGTGTTGGTGGTACACGTCGAGGCGCCGGTTCTGGGGTGGCGGGCCGAAGACACCTCGGGGACGGCGTGGGTGGTGAGGCCGCACGTCTCTGGGACGGCTCTGGTGGTGAGGCCGCGCGTCTCTGGGCCGGCTCTGGTGGTGCATGCTGCAAGTAGCGTGGCGGATGTCGCACTGACATCGGGCGAACTCACAGACTTCCACGTATTCGGAGGTCGTCGCAATAGAGGGGCCTCGGTGATGGGGCCGGCTCGGAGGAGGCTTCCTCGAACCGGACGAAGAAGCTCCGGACAGCTCGGGTCGGCGGGGTGGGCGAGCGCCGTGCCATGGCGATCGCCTGTGCCTCCTCGGCCGAGACGTCGAGCACCAGGACGTCGGCGATTGGGGACGGCTCCGGTGGGCAGCAATGGGCGGCGCGGCGGTGGAGGCGGCGCAGATGGGCACAGCCCCGGGTGGTGCTAGCAGTCGCCCTCTGCGGGTCCGCGCATATTGCCGGCGGATCAGATACATGATGATGCTGTAATGAGAAAAGAAGGGGTTACTAACAGGCTGTCATGCACAGGGTAAGGGCACTTGTTTCGTAATGGGACGCGTGACGTGACCCCTTTCGGTTAATAGGTCAGCCACGCGTACGCGGTTGTCTTGTCCGCGGTGGACAGCTGTAACCCGGCCTAAGCGCCACGCGTTCGACGGCAAGTTATCGTCGCGAATGACCACGAGATCGTCGAGTTGGAAATCGCGCTGTGGAGTCTTCCACTTTGTACGGCGGGAAAGTTCGCGCAGGTATTCTGTTTTCCATCTGAGACAGAGATGCTGATCGAGAGCTTGCACGCGTCGCTACCGATTGAGAATGGAGAGCGGGTTGTTATGCCGCTCGAGTTCGGCTGGAGCGAGTAAGGGCCCGCCAATTAGGAAATGGCCGGGTGTGATGGCTTCCATCACGGTTGGGTCTTCGGAGGAAGCAGTGAGGGGGCGTGAATTAAGGCACGACTCGATCTTACTCAGAAGAGTGGAAAACTCTTCGAAGGTGAATTTTATGGCCGGGGCCACCTTCCGGAGATGGGTATTGAGGCTCTTGACCCCCGCTTCCCATAGGCCGCCCATGTGCGGGGCTCCTGGCGGCAGAAAATGCCAGGAGACGTCTTGGTGTGAATACCGGGTTTCTATCAGTTCCTTTGTACGCGACATGAAGTCCTGGAAGTCGCGCCGGAGCTCCTTGGAGGCGCCTACAAAATTGGTGCCGTTATCCGAGTAGATGTTGGCAGGGCAGCCTCTGCGGGCGGCGAACCGGGAAAAGGCGGCAAGGAAGGTAGCGGTTGAGAGGTCGCTAGTGGGTTCCAAATGAATGGCCTTCGTTGCGAAACAGACAATGACACAAACATAGCCTTTGGTAATTAAGCACGCGCGTCCCGTGTAATTTTTAATATCGAACGGGCCGGCGAAATCGGCTCCGGTATTGGCAAATGGGCGGGAGAACGTGATGCGTTCTGGTGGCAATGCTGCCATGAGCTGGGTTCGTTGCTTCTTCCGATGTAGGATGCACGGCTTGCAAGTATGGGTCGTCGTTTTGATGAGGTTTTTCACCTTGGGGATCCAGAATTGGGTACGGACCAAAAGAAGTACTAATTGGTTGCCCCCGTGTGGAGATATTTCGTGTATAAAACGAATGAGCACTCGCGAGAGTTGACAGCCGTATGGCAGAATAATCGGGTGCCGTTCGTCAAAAGGCAAATTGGGACACGAGGACAACCGCCCGCCAACGCGCATCGTGTTGTCCGTGTGGAGGAACGGGTCCAACGAGAGTAGGCTGCTTTTAGATCGCAGCATTGCGTGGTTTTCTAGCGGGGCGTACTCGTCCGCGAAGTGAATCTTCTGGCAGGATATCGCGAGGCAGCGTTTCGTTTCTTTTATTTCTCCCGGTGGGAGGTGCAGGTTGGGGTGCGAGCGCCGGTGACGTTTAGCAGGATGAGCGTTGTGAAGAAATCGATATACGTATGAGTATACGCGTAGGGCTCGTGGCAGCGACGAAAATCGTTCGAGCGGATCCTCTTCGGGAGCGCAATGGATGTGCAGCGTTCTGATAGTCTTCTGCTCCAGTGTGGTGACGTATTCGTCTGAGGCATGGAATTCTGGCCAGCGATCCTTATCGTGAGCGAGTCAACCAGGGCCATTCCACCAGAGGGTGCTCTCAGCGAGATCTTGGGGCGTGGCACCGCGACTGGCTAAATCCGCAGGGTTGTCCAGGGAATCCACATGGAACCATTGCGACTGTGGTACCTTCTCGATGATTTTGGCAACTCGGTTTGCCACGAACGTCGCCCAAACGCAGGGGGATTTCTTCAGCCAGGCCAAGACAATGGTGGAGTCGCTCCAACAATAGATCGTGTAATGGGGCAGCTGCAGCGTGGGCACGAAAGTGTCGATCATCTCAGCAACTAAAGTGGCTCCGCACAATTCTAACCTGGGGAGAGACAAAGTTTTAATTGGGGCTACACGAGTTTTGGAGTACAAAAGGAAAACTTGGACTTCCTGAGCGACCTTGATGCGGGCATAGATGACTCCTGCGTAGGCTTTCTGTGAGCCATCGCAAAACGCATGGAGATCGACTTCGCTTTCTAGGGTGTAACTTACCCATCGCGGGTTGCGGATGGCGCGGATGTGCTGGTAATTCTGAAGAAAACTTAACCAGTTAGCGTGAGTTACCTGAGGCAGAGTGTCATCCCAGTCGATCTTGTCCAACCAGACTTGCTGAATCAGAATCTTTGCTGCAACGATGATCGGAGCCAGCCAACCGGCTGGGTCGAACAGCTTGGCGACCAGAGACAACATTTCTCGATTCGTGTACGCAGCTTTGATGGCGATGGCTTGGACATCGAAGTAGAACTCATCATGGGTCGCGTTCCAGCGAATTCCAAGCATTTTGGCGGTGTTGGAATCTTCTAGCGTCAGAAAATCGGAATGGAGCAGATGGGATGCCGGTAAGTCTGCCAGAATGCCTTTATGGTTGGCAGCCCATTTTCGAAGGGCAAACCCTGCCGAGTCGAGAGCCGCTATGAGTTGGTCGCGGGTATGAGTAGCTGTCACCAGGTCATACGTGCCTGCTAACACATCATCCACGTACATGGAATGCTGTAGAATGTGTGCTGCAAGCGGAAACTGGTGCTTCACGTCGTCTGGCAATTGAAGAAAGGTGCGTATAGCAAGGAACGGGGCGCAATTAACTTCAAACGTTACCGTTTGAAGCTCGAAGTCGGTAAGTTCGGACTTGTACGGGTCTCGGAAGAGAATGCGCTGATAAGGGGTGTGCTTTGGGTCAACCAATATTTGGCGATACATTTTTTGAATGTCTCCGTTGAAGACATAGCGGAAGAAACGCCATCGTAAAATTAAAAAAGTCAAATCTGACTGTAGCACGGGGCCTGTGTGAATTACATCATTGAGGCTTAGTCCGCTTGTGGTTGGACTGGACGCGTTGAAGACGACTCTGACCTTCGTAGGGGTGCTTTCGGGTTTTATGACGGCATGGTGGGGCAAATAGTAGTGATTTCTAGGCGCTTGAGGCTCTGGGGGTTTGACTACTTTCATGTGGCCTAAATCGACATACTCATTTAACACCGTGTCGTACTGGTGCTTGAGGCCTTCATCCTTCCCTAATCGTGCTTCCAGACGCGTGTATTGTTTGAGCGCAATGTGTCTCGAGGCCCCTAAGCGGAGCGTGTCTGTGAAGCCGATTTTAAAGGGCAGTGATACAATGTAGCGGCCGTCATCGCGTCTTCGCGTTGTTTTCACGAAATTTTCTTCGCAAAACTTGTCGGAGGGGGATAGCCATTTAGTTTTGGGAAGTTCCTCCACCTCCCTAAAACGTTCGAACTGTTGTTCGAGGAGACTTCATTGAAGTAAGCCACTTTTATGGGTGCAGTGGCAGATTGCGTGACGGGAACCGGCCCGGTTAGGATCCAACCGAACACGGTTTGCTGAGCCATGAGAGAGCCCAGTACTTAGCGGCGGATGCCGTCCAGCAGAATTGCTGGGTATAAAACGGCTCCGATGAGGACGTCGACCTGCTCGCTTCTGGAGAAGTTGATACCTGCGAGCTCGATGTCTTGAGGGAGGTCACTGAGAAGTGACCTGTCTAACGAGTGGGAGGGCAACCGCCCTGTGATTTGTGAGAGCACAAGCGCCGTCACGTGAACTTGGAATTTGGGATCAAGCGGCGAATTCAGGAGAAAATCGCACGATCTTGATATTTTTGCGGACACGGTCTCGTTGAGACCGGAAACGACGGCTGCAGTTGGCCGCGCTGGAAGCTTTAAGAGCTTTTGAATGCGTTCCGAGATAAACGACACTTCGGACCCACGATCAATTAAGGCGCGCGTGATGTAACATGTCCCGAGGTGGCGTATTGTTACCATGGCAGTCCTAACATCAAAGGATGCGGCCTTTCTTGCTGAGAAGCATGATGAGTCGATCCGGGAATAAAATTCGAATAGGCAGGGGCTTGAGCACGCGGAGCGTTGTCAAACCGCCGCTCTTGGTGTGAGGCACGTGGGGTCAAATCTGATGCAGCATTCGATGAGGATGGAGCGTGCTCACGATGCAAGAGGGTGTGATGCCTTTTTTTTTTTTTTTTTTTTTTTTTTATGGCAGATAGAACCAAGCTCAGGGGATGCCCCCTATCCATGCAAAGCATTCGTTGGTTTAGAAGGGTAAAGGTTAGTGGGAAGGGGAAAAGTGGGAGTAGTGTCGATTTACACCTCTTTTAAAAGCATCGACGTTATAAGTGGGTGGGAAAACATGCGCAGGGAGACTATTCCACAATTTAACTGCGCGACCGAAAAACGAATTATCGCGGTAGTGGGTAGTGCGATGGAACGGGATCGAAACGTAAAAGGGGTGCACCGCTCTGGAAAGCCGAGTAGATCTGTTGAATACCTGAACCGAAGGGATCAGGCTGGCTACTTCAGAGGAACAGTTACCATTAAAGTAACGGTAAAATAAGGTTACACACCCCACATCCCGACGACATCCCAAGGTTTCAATAGAGCTGGATACCCTACTGTCCCCTATAAGTTTTATCGCACGACCTGCCATCGCATTTGGGGCAATTGAATCTGCTTGGACAGTTTTTCACGGAATGAGATCTGGCCAAGCAGTTGCTGCACAAGCGGTTTTTCTGAACGGTATTCAGCCGCTGTGAGACGGGCAAGCTGAGAAACTGAGCGCAGGATCTCAACTTGTGCTGCTTCTGGCAAAGAGGGCAGCTATCTAGGGACACCTTCAACTGGAAGGTGTTGACGCGTTTGGAGGCTGGAGTCGAGCGAGTGGGAGTTGTGGGCTGTGTTGACTTCGATGCGGGTGTGCACTTGATATCTTGCACCGTTTCAAGGGTCTGGAAGCGATGCGTGAGAAACGCATCCAGATCTGTCCATTTTGGGATCTCCGTTTTGTTGGTGAGAGATTGCTCCCAGAGGGAAAGCGTTGCTTCTGGGAGCTTGCTGGAGCACAAAAAGACAATTATCGCGTCCCAATGCGAGATATCGACACCTTGTAGCGCGAGTGCGGCGAGAATATTATTGATTTCGCGCTGCAGGTCTTTAATAGCACCACCGGTTTCCTTCGTGATGGGGGACAGGCCGAAGAGCTTCTTTAGATGGGCGTTGGTGAGGACGCGTCTGTTCTCGTACCTGTCGGACAAATTTTTCCACGCTTGGGCAAAACCTTCATTCATGAGAGGGGATTTCTGCACGATTTCTTTCGCTTCGCCCGTAGTTTTTTGATTCAAGTGGAAAAGCTTCTCAACCGGCGCAATTCTGGTGTTCTGAATATACAGGGCCGTGAACATATCCCTGAAAGAGGGCCACGAAAGGTAGTCGCCATGGAAGGCTTGGGTGTCGCAGGGGGGCAGGCTGATATTGTAGCCTGACTGGGGCATCTCAGCTGGCACCTTAGCCGGTCGCGGCAACTGGAGGGGACACTGCAGCTTCGATCAGTTGATCAATTTTTCCCGCGCAGCGCAGATATACTGCATAGCATTGGCGCCGCTTCTCCTTTACGCCTTCGAATTCTTTGCCTCTGTGCTTCGTCGAGTCTAGCTCCGCAAGCACCTTTTTATAGGCGCTTTTAATCAGCAGCCACTGCGATCGTATTTCTTCCCGCTGAATCCCAGGGGTGTAAATGGTGTGGTCCGTGGTGGGTGTCTGGTCGAAGTCCACCTCGAACTCGATCAGCGCATCGGCTATACCAATGAAGGATGCGAGCGCCGTCATTATAGGAGTGGGTCTCGGTTAGGGGCGGCGAAGGAGGTCGCAAAATCGAAATAAAAACGAAATAAACGCACCGAAAACTGATTTCGGAAAAAAAAACTTTTTATTTGTTTTGTATATTTTAAAAAAGTCGCAAAAATGTTTCCGGGTCGCTATGCGGTGGCGTTGGGGCTCGAAAAGCTTGCTGCAGACGGCACTATATATATATATCATACTATATATATATATTGGGTATCATACTCACTATATATATATATATATATATATATATATATATATATATATATATATATATATATATATATATATATATATATATATATATATATATATATATATATATATATATATATATATATATATATATATATATATATATATATATATATATATATATATATATATATATATATATATATATATATATATATATATATATATATATATATATATATATATATATATATATATATATATATATATATATATATATATATATATTGGGTATTAATAATAGAAACTCTCCAATATTTATCCGAAGCAGACGATATACTATATGCTGGGACTTAGAAGATTTCACCAAAGATGTTAGAACTAGGTTGCTAAGCTGGGGCAACGGTGATCGTTCTCGGGAGGGAGCCCAGCGCCTCCTCTTTCTATACTCCAAATAGGCGAGTATCTTCGACGGTTAGGTTTCGAGAGCCAAACCCTCTGTCGGCTTCACTGTTAATAAAATATAATATTTTACCAAAGCCTAAGTATATTTATATGATATGAAATATTAAATAATGAAAATATACAAAGACATTTTAATTTCTATTTCATTATTTTCTTACTAAAATTGTATTCATAAGTCGAAAACTAATTTTTAAGAAACGGCTGCGATTAGGGAAAGTTAACTTGCACTTCCAGTCGAAAGTTCTTCATGACCTAGTCTAAAAACTTGACCTGATTTTGTAAGGAATTAATGTAAACATTTTCAAAGAATTTATGTATAGTAGTATGACTTTTAACTTGCATGATGTGTTCAAAACGCTTAAGAAAGCTGATTTTTCCTGTTTTTATTTTTTAAATATTTAGAGTTAATGTATAAGAAATGAGTCACATATGTAATGATCATGAGACATGACTTTTGGAAAATTTTTAAATATATGTAAAGAATGTTGGAAAGATAAATACGGGTTTCTGGTAATCAACAAAGACGATCCGATTCCTGAAGGACGTTATAGAAAAGGCTTTGATATTTGCATCCAACTATAAATGAAAGCACATGACACTTTCATACTCGTATGCAAACAGCCTTTGAACTGATCTGATCTAATAGCTAATAGCTGTTACACCCGATCTGATCTGATAGTTGATACATCTCATCTGATAGCTGATATACCAGATCTAATCCGATCTGATCTGATTTGATAGTTGATACACCTAATCTTCTTAACTGACTGTTATAGCTGATTGAAGACACTGAAGATGAATATTAAACTATTAAAAGAACTTGTAAAAACTAGACGAGAAATGAAACAAAAATTTAGGGCTTTAAAGTTAAGAAAAGCCGATTTAGAGAATGAATTGAATGAGACTTTTAAACCGGTTACAGTAGCTTTGAAGGAATTAATAATATATAAAACAAACGATACAACTGAAACAAATATTCAATATTATATTCATCAGAATGATACTAAGACTATGCATATTGTAAATGCACTAACCAATGATAAAAAATCATCAACGACATACAAAGGAAATGGTTTATTGCAAGTAAATTCACAGAAACCCGAATTTATTTATTGGAATGATCCCAGTAAGGTGGTGGATAGATTACACCTTTTGTTATTATCTGCTTCGGATGAAGATAGCTTCTATATCAACGAAATAATTTCCATTATCGAATAATTACGAGAAGCCGACATAATTGAGTAACTTCCAGATAAACATTTTGCATACCAAGAGAACATCTTATCAACAGATAATCATACATAACCACATCAGTAGTAGAAATATGGCGTTTCTAATCCAATGGCTACGCCCGTGTTTTTCGGCGTCTCCTCCTAAGGGGCGCTGTGTGTGTCTCGTCATAGCTACGTCATTCTGAGAGACGAACATTTCGTCTCGTCAGGGCTTGTCAGTAATAGATTTTATGTACAATGCAACTGTCATGAATTAAGAATATTTAAGTGGAAATCTTTTATCACTGAATAAAATTGTTTTTTGTGCAAATATTTAACCTAGGAACCAAGCTAAATAGAAAAATTATCGAAGCAAAAATTTTAAGATATAAATATACCCGTTATCTTATTTTATTTCGCTCAGGTTGAATTATTTTTATATATTATGTTATATTTTCTTTGTCGCTCCTGCTTGCGAGAGACCGCCAAAACAGGGACAGCGAGCGCAGACGGGCGAAAATAAAGAGCGCTCGCGGGCCTTGAAGATTCACCTTGAAGATTTCCAATTATCGTTTTTATATCATCGTCTTGTAACTGTGCTCGTCGTATTTTAGCAAGAACGTCGTCTTCGGTGATAATAATGACTGCATACCAGCTTAAGGCGTCTACGTGCTTCATCTGGGAACCTGGTCTGTGCTCCACATCATAATCGTATTCCTGTAAGAACAAAAGCTACCTAGCCACTCTGGTGCACAAATCCTTTTTTTCCATAGTCTTCGCGAATGCGTTACAGTGTGTCACGAGTTTAAAATGTAGTCCCAACAGGTAAACTCTGAATTTCTTTAGTGCCTCAATGGCTGCCAAAATTTCTAGCTTGTAACTTGTATATTTTCTTTCCGCTTCGGTGGTCTTTTTACTCATAAAGTATACTGGATGCAACTGCCCGTCTTCGAAAGACCTCTGTAGTAACACAGCTCCGTATCCGTTAATTGACGCGTCCGTGTGCACCTCAGTTTCCAGATTTTGGTTAAATATGCTCAAGACCGGTGCGTTGGCTAAAATTCTCTTTAACATATTAAAAGCATTTACTTGTTCGTCATTAATTTCGAACTTACTATTCGTTTTCTTTAAGTCGGTTAGCGGCTTTGCAAGTAAAGAGAAGTTTGGAACAAATTTCCTAAAATATCCCGCAAGTCCGAGAAAGCTTTCCAATTGCTTTAGTGTTTTTGGCATTTTGTATTTGTTTAATGCATCAACTTTGACTGGAGATGGTGATATTTTGCGGTCCTCTATAACGAGGCCTAAGAATTCCACTCGTTTCTTCAAGAAATTACATTTTCGAACGTTTATTTCGAGCCCATAATCCCGACAAAGATTTATGACCTCTTCTAAATTTTTAACAGCTTCCTCCTCATTTTCTGAGGGAATAATAATGTCATCTATATAAGGCAGAGCTATACCTTTGCTATATAAAAAATCTTAAATAAATCTTTGAAAAACGCCGGGAGAATTTGATAGTCCGAAAGGAACTTTACAAAACTGGTATTGGCCATTGTGGGTAACGAAGGAGGTATATTTACGGCTTGATTCGGCTACTGGGACATGAAAAAATCCGTTTCTTAGATCGATGGTACTAAAAATTGTACCGTTTTGTAGCCTGTCGAGTTGGTCTTCTATCAGCGGTAGGGGAAAACGATCCTTCATCACAACTTTGTTGATTTTTCGAAAGTCTACGCAGAGTCGCGGTGTCCCATCAGGTTTTTTTACCAGGACCACCGGGCTGCTAAATTCGGAATCAGAATTCTCTATGACGCCGTCCTTTAGCCACTGTTCGACTTGATCATCTACGATATATCTTTCTGCGATTGGCAACCTACGCGGTCTCGCGAAAATAGGAGCTTCATCTTTAAGCACTATATGCATTTTAATTTCAGTTGACTTACACTTTTCTGGCTTATAATTGTTTATCAATTCGCGTATCTTTCGTTTCGCATGTGAACTCGCGCTTTCATCGATATTTAAATCGTTCTTACTCGAAATCGTGTCAATTTTAAAAATACTGAATTCATCTGCTTCAAAGTTTATCTTATTTTGTACAGTTTTCATTTTGTTAATGTGAACACCGTCCCTATTTATTTTAATTTCAGCCTGCCGACAAAATTTTTCGCCCAACACAACCTCAACGTCTATGTATTTCGACAGCACAACGTGGAAATTGACATTATATGTTTCACCATCAATTTGGATGTCATGTTTGAAATTGCCAATAGGCTTTATTTTATTATCTATTAACTTTTCACCAAAACCGATGAGGTAAATGTTTGATGGAGTTATATGTGGCCTGCCTAAATCATTATAAAGACATTCAGTTACAATGTTAAACTGAAAAGGCAAAAGTCTTTCGATTGGCATGAACTGTTGCAATGACGCCATGACTAAGCACCGCTATTAATTCCAAACGCGAAAAATGCACTATAACCGCTTAGTCGAACCGGTCGAAAATCACTCCACTTCTTCAAATCCCGGACGAGCCCCCAAAATTTGTAGGGTTTATTTATAATAAGAATTACAAGTTTATTTATTAAATGAATTATATGAATTATAATTATGTGACTTGTATGAATTGAGTCGAAGAACAATTTTATTGGCCATCGTCGTCGACCACTCGTAACTGCGGCGCGATCTTCTTTCGACTGACTCGCTGAATTTTGCGAACTTCCTTTTACCTTTTCTCTTCAGGGTTGCAGCAAAATTCTACTCACACACACTCACACACACTCACACACACACACACACACACACACACACACACATATCCATGTGTTTATCATGGAATGTTTATCATGTGTGTGTGTGTGTGTGTGTGTGTGTGTGTGTGTGTGTGTGTGTGTGTGTGTGTGTGTGTGTGTGTGTGTGTGTGTGTGTGTGTGTGTGTGTGTGTGTGTGTGTGTGTGTGTGTGTGTGTGTGTGTGTGTGTGTGTGTGTGTGTGTGTGTGTGTGTGTGTGTGTGTGTGTGTGTGTGTGTGTGTGTGTGTGTGTGTGTGTGTGTGTGTGTGTGTGTGTGTGTGTGTGTGTGTGTGTGTGTGTGTGTGTGTGTGTGTGTGTGTGTGTGTGTGTGTGTGTGTGTGTGTGTGTGTGTGTGTGTGTGTGTGTGTGTGTGTGTGTGTGTGTGTGTGTGTGTGTGTGTGTGTGTGTGTGTGTGTGTGTGTGTGTGTGTGTGTGTGTGTGTGTGTGTGTGTGTGTGTGTGTGTGTGTGTGTGTGTGTGTGTGTGTGTGTGTGTGTGTGTGTGTGTGTGTGTGTGTGTGTGTGTGTGTGTGTGTGTGTGTGTGTGTGTGTGTGTGTGTGTGTGTGTGTGTGTGTGTGTGTGTGTGTGTGTGTGTGTGTGTGTGTGTGTGTGTGTGTGTGTGTGTGTGTGTGTGTGTGTGTGTGTGTGTGTGTGTGTGTGTGTGTGTGTGTGTGTGTGTGTGTGTGTGTGTGTGTGTGTGTGTGTGTGTGTGTGTGTGTGTGTGTGTGTGTGTGTGTGTGTGTGTGTGTGTGTGTGTGTGTGTGTGTGTGTGTGTGTGTGTGTGTGTGTGTGTGTGTGTGTGTGTGTGTGTGTGTGTGTGTGTGTGTGTGTGTGTGTGTGTGTGTGTGTGTGTGTGTGTGTGTGTGTGTGTGTGTGTGTGTGTGTGTGTGTGTGTGTGTGTGTGTGTGTGTGTGTGTGTGTGTGTGTGTGTGTGTGTGTGTGTGTGTGTAGAATTTCTGCAACCCTGAAGAGAAAGAGTAAAAGGAAGTTCGCAAAATTCAGCGAGTCAGTCGAAAGAAGATCGCGCCGCAGTTACGAGTGGTCGACGACGATGGCCAATAAAATTGTTCTTCGACTCAATTCATACAAGTCACATAATTATAATTCATATAATTCATTTAATAAATAAACTTGTAATTCTTATTACGCAAGGACGAGCTAATAACCTACGCGAAGGAATTTGAACTCGACAAAGGTGCAACCGTCGAGGATTTGAGAAAACGGCTGGCCACTTTTGCAGCAGACTCGGAGGACGACGACATACACCATCGACCGCGGGCAGTGGTTGGCTACTCTCAGGAAGAGAGCAGTTCTCAGCAAAAATTTTAGCTAATAAGTTTGCCTTATCAACCGAGTGAGTGAAGATCTGATCATCCTTGAGGAGAGTTGGAATGGACGATCGCGTCTGATTCTTCACTCTCCCCACGAACGACCAAAAGTTCTTGCTACCCTTATGGTATTCAAGAACTCTGCATCTAAGGCACTGTTCGTAGAGAACTTTTTCGCGCTTTAGAATGGCATTGCACCTATTTCTGGCATGATTGCGCAGCAATTTAGTATCAGCAGTTTTGTTTAAACGCCAATTCCTAAATGCTTCCTCTTTAGACCTGACTGCTTGTCTGCAAGTCGCATTAAACCAGGAATGGTCTTTTGGTTTAATGAAATTCTTTTTTTTATTGGGTATGAAAGACCTTATACCAAATAAAATTATATTTTCTACCAATTTTGCTGCAGCATTTATGTTTCTATCCCTGAAACACAATTGCCAATTGAAACGGCTGAAAAAGGAGTTCAGCGCATCCCAATTAGCCTTCTCATAAAGACACACTGTCCGTTTCGGAGCTGGCTGATGAGCGGATTGAAGGCTAGAATATGGGAAGGTAGCAGAAATTGTAGCGTGGTCCGAATTACCAAGAGGTGCAAGAACATTCACATCATACTTGCTGTGATGCGAAGTTAAAAAAAGGTCCAGAATATTTTGGTTTTGCCCATCAACGCAAGGAAAGTGCGTTGGTTCCTTCACCAATTGAGTCAAATTATTAGACTCAGCAAATAACTCAACAAACCCTCAGGCGTTGTGTGACTCGAATGACGTAGCCAATTGGAATTATGAACATTGAAATCACCAGCAACAACAATTTCACTGTTCGGATACGATTCCAGGATTATAGAAATCGAATAGGAGCCTCTCTAGACCCGGGCTTCTATAAATGAAGCAGAAGTGCAGGATGTGCGACTGGATTTTTAACTTAATCCACATGGAGCTAAATTCGGCATCCGTCGTGCAAAGGTGTTGCTGACACTGGTACGCAACATCACTGCGAATATATAAGGCGAGGCCTCTGTGTGATGAAAATAATGGCAGTAAGTGGAAATCCAGTGGATCTGCACCCTCAGACACCTGGGTCTCACCTAGTGCCATTATATGCGGTTGGTGAGTACAGACATACGCATAGACCGCGAAGAAATTCGCCCTCAAGCCACGCACATTTGTGGAGTCTATACGAAATTTTGTCATCGCCACCCACTGTAAAGAGGTATGAAGTCAGCTGCACAAGCGGCCAAGCCTACACCGCAGGCAAAGCAAAACGCGATAAGACAAGTGTTATGCCTTTATCTTGCCACGCTTCAGCCCACGGTGCACTCACAGCCGCCTGCACACCTAACGGGACCAGGAAGAAGGAGGAGGAGAAGAAAGAAACGAAATGCTGAGCTTTACAGCGGAGAGCATAAAAAAGCCCTTCGCTTGGTTCTCTGCATTCCTTTTGATTATCTATTTGTGTTATTTGGTTGTTATTTTGTATTATTGTTTTTGTGAATTTATTAATGTTTATTGTTATATTTTAATGCACTGTATTCAATCCAGTTCTATTGCACTTGTGACTTTTTATGTTTTGGAAGATATTTGTTTATATCTGGTTGTGTTTTTTTTTCCGCGAGCACACTAAACACTGCACTGCGGTGGGTAGCAGCATCCACCCTCGTCCGCGGTCACGACACTACTTCACAACACTTCTCCTAATATGGATTAAAAAGGTGTTAAATTAGTAAAAAAACAATAGAACTACAAATTTCATTTTCAAAAATACATAAGAATATAAAAAAGTGTTAAAAAATTTATAAAATCTTGATTTTTACTCCACACTACATTTTTTCAGAATCCCTTACGATTCTCCTAGCGCCATCATATGATGACTGGCTCTAAATCAATATCTATATGATTTATTAATAAATTATGCTACTTCTCATACGTAATAGATTAATATTAAGTGAATCAAGTTGTAAAACAATCCGACGGATATTTTTTAATCCCGGAGAATATGGGTTAAACCAAGTACATAAAATTGGTGTTTTCGCAAAAAAGAACGACGAAAGTAAGAAGAATGTGAAAAGCGTACAAAAATAAGAAAAAAACTATCAGTTCCGAAATTAAGAAAATTAACAAGTAAAAGTGTTGTCTTCGGCCTGGCCGAAATCTAAATACCCTACTCCCGAGTAACTGAAAAAATTATAATTTCGCCACTTAACACTTTTTGTGTAAGTAGGCGGACCACGCCCATTTTGGCAAAATGCTTTTACAATGTCTCTAGGTACTGCTAGATAGAATTACGAACGTATTAATACTTTGATACGTTTATGGGATATTGACAACTTTTGTATAAGTGGGCGGACCACACCCAATTTTTGGATATAGATTGGTAATACGTGTAGAAACTTCGTGATAACATTTCGTATTAATATCTTATACCGTTTACAAGATATTGACAACTTTTGTACGAGTGGGCGCAGCATTTTTTGCATGCTTATTGGTAATGCTTCCCTATATATCCTGATGAAATTACATGTCCATATCTTATACCGTTCATTAGATATTGCCAACTTTGTTATCAGTGGGCGTGGCACTCCCATTTGTTTCAAACATTTTAGTAATGACGCTACATGTACCGGAATAAGATTATACCTTAATATCTCACACGGTTTATGAAATATTCAGATTTTAACATTTTTTGAAACGAGGTGCCTTTACATTCCGTATGTAAAGTAGGCGTGGCTGTTTACCGATTTCACCCATTTTCAATCCCAAACAGCCCTACATAACAAAGAATATTTGTGCCAAATTTCATCGCGATATCTCTTTTTGTTCTCTCGTAATCGTGATTTCAACAGACAAACAGACAGACAGACAGACAGACAGACACACAGACGGACGGACAGGGCTAAATCGATTCAGGAGGTGACGCTGAGCAAGAATATATGTACTTTTCTATATCTATCTCGTCTCCTTCTCTGCATTACAAACGGAAGAACAAAGTGAATATACCCTACTCCCTTCGGGTGTAGGATAGTAAAAACACATTTATTAAATGCTGCGTGGCATTAGTGACAGTGAAAAATATTCCTTTGAGGTCATTCGATGATGCAGAATTTTTCTAATCACTCATTTCTCCGCTGGACAAACAAAATTCAACACATCCTTATACTCAAGGAACATCACCTCATATATAGAAACCTGTGGTTCCAAATTGAAGACATAATGTCGAAAAGACTTCGGAAGAAAATGCTATCCGTGAAAATTGAGATCGCAAGTAGAATGGAACAGAGTGTATTAGGGGTTAATGTGCAATATAGTATATAAACGTCTTCAAATATATGTATTGTATAAATACTATTGACAAGTTTTTTTCTTTTCTTTCCTTGTTATTTTTTTTTTTTTGTGGCAAGCATGATGCAGCTAAACGAAAGGCACAAGTCCTCATTCCTAAAAGATGAGGTTTGCAAGTATTGAATTAAGTATTCAAATATTCACGACGGATAATGGAGCCAGTGACGTGAAAATCTGCAAAATTTTTCATGAGCGACAAGAGGAATATTTTGCAGAAGATTCCACTTTACAATGCACACCGCCGGAAAATTATGAAGATTCCATTCATAAAACACTCACATCCACACAGTACGATGTGCGGCTCACACAACCCAGCTAACTGTTTTCGTCGTTCTGGAGGAATTAGCGCCGAGAATGACTGAATGAAGAAACATTGTTAAGAAACTGGCGGACTCCCGCAAGCGGGAACGATAAAGAAAATTTCCAGCGCTTGGTCTCACGTAAACAAGCACTCTTTCGAGCGAGCGCGTGCGACAACTTTTACCTGCTCGATAAACAGGGCGGGGGCGGAAAAAAGCGCTCGAGAGCGAGTATTTAAGAACTCCGTCTGAAAGTGCTACACATTCTCCTTCTGGCCTACTCAGTGTAATCACATGTTTTTTCTTGGATTCCTAAGAAAATACTCCGCTAGCCTGCGTAAGCGTATGCCGGTGAAAGAGTTTCTATCGCTCGCATCGCTAACCCAGTCTGAATCTACGAAACCCTTGATGTTTTTTCTGGTTTTGTGGAAATGCAACTTAAACTTCATAGTCCCTTTAAGATACCGAAGCATGCGTCTTGCTACGACTTGATGCTCAAGCTACAGATCTGCGTTTCATTGTGACAGTTTACACCGAATGCTAAATATCAGGTCTTGTAAATAATTCAAGATAAATTAGTCCACCTATTAAGGATTAAAAGTTCGTTTTATCAACCTTTTTGTTAACGTTATCGATTCTTTCATTATTACATCGCAGAAATTTCAGTGTTCTCTTTTTATTGAACTACTGTATGTGCCGAGCGTGACTTTTCTGGCTCTGATTTACTGCGTCCGCGACTGCTTCCACTTTTCTCTAATTGTTGTAATGCTTAAGTAGATTGTTGTGGAATGGCTTATCCCTGTTCTTAATTTTTAGAACTGTAGTGACCGGACTCTTAATGCCTACCACCTCATATGGGCCTAACCATATCGGTGAAAATTTGTTTCTTCTAGTTTGATTTTTCATTAAGACCTTGTCACCTACCTTAAAAACAACAGGATTTAACTTGCTATCATATTGCCTTTCAGACAACACATTCGCCTTCTCCTGGTTTTGTCGAGCTATTTCATGCGCTTTTTGGATCTGATATTTCTGAATCTTCGAGGGATCGTCCGGATTATGCTCTGGACTGCACTTACGTCTCAAGTTGGTCAGCATTTCTGAATCAAAACCGTATAAAGTACGGAAAGGTGTTTGTCTAGTGCTAGTATGGGGCGTATGGTTATGCACATGCATCGCTGCCGACAACCATTGTTCCCAATTGGAACCGTCCTGTTTAGCGAAGCTGCGCAAATATTCCGCTAGCGGTCTATGGCTGCGTTCGAGTGAACCATTGTCCTGGGGGTGGTACGGAGTGATATGCAACTTCCTAATGCCTAACATCTTACAAGTGTCCGAGAATATTTTGGAAATAAAATTAGTACCGTTGTCCGTTACTAACACTTTTGGAACTCCGTAGCGAGTTACTATCTCGTCGAAAAATGCTTTGGCTACTGTGCTCGATTCCGCATCCGGAATTGCTACGCACGCCATTAGTTTTGAGAAGTCATCCTGAAAATTGAGTATGTATTTATTTCCTGTCACAGTCTCCGGCAAAATACCTACTATATCCATATACACCTTTTCAAAAGGACGCTTCGGTGTATCAGTTAACACCATCGGCATTTTCGTAAGTCTCGAACTTTTATTCGCTTGGCACTTCGGACAATTCCTGACATAATCCTTAACTTGTCTTTGCATACCAGGCCACCTGAACTGTTTTCTAATGCGCAGAAATGTTTTCACCGCGCCTTGATGGCCCCCCAAAGGTGAATTATGGAAATCTCTCAAAACCGTTCTTATTTCCTCCGGCCTTGTTAAAACTGGCGCCTTGTCAACCTCTAGACCGCTTTCACTGTCCAGATAGCCTGTGGTTGTCTGAGCGTTTCTTGGCTCCACTTAGTCCTCAATCTCCTGCGCTTTAGCCTTAGAGCGAGTCTGTACGGCAATAATACCCTTGTTTTCTTGTGGGATTCTGCTCAAAGCGTCTGCATTCAGATTCTTCTTGCCGGGCTTATAAATAATCTCGAATTCATACTCCGACAATTTATGTCTAAACCTAGCCAGGCGTGAAGTCTGATCCTTCAAATTCGCTATCCCCTTCAAGGGTTGGTGATTCGTGTACACTTTGAATGGCCTGCCCAAGAGATACGCTCTAAAGTTCTTAGTTGCCCACACTATAGCCAAAAATTCTTTTTCAATCGTGGAATACCGTTTCTCGGATTCATTCAATGCCCTACTGGCAAAAGCTATTGGCCTGTCTTGGCCTACTATACCTTGGGACAACACCGCGCCTAGAGCCTCGTTGTTGGCGTCTGTTGTTAATAAAAACGGTTTTGAAAAATCAGGATAAGCAAGTACCGGTGGTGAAATTATCGCTTTCTTCAAACTTTCAAACGCCTCTTGACATTCATCTGTCCATTGGAATTTTACTCTTTTCTCAATAATTTGTTTATTGGCAACGCGATTTTTGCTGTATTTTCAATAAACTTCCTATAGTAATTTACTAACCCTAAACACGCTTGCACTTCCTTTTTACTCCTAGGTGGCCTTATATTTTTTACACATTCCACCTTCTGTGGGTCGGGGAGTGCACCCTGTTCTGAACACTTATGACCTAAATATACAATCTCTCTTAAATTATTCTCTCTAAGAACCTTAAATACTTTACATAACATATCCTCATGCTGTTGTAGGTTTCTACCGTAAACTACTATGTCATCTAAATAAACAAAACAGTCTATCCCCTGAAGTCCAGTGAGAATATGATTCATTATTCTCTGGAAGGTTGCAGGCGCTCCAGTCAACCCGAATGGCATTCTGTTAAACTCGAAATGTCCTAGACCCGAGCTAAAAGCAGTTTTCTCCCTGTCCCTTTCGTCAACTAAAACCTGATGATATCCACTAGCAAGATCTAGAGTCGAGAAATACCTGCAGTGTCCCAACTGCTCCAGAATTTCCTCAATTCTTGGAATCAGAAAGACTTGCTTTATAGTTACATCGTTCAATTTTCTATAGTCAATCACTAGTCGCCATTTTTTCTGTCCATCTTTTGAGGCTTTCTTTGGCACTAGTAGCAAGGGCGAATTCCAAGGAGATTTGCTGTGAGAGATAATCCCGTCATCTAACATTTTCCCCACCTGTCTATTAATCTCCTCCCTATGCACCTGTGGAAGCCTATACTACTTCTGATTAACTGGAGGCTGATCCTGCAAGGTTGGTATCTCATGTTCCAAAACGGGCGTGTAAGACAGTTTATCCCCTTCCAGAAGGAAAATATCATTGAATGCTGCGCAAATTCTCTCTAGTGAGCTTCTTTCCTCCTTATTCAAATTTTCATCTAATCGTAATTTACCTATAAGTGTGCTTATTCTATCCCTAACGTCTATCTCCTCTATAAACTTTGGTCTAAAGTTACTGCTAATATTTACATCCTTATCCGTTGAATTTAACACTGGCACATAAACTGTATCCTCTTGTACATTTACCAGTGTCTCTCCCATATATACCCCTGGCGTAATTTCCTGTTTATGTACTAGTACCACTGGAATATTGGTTTTAATTTCAACTGGAACTATTCTTATTGTCCGTGCTAATACTTTAGCTCTCTCTCTCTGTAAGAGTCTTCATCTATTGCTTCCTTTGACCTCATAATTAAAGTCCCAACACTCTCTTTGTCTCCTCTTAAGAATGTCACCTTTTTAGTAAGGGTATTTATAACGGATCTATTCCACAAGTTATCCCTTCCAACTATGCCATCCCCTGGCACTCCTTCCTCTGAAGATACCACATGTAACGCAAACCTAATGCGCTCATTGTCATTATGGTGAATGAATACCAAACCTCTTGTGGTCACGCATCCACCGAATGCCCCACTGAGGGTTTTAATTTCGCTAGTGTCCACTTCTAGCGAATGACTTAGCGCATTTTCCTTAACCAGGCTTGTGTCCGCCCCTGAGTCCACCAGTAAAATGAGTTTTCCATTTCTTGCACCCGTACACGGTACTTCAATGAACACATCATTTAAGGTGTCTGGGCGGCCCTTCTGCCTGTTGTACCCCGAGCTTATTCTTCCTGCATCCCTTCTTGCTTGTAGTCTTATATAACTTTTGGCATTTGAAATTTTCCTGCCGCCAATTTACGAGTAAAAACCCTTCAACGTTTTCATTGCGCTTTTTTGCAACGTATGTGAAAACGTCTTGCGATTATTCCATAACCTGCCACAACCATTAAAGACCAATATATTTAATTCCCCAATAATGTCTTTTATTATAGTCGCGAGCAACAAAACCAGAATAAAAATTTGTGTAACGCTTGCACTTAAACAATAAGCAAAAACTCCAAACGTATCCACTGACTCAACGGCCATCACTGTTTACTGACGGCCGACTTACTGTTTTGTTGTCATTTACTTTTTGTTTCACTTCCGTCTCCAATATCTTGCTGCGCGCATCAACTTTCTCATCGTTCATTTCTGGGAAAAACTAATTTAACGTTTTTTCTTCAACTTCTTCTATATTTTTTATGCCCTTTTTTGGTCGACAGTCCTCAGCATTCTTACAACAATCAGAGGAGGACGGTTCAACAATCGTTTCCGACGTCTGACTCGCTGTCCCCATTATATGTGGCCTAATTTTCCTTTTCTTTTCGGGTTCCCAGCTTAGCGGCCTTGGCTGTGCCCCTGCCAGTTTCCCTGAAACGTATCCCAATTTCGCTTAGCTTGGCAGTCCCTCACAAAATGTCCTCCTCGGTTGCAAAAATGGCATCTCAAATGATTGGCAGACTCGTCTGTTGGTTTCCCGCGCTGGTTAAACCTTCCCTTTGTACCCGATATTCTCCGATAATTGTCGGTTTCCATTCATCTGATTTCCTTGCCTAAGTCTTGGTGATTGCATGAATTCCCGTGGTCCCGTCCGGTAATTATTCCAGCCCGTATCGCACTTCACTTCTGACGAACTTGAACACCTTCGGCTGGTCTCATGTCCATATGTCCTTCTGCCACTCCTGGCAGAAAGGCGTGTTCTTTCGCGTGATGCAGTCTTCTCTGGTGTGTCCCTTCTTATTGCAGAAACTGCAGGTCACGTTAGACTCTAATGATTTCTTCCCAGTATCATTTTTGTTCCTGAACTGTGCCGGCGGGCTCGCAGTTTTCCGCTGCGCGAAAGAGTTAGCGTCACCGCGAAATGCTGCCTGTTGCAGTGTTGGGTCCACCCTGTTGTTAGCCCGCAGGAGCGCTATATTACTCATCTCTTGCGCTTGCTCTCTAATCGCATATTGATGGTTTAGCTGCCTTAGGTTACACTGGTGAATTTGCTAAACCTCACTGCTTCCTCACTGCTTCCTCTACCGAATCCTCCAAGCAATTTGCTTTTGACCCTAGCATGTGTAACCTTAGCGTCGGTTCATTGAGACCCATTTTGAAACACTGTACTGCCGATCTTTCCAAATCCTGCATTAAGCCCGTGCCAGCTGGACCCTTGTACCTGATCCCTATAATTTCTTCCGCTTGCGACTTTAACGCGTACAACCTCTCTGCATATTGCCTCACAATTTCCCCTAGCAATTGACAAACCTGTTGCAGTTCTAACCGCACTGTGTCTAACGAACTAATCTGCAAATAACTTTTTGTATCGTCGCGCAAAATTCCTCAACTGTACTGGACTTCCTAGATCTTAACAAACTATACGCGTTCCCATGCAATCTCTGCTTAATGCAAGGTATCAAATATTGTCTGTTTCCTTCCTCAATACCTTGAACCGCCAATTCGCACCCGTCAATGAATTTATATACTTCATTGCGCAAATCTGGGGAGGGTGTTCCCGAGAACAAAGGTACTACTTTGTTCACTACTTTGGCCACTGCTTCTATACCCATATGTACGCCGGTTTTACCCCTCGGGATCTTAAAATCTGTTGAAACTACTGACGGGCGTCCCACTGGATTCTTGTGAGGGCGAGTTGTGTCTGAGAAAAAATTTTCCTGCTGAAGGAGTCTATTCTCTTCCTTCAACTCCTCTATTCTCCTGTGGGCTTCTTCTAGAGAGTCAAAATCTTCCCTGCTTCTTCGGTTTAGAAATTTCGCGAGAAAATTTTAAGAAATTCCCTTTTCTTCCACCAACCTTCTCAATTTCTCGTTTTCCTCTTCAACTTCCCTTACCGAACCACTTTCTATTTCTCTCTCTACTAATAAGTTCTCGTATCTGTTTTTAATGGCTTGAAATTCGTTCCTCCAATTTTCCAATTCCTTTCGCGCACTTTTATTCTTACTATCTATAAACTTTAGTAACTCTTCTAGAATTGCATCTGCTTTTTCTACCTTAGAAAGCCTGCCTAAGCCACGAAGTTTTTCTTTTATCAGTTCTAAATTCTCTTTATTACCTACAGTACACGCAAGACTACCCCAAATTTTTTCTACAAATCTATCCAATTCTCCCACCAAGTTTTTATGATCTCTGCTTAATTCTCTTAACTGAATTTCTATGTCATATGAGGTATCCATAAAACTTACACTGTAACCGCTACTAATTCGTATGCTTGCCTTTTTTTCTCTTTAGGCATTTTTAGGTACCAGCCTTCACTGAACTAAACACAACACTTCTCTTTTATTTCACTTCCTTTTGTGCACACGACAAAAATAAAAAGGAAAAAACACAACTTGAATGTTCGCGCACATAAAAACGAACCCCAAGCAAGCGCCAGTAGCTGCACTTGAATTACGAAACTTGAAACCCCCGCAGAAAAATTCGCGTACTAATTGATTGCGCTCGCGTCTTAAACGTTTTGTATTTTCATAGCAAACACAATTATTTTTTTTTCACACTTTTTTATTTCATTTACCCCAATAATTTCAAAAAGGAGAACAATGTTAGTAAAAATACTTATCCCCCGTAGCCAGACTCAGCCACAGGATTACGGGTAAGGGAGTCTTGCCCAGGATTATTTATGCGTGTTAGTATTTATATATATTCCCTACAAATTCCAATCTTTATTTATCACCTTTAAAATTTAATGTTATCACAAACTCACCTGTGGGAAGGATTTTCGGTTCGTAAAAACCGGCAGCGCCAAATATGTTGGGGTTCTCCTGGAAAGTCCTTGCTGTGGGCTCCTCCAAAGTCCACAGTCCGTCCGAATAAAAACACTATTATTTCACTTTGGGCACTTTATTGTCTGGAATACGTTTTACACGTTCACTACTCACTACTCAACTCAACTCCGCTGTACCAGTTTTATTTATATTTCTGTATGCGGAAACTTAAATACGGAAACAACAATATGCTAACTGTAGCGGACAAAACCTGCCTTAACACCTGAGCGCAAGAAAGTGGGTCACTAGTTCCACGGCCAACAAGTGCAATACCGCTTCACCAGCGGCTAGAGCGCGCTCGATGAATTGACCTTGGCAAGTTACAATGCGGAATTAAACGCTTAGTGCGACACCATTATGGTCGATTGAAAATATGTTCCGCGGAAGTAGCGACACACAACAAATGTAATAATTTTATATAATTGTCTACAACTTTAACTTCTTCTAATTTAATTGGTATATTTCCATTATTGTTTGTTAAGACACGATAGTCCATTATTTGTGATTTTATTATCGTCAGTATAGTAAGAAGCACAATCATGTTTATTATCTTCATCCTGAAATGAGAATGTTAATTTAAATGATTTTATTATCATTTATAGATTATTTTTGGTTATTTGTTTCTTGTGTTTAATTGTGGGGTTTTCATTATCTTGATATTTCTTTTGTTTTTTAATGTGTGATTTGTGATATTTATGTCCTTTTGCTGTGATAATATGTTCGGAATCTAGTTTTCGTGCAGTTACTTTCCTAAATTTGGCATGATTTTTACCTCCTCGTATTTTTTTGACAAATTGTGTACCTGTGTGTATGTCTGCTTCAATTCGGTTTTGATTTAATTTATTTATTACGTGTTCTTTATATCTATGTATTTTATCTCTGATTGATGGGAATTCATTTTGATTAATTATTCCATTATAAAAGTCTATTGGTTTCTTACCTGTAGTGGAATGAATAGTGTTGTTATAGAATTTAATAATTTTGTAAATTTTTTCCTCTACTGTATCGATATTAACATTACTGTCATGTCTAAGTAGTCTTAGATGTTCGTTAATTGTATTAAGAAGTCGTTCTATGTTGTGGGTCATTTATATTAATTTTTGCTCCTTTCTTTAGGTATTTTGTCATTGGTTTCGCTATAAGCGAGTAGTCTTTTATAAATTTCCTGTAATATCCAGTAAGTCCAAGGAATTGCTTAATTGCTTTTGGTGTTTCCGGAAGTGGAAATTCTTTCACGCACTGGATTTTTTCAGGATTTGGTTTAATGCCATCCCTAGTCACTATGTGGCCAAGGATGTTGGTCTCTCGTTTCATGAATTCACACTTATCTAGTTGTACCTTCAAATTCACACTCTCCAGTCTTTTGAATATTTTAGTGATTGAATCGATATGCTCTTGCAACGATGTTGAGAAAATGATAATATTATCGAGGTACACGAGACAAATTTTATTAATGAAGTCTGCCAAAACGTTGTTCATTAAACGTTGGAATGTGGCAGGGGCTGTTTTCAGTCCAAAAGGCATACGAAGGAATTCGTAGTGTTCTCCTTCTACACTGAATGCGGTTTTTTCAATATCTTCTTCAGCAATCTCGATTTGGTGGAATCCTTTCGCCAAGACGAGTGTGGAGAAATATTGGCATCTTCCAGGTTTCTCTAATATTTCATCAATATTAGGAATTGGATATTTGTCATCTATAGTAACTTCATTGATCCATTTTTTTGGGAACAATCCATACTGGAACTGAGTATGGAGAGTGACTATGCCTAATGATTCCTTTCTCTAACATTTCTTTTATTTTTTCCTCTACTTCACTCTTGTGAATATAGGGATATCTATAGGACTTTACGTGAATGGGTGCATGCTCGATCGTTCGAATTCTATGCTTTATTTCTTTTGTAAAAGTCAAGTCAGATTTTCCTTCATCATCATTGTAATTTGTTTTAATTTAAATTGAACTTGTCGTTGTACATCTTGTAAAACTGTAACGTTTATTTTTGTATTAAAATTTTCAGCGTTATAAATTCCCTCTTCTATTTTTATTATATTATCTGATGATATTTTCTCAGAGGAATAAAAAAGTCCTTTTTCATAGACTATAGGAATCTCGATTTTATACAAACCTTTTTGTGAGAAAAAGAAAATTAAAATTAATCGGCAAACTCTTGTTTCCTGCATATAATTTATTTTTTCCGTAGTCCATAACTGCTTCTATTTCTCGCAAAATATTATTTCCAATTAAACCATCGTATTGGTCATGGAATTTACAGATATAGATATCTACCTTTTTGTTTGGAACTCCTAATTCTTCAAACAGTGGTATGACTACCTTTTCTTTAATTTCTACCTCTGCTTGCAAAGTTTTGAGAGTGATTTTTTCGGTAGGAGCTTTCCGTTTGGGGTTGCATATGTTGGGATTTATAATCGAATGTGTTGCCCCAGCGTCTATTATAAATTTTAAAGGTCTCGTTTTAGATATAATTACTATATAGGGTAAGTTTCGGTTGAGGCTGTTAAGCGAAAATTTTCAGGTTCAGTAATAGAAGAAGTGTTTATGTCCATAGGTTCTGGGGGTGGTTGATTAGTTCTATCAATGCTGCTGTTATAATTTCTAGGTGGTGGTGAAGAATTTTGGTTCCTGAACTCATTATTATGATTATTTCGTTCTCTTTGATAATTATTATTTTTATTTGTTGGTTGATAATTATTGTTTTCGTGATTATTGTAATTTTGATTATTATGGTCATTACTTCTGTTTGTTGACTGATATCGGTTATAATTATTTTGACTTTGATTAATATAATTTCTATTTAGGGGTTGCTGTCCCTTATTAGTGTAATGAATTTTTGTATTATTATATCTAGAGGGGGTTACTGGATGGATTTATATATGCTTCTCCGGCTGCTTATAAAATATCCATTGCAGATTCTAAATTACTGGGATTTCTACAATATAAAATTGTACGCATGGGTTCAGGTATTTTTTGCTTAAAAACATTTAGTGCAGTTTTCTTATTATTTACAGCGCACTCATTGGCTGCAGCCGTATATCTATTATTGAGTCTTCGGAGTTTGTCTGTTATTTCATTATAAAAGTCTATTGCATTTGTTTTAAGAACGACACCACGCATTTCGTCAAAAAGTTCTTCACAACTAAGTCGACCGCCGAAATTCTTATAAAGTACTTCTTTTATTTCGTCCCAAGTGGAAGCCTGTCTATTTATTTCTATAACCTCCCTAGCTTTTCCTTTTAGTTTACTTTTAATTATGTCGGAAAAAAGTAATTGTGAGCTGTCGTCGAAAGTGTTCAAAAATGGATTTACTCTGTCCACTAACTCAATGAAAGTTTGTATGTCCTTACTATTGCCGTTAAAGTCTGGCAGGGTACTGAGGTATTTAATAGGATCTAAAGTTACTGTTTGTTTGGTTGGTTTTGGATTTTGTTAAAAGGGAAAAAAAAATTTTCACCAAAAATGTCAAAAATTTAGAATATTTCACGATTATATAAATATTTCACAGGTTATATTTAAATTCTATTAAATATATATAATGGTGTTTTTAGCTTATTTTTTTGATTTTGATTTATTTCTACTTGGCTGTCTTCCCTGTTCTTGGAGAATTTCCCTCTTGTCTTTTTTTCTCGTGCTGATTCTTCCTTTTAGCCGAATGTAGATGATTGATTCCTCCTCTTAGAAGATTGTAAATTATAGAAAACTCTTGATTGCTTCTCTTAGAAGATTGTAGAAAATTGTAGAATGTTGATTAAGCGTTAAAACGCTAATACCAAGATCTTCCTTCGATATTTCAACTATCCTGCCGACTGCGCCAGTTAAATTTCCAAAAGGTTTTAAGAAATAACACTTTGTTTCCTTTTAATTTTTCTTTACTTTATTAATCACTTTTTTTTTATTTTACACTTAGTACAATACAATACTTTCGAACTGAACACTATTACTTCAAAAATATTTTGTAACTGAACCTCTATTATCAGAGTTTCCTGGGTTTTTATACCTTTTTCATCGATACCGCAAAATAATTCTTTTTCTTTTCTACAATATTTGTCGCAAGAGAGGAAAAGTGTAGAAAGTTTTTAATCCAATCTCTGAGTTTCTGATTGGCAAAGGCAAAGTCGTTAATTTTGGTCTAAAATTGTCACTGGCTGCATGATCGATTTGCGAGAGGGAACGCTCGCTTTAATTGCTTTTGCGTTTCTCTTATTTGACTGCATTTCTGAGAGAGAACGCTTATTTTGTTTATCTTTGAATTTCTCTAGCTTGGTCGTGGCTGCCCAGAGTAATGAGCCCTTACTTGGTCAAATAAGCGGGTTCTGAGAATTCGATTTTTGTGACCCATAAAATGTAAAGTTGCGTAATGGTAGATTTAATTGCTGCTTATGGAATCTTAAGTGTTTGGAAATTTTAAATGGAAATCATTGGGACTGAAAGTGAAGTGTTGCAACATAAAGTTAAAATGTTGCAATCTGGAGGCAATGACTTGAAGTTTACAGAAGTTAAGTGGATTGAAATTTTATAGTTAAAGACAATAAAACAAGGGTGGTATTTTAGACTTATAATGTATTCAAGTTTACGATGTAACACTTAGATTAACAATGTAGCGTAAATCTAAGTTGTAAATACATGTTATGACTGTGATACAGGGTGTACTATAACTCTTAGCCATTCATCAGCATACAAGCTACTCAACGCCTTTTTAACTGATTCTAGTGCCCTAATTTCATGGATTTCCATTTTATTTAAAATATTAAATTGCTTGCGAGGTCCAGTTTGTTTGTCCGGCTTACCTTTTGAAAAGCCTTCGTCTGCCCGGATCAATAATATGCTTTTGCTGCAGGCCACCGTCATCTGTTTTTGAATTATCCTCAACTGCCTGACAATCGCCTTCCGCAGACGCGTCCTCTGATAAATCGCAGCCTTTCTCGCAATCTAGAAGTGTGACATCTAAAACAATTGTATCCGAGATCCGGCGCTCTGGGCGCTCTGTGTTGGTGAAAAAAAATCAAAAAATCTCAAGCAGCATAGAGAATCTTAGAGAAATGATCAAATTACTGCGAGAAGAAAATATTCCACTAACAAAATTGGATAACACCCGTTAGAACTCCACATTCACTATGCTAAAGACGCTGAAGGATTTCCGTCAATATATTAAAAATAATTCTGCTTTAAACATGGGAATTGATTGAAATTTTCTGGAAAACTTTTATTGTGACTTCAAACCAGTGGCCGAATGCACAAAAACTTTGCAGGTTGAAGAGCCTGTTATGAGTCATTTCTTCACAGAATGGAAATGGATTTAGAGGAGTTGTCAAGCAGGCAGGATTTTGACAAAATGCTTTTGGAAGTGCTATGTTTCCTCTGCTAACCGTCGTCCTTCCCAAATGCTAGGGGGTTTTGTTTTCTCCTTAGTACTTTATTTGCTTCTTTCACCTTCTGATTTCAAGCACTTCGGTTTTTATTTTTTCATTGTTTATTTATGCCGACTTCTTAACAATACTCTACTGTTTTAGTTTACAAGTTCTGAGTGACTTTTATAATTAGCACTTGCTTT
The DNA here is from genome assembly GCA_922984085.1 of Sicus ferrugineus. Lineage (NCBI taxonomy): Eukaryota > Metazoa > Arthropoda > Insecta > Diptera > Conopidae > Sicus > Sicus ferrugineus. The sequence continues at coordinate 21,350,415 of OV277348.1, read as the reverse complement.
AGAGAATCTGGAAGTTGAAAACTGACTGCTGCTGTTTCGCCAAAACCGTTTTATAAACCCTTTTGGATCGGTATTCGGCCTATCTCAAGATATTTTCTGGGTCTATGTCGCAATCGTCACAGAAAATATCGTTCTCAAAATTAGTCAAAAAATGTGGCCACGCGTGTCGACTTCTGTCTTAGATGCCATAAAGTTTATATATATTGCAGCCTGGAAGTATGCCAATACAACCCGCGATCGAACGTTGTACACATTGTTACCGATCGTCGCATTGTTACCGATATTGCAATTAAAGCCAAAAAATATGTTTCAAAAGATACTGCTCTCACACGTAAGGCAGTGTTAAAGGGTGTTATCAAAAGCTAGATAGAGCAAGAATTCTGACCTAGAACATTCCTCCATCCCTAGGGTAAGAAAAAATTATTATCGAGAAGTGATAGCATTTGTTTCTTATTACAAATTTGTAGTTGATCGTATTATGTAATATCTGTCTATAACTTATTGTGTGGCGAGTTCCTTTGTTGCCTTGATGATAATGGATACCTCTTCGATTTCCTCTAAGAACATCACCTTTTTCTGGATGAGTCCAAAAACCGCACACAACGGGAATGCTATGAAGGAGCTTTATTGAAGAGCTTCATAATTCAGTAAACTCGGTAATTATGATGGCTGGCATATGTTGGGCATATACCGACGAGAAGTCTTGCTCACGTGGATCTTTAGATAGTTCCAAGTATTTAAGCTGCTGGTCTGCACTACACTGCTGACGTTCGCTCAGAAATCGTGTGGGTCCAAACAGGATGAAGATAATTCTAACTGGAGTGTGGATACGATGATAGCGTGAACGAGTTACACGAGATTTCGTATATTTCCTCAAGATTAACTGCAACTGTGAGTACTCCTCATCCATATGGTTTATGAAGGTGTATAGATTATTAGGAACAGGACGCTTTATTTCTTTGCGTCTCAGATCCGTGACGACATCCAAGAAATTAACCTGTACGCAGCAACGTGAAAATCGGCTGACGTTGTTCGAATTTTGGAGTCTTCTAGCGCCGTTGTTGTTGTTACTTTCTAGGTGTTGTTGTTATTCCTGCTTTCTTCTTTTTGCTGTTTTATACTTATTTATTGTATTTTGCTCTATTCTTGATATATGTATATATATATACAATATATATATATATATATATATATATATATTGTTCCTCTTCTCTATTTTTTTCTTTTTTTTCTCTATATTTTTTGTTATTTCAGGTAACATTCTATATTCATTCTTCATTCTCTTCTATATTCTTTTTCTTATACCCTACACCCGAAGCGAGTAGGGTATATTGACTTTGTTTTGTATTGTATTGTATGTTTTCTCGTATATCTTTTGTATTGTTTATACATATGTATTTTACTTATTTGTTTTTCTTCACTTTTTTCTTCACTTTTTTCTTCCCTTTTTTTCCTTTTTCTTTTTTTAAATATATTATTTATAATATATCATGCGAATAAATTAAATAAAATAATAACGGATTTTATTGTAATATATAAAATTTAATGTATTTAAAACAAGTAGAAGTGTTGTCCTGGGCCTGGTGGAAATCTAAATACCCTACACCCGAGTAACAGAAAAAATTATAATTTCGCCACTTAACAACTTTTGTATAAGTAGGCGGACCACGCCCATTTCGGGCAAATGTTTTGTAATGTCTCTATGTACTGCTAGATAGAATTACGAACGTATTAATATTTTGAACCGTTTATGGGATATTGACAACTTTTGTATAAGTGGCCGGATCACGCATATATTGTATACAAATTGGTAATACTTGTAGATACCTCGTGATAAAATTTCGTTTTAATATCTTATACCGTTTACAAGATATTGAAAACTTTTTTATGAGTGGGCGTGGCACGCCCAATTTTGGCAAGCTTATTGGTAATGCTTCCCTATATATCCTGATAAAATTACATAACAATATCTTATACCTTTCATGAGATATTTCCAACTTTGTTATCAGTGGGCGTGGCACGACCATTTTCGGCAAGCTTATTGGTAATGCTTGCCTATATATCCTTGTAAAATGACATATCAATGTCTTCTACCGTTCATGAGATATTTCCAATCATGAGCTGTTATCAGTGGGCGTGGCACGCCCATTTTTTCAAACGTTTTAGTAATGACGCTATATGTTCCGGCATAAAATTATGCCTTAATATCTCACACGGTTTATGAAATATTCAGATTATAACGTTTTTTGAAACGAGGTGCCTTTACATTCCGTATGTAAAGTAGGCGTGGCTGTTTACCAATCTCGCCCATTTTCAATCCTAAACAGCCCTACATAACAAAGAATATTTATGCCAAATTTCATCGCGATATCTCTTTTCGTTCTCTCGTAATCGTGATTTCAACAGACAGACAGACAGACAGACGGACGGACAGGGCTAAATCGATTCAGGAGGTGACGCTGAGCAAGAATATATGGTATATACTTTTCTATATCTATCTCGTCTCCTTCTCTGCGTTACAACCGGAAAAACAAAGTGAATATATAATATATAATAAATCTGACCAATTTACTGTTGTGTGAATATATTTATAAAATATTTTTATGTTACATATATAGGTTGTAACGAAATTTCTCGCCGGGGTCTCAGTCCTCAGTCTCGCCAGAGTCCCGTACCGAACACTTAAATAAAAGGCTTTCGGTTTTCTTTTGATAGTTTTCGATTATTTATTCACCGTTATTCAAAGTTGTATTTTTCGGTTTTTTATTGCTATACATTAATTTTACGAACTAACAGTATTTCCTAAAACTAGCTTCTTTAATTCTAACGTCCGCTGAATAGCACTCAGTCCGTAAAAATACAAAATCTATATATAGTACACAGAGTTCTAGAATACGAGGTGTTATGATTGTCGGTGTCAGCCACTACGAGATACTAGCATTTACTTTGATTCAGGATTGGCGTTCGCTTAAAAGCACTCAGCCACGACGAGGTACTAAGATTTACTTGGAATTAGGATTGGCGTCCGCTTAAGAGCACTCAGCCAGAACGAGGTACTAAAATTTACTTGAAATTGGGATTGGCGTCCGCTTAAGAGCACTCAGCCAGCACGAGGTACTAAAATTTACTTGGAATCGGGATCGGCGCCCGTTTAAGAGCACTCAGCCAGAACGAGGTACTAAAATTTACTTGAAATCGGGATTGGCGTCCGCTCAAGAGCACTCAGCCAGGACGAGGTACTAAAATTTACTTGGAATCGGGATTGGCGTCCGCTTAAGAGCACTCAGCCAGGACGAGGTACTAAAATTTAATTGGAATCGGGATTGGCGTCCGCTTAAGAGCACTCAGCCAGAACGAGGTACTAAAATTTACTTGGATTCGGGATTGGCGTCCGCTTAAGAGCACTCAGCCAGGACGAGGTACTAAAATTTACTTGGAATCGGGATTGGCGTCCGCTTAAGAGCACTCAGCCAGGACGAGGTACTAAAATTTAATTGGAATCGGTATTGGCGTCCGCTTAAGAGCACTCAGCCACTACGAGGTACTAGAATTTACTTGGAATCGGGATTGGCGTCCGCTTAAGAGCACTCAGCCAGGACGAGGTACTAAAATTTACTTGGAATCGGGATTGGTGTCCGCTTAAAAGCATTCAGCCAGGACGAGGTACTAAAATTTACTTGGAATCGGCATTGGCGTCCGCGTAAGAGCACTCAGCCACTACGAGGTACTAGAATTTACTTGGAATCGGGATTGGCGTCCGCTTAAGAGCACTCAGCCAGGACGAGGTACTAAAATTTCTTTGGAATCGGGATTGGCGTCCGGTTAAGAGCACTCAGGCACTACGAGGTACTACAATTTACTTGGAATCGGGACTGGCGTCCGCTTAAGAGCACTCGGCCACGACGAGGTACTAAAATTTACTTGGAATCGGGATTGGCGTCCGCTTAAGAGCACTCAGCCAGGACGAGGTACTAAACTTTACTTGGAATCGGGATTGGCGTCCGCTTAAGAGCACTCAGCCAGAACGAGGTACTAAAATTTACTTGGAATCGGGATTGGCGTCCGCTTAAGAGCACTCAGCCAGAACGAGGTACTAAAATTTACTTAGAATCGGGATTGGCGTCCGCTTAAGAGCACTCAGCCAGGCCTTTTTCACACTGTCCGCGGTTGCTTGTCTCAGTGGTACGATTTCGGTCCACTTGGAGAATTTGTCAAAGAAAACTAGAATCATGGTGTTGCCGTGCTTGCTTCGGTGTAATGGTCCAATGAAGTCGGCACAGACGACTGACCAAGGCTCCTCTGGTAACTGTGTCAGCATATTCCCGGCGGCTTTGCTCTGCAATGGTTTATATCGCTGACATGATTCACAGCAGCGCACGTGTTTCCTTATTTCCCTGAACATGCCTGGCCAGTAGTACCTGTTGGCTATCCTGGTGACGGTTTTTCTAATGCCTGGATGTCCAGCGCTGGGGTCATCGTGGTTTTCCTTAAGAACTCGGGCAGGAAGATACCTCGGAACACAGATCTTCCATGCGGCACAATCCTCGTCGTTTACCTGCCCTGGGATATGTCGATACAGTTGACCGTTTTCCATAGTATAATCGGCAAACTTCTCTGGATTCCTCTTAATTTCTGCCATCTTGGTTTCTATCCAGTAGCATTTTTCCCCGTTAGTCGTAACCGTGCTCAGTTTTTCTACTGGCTGCCTGCAAAGTGCGTCTGCGACCACGTTCCAATTGCCCTTGCGGTATTTCACGTCGAACATGTACTGTTGGAACTCGAGCGCCCATCTTGCTATACGCCCTGAAAAATTTTCTAACGAGTTTAACCACTTCAGTGAGAGGTGCTCTGTGACGACGCAGAACTTGTAGCCTTCTAAGTACGGTCGCATTTTCCTGATTCCCAAAACGATCGCGAGGCACTCTTTCTCTGTCGCTGAGTAGTTGATTTCGGCCTTGTTTAAATGCCGGCTTGCGCAGGCGATGACCTTCTCTCCCTCATCGGTTTCTTGCGTGAGAACAGCTCCTAAACCGTGGTTGCTCGCGTCAGTCTGCAGCGTAAACGGTTTGGAAAAATCTGGGCACGCCAGTACTGGTGCCTTCGTGAGCTTTTCCTTGAGGTTCTCGAACGCCTGCTGTTGCTCGTCGGTCCATTGCCAGCGTTTGCCCTTCTTAAGAAGGCTGGTGAGTGGGACTACCAATTTGGCGAAGTCCGGTACGAACAGCCGGTACCAGGATGCTATTCCGAGGAATCGCCTAACGCCTCTGATATTTGTTGCGGCCGCCAGTTCCTGAATAGTCGCTAAATTGTCTGGATCGATGTGAATTCCCCTGCGGCTCACGACGTGACCTAACTATTTCAAATCTTGCTGGAAAAACTCGCATTTCTCCTTGTTGATTTTCAAATTAGCCGCTCTTAAACGTCGAAATACCTCCTGCAAATTGTTCATGTGTTGTTCCAGCGTCTTTCCTATTACAATGATTTCGTCCAGGTAAGCAAACGCGTGTGGTTCCATCTGCGGTCCAATAACTCGGTCCAAGGCCCTTTGGAATGTCGCGGGTGCCGAATGTAGGCCGAACGGCATAACTTTCCATTGAAAGATTCCCCTTCTTGGTACTGTGAACGCGGTGTATTGGTTGCTTTCTGAACTCATGGGTATTTGCCAGTAACCGTTCTTGAGATCAAGTGTACTAATGTATTGCCAGTCGCGGAGTCGATCTAGAATATGTTGTATCCTCGAAAGTGGGTATGAGTCAGGCACTGATCTTGCATTTAGCTGACGATAATCCACGCAAAGTCGCCATTGCCCATTCTTATTTTTAACAATAACAATTGGCGCCCTGTAAGGGCTATGTGAGGGCTCGATACAGCCTTTTTCCAGCAGCTCGTCTATCTCCTTGTTGATTATCGCTTGCACTGCAGGGTTCTTGGGGTAATGCCTCTGTTTTATTGGCCTATCATCTCTCATGACTATTTTATTGGTCGTTATGTTGGAGGGCCCTACCAGCAAGTCGAATTTCTCATGCTCTGTTTTTAGGAATTCGTTAATGATGTGTTGGTCTTCTTTTCGCGAGTTGTTGGTTTCTGCGCCTGGTTCAGAGTGTTGTTCGTTCTCCACGTCAGTCTTCTCCAATGGTTTTCCCTCAGGAACTTGGGCGCAATCCGTGTGAATTGTCGACCAAGTGGCTCGTTCGGCTTTCGAGTCTCCCAGCGTAATCCTCTCACCACCACAGCTAATAGAAGCTCCTATGCTTGTCAGGAAGTCCAAACCCAGGATCACATGGTCTGTCACATCCTGTAGAATCAGAAGTGGGAGCTTACACTCTGCAGTCCCCAAATGCACGCAGACTTCGACGGCTTCCTTCACGGTACGCACGGTGCCGTCGGCCATTTTGACCAGTACGTCCACCTCCAACAGCTTTCCGTCTGTCATCACAGCCGCCGCGTTATTAATGAAGCTCCGCGAGGCTCCTGTGTCTAAATCGGGTCTCGATTGTAGTTTAAGCACTTCGTGGGGTACAAGGAGAGTCTATCTTGTTCGGTTCCAGCAGCCCTCGTCCCTGCTGCACACCCTGCGCGTTTCCCGAAGGTTTCTTGCAGCATTCAATCGTCCTGACCCCCTCCTTTCCACAAGTCCAACAGAAAAGTTTCCTTGAGTTTCGGCATTCTCGTTGAAAATGTCCAATTTCGCCTCATCTACTACAGGCTGTTCGAAGGTCTCGCTGTTTTCCTGTGTTTTCTATGGTCATCATCCTGTGCGTCCCTGGTAATTGTCGGTGCTGATTATGAATTTCTCGTGGAGGTTCGGGTTCCCTTCGTATGCCTTCAAAATTGGCCTTCAGCCAATTCAATGAGATCTTCCAACGCAGAGAAATCAGACCTCCTTATGTAAAGAAGATAATCCCTATGGCAATTCTTGTAAATCCTCTGTAGTTTTTGCTCCTCTGTTCACATGTCGCATTAATGTCTGCACGGCCAGTACATAGTCCTTGAACTTCTCGCGAGGCCCTTGGATCCTTTTCCTAATATTCGATCGACCTACCACCGTCATACCTACAAGACCATTTACGTACCTTGTCAATTACCTCAGAGTAGCACATCCTACTATGGGCCACACTCTCTGGCTCGCGGCTATGCAACCACCTGTTGACATGGAAACTTGATTGCCGGGGTTCATGTTAAGTACTTCTGTTGTATTTCCCCTCTGTTCGCTGTGTCTCGGAACCGCACCTTGCAATGATGGCGTCTCCGGTCGCGCACTTGGAGAAATACCGCGATTCCACTGCACTTCGAGTTCGCGTAACCTGTCGATCACATCACCGACCGTTATTTTTTTGCACAATGTTTTCTATTTTGTTTCCGTTTATTTCGCGTAACTGTTTCTTCGAACTACCGCGTTATTTCTTCGCACGTTTTTTTATTTTTTTTTTTTATTTAAATTGGTCGTTAGCACAGCTTAGCGTTAAATTATTTGTTCAATTAACGTTCGCTTAGCGTAACTGTTTATAATACGTTTTTTTTTAAGTACCGTTGTTTCGCGATTCAGCACTGCACTATAGTTTTTGATTTTTCTGGGAAACTAGAACCTGTTCGGGCGCCATTTTGTAACGAAGCTTCTAGTCGGGGTCCCGTACCGAACACTTAAATAAAAGGCTTTCAGTTTTCTTTTGATAGTTTTCGATTATTTATTCACCGTTATTCAAAGTTGAATTTTTCTGTCTTTTATTGCTATACATTAATTTTACGAACTAACAGCATTTCCTGAAACTAGTTCCTTTAATTCTAACGTCCGCTGAATAGCACTCAGTCCGTAAAAATAAAAAATCTATATACACACAGAGTACTAGAATACGAGGCCGCTACGAGGTACTAGAGTTTACTTGTATTCGGGATTGGCGTCCGCTTAAAAGCACTCGGCCACGACGAGGTACTAAAATTTACTTGGAATCGGGATTGGCGTCCGCTTAAGAGTACTCATCCATTACGATGTACTACAATTTACATGGAATCGGGATTGGCGTCCGCTTACGAGCACTCAGCCAGGACGAGGTACTAGAGTATACTTGGAATCGGGTTTGGCGTCCGCTTAAGAGCACTCGGCCACGACGAGGTACTAAAATTTACTTGGAATCGGGATTGGCGTCCGCTTAAGACTACTCATCCATTACGATGTACTACAATTTACATGGAATCGGGATTGGCGTCCGCTTACGAGCACTCAGCCAGGACGAGGTACTAGAGTATACTTGGAATCGGGTTTGGCGTCCGCTTAAGAGCACTCAGCAAGGACGAGGTACTAAAATTTACTTGCAATCGGGATTGGCGTCCGCTTAAAAGCACTCGGCCACGACGAGGTACTAAAATTTACTTGGAATCGGGATTGGCGTCCGCTTAAGAGTACTCATTCATTACGATGTACTAAAATTTACTTGGAATCGGGATTGGCGTCCGCTTACGAGCACTCAGCCAGGACGAGGTACTAGAGTATACTTGGAATCGGATTTGGCGTCCGCTTAAGAGCACTCAGCAAGGACGAGGTACTAAAATTTACTTGCAATCGGGATTGGCGTCCGCTTAAAAGCACTCGGCCACGACGAGGTACTAAAATTTACTTGGAATCGGGATTGGAGTCCGCTCAAGAGCATTCAGCCAGGACGAGGTACTAAAATTTACTTGGAATCGGGATTGACATCCGCTTAAGAGCACTCAGCCAGGACGAGGTACTAAAATTTAATTGGAATCGGTATTGGCGTCCGCTTAAGAGCACTCAGCAAGGACGAGGTACTAAAATTTACTTGCAATCGGGATTGGCGTCCGCTTAAAAGCACTCAGCCAGAACGAGGTACTAAAATTTACTTGATATCGGGATTGGCGTCCGCTCAAGAGCATTCAGCCAGGACGAGGTACTAAAATTTACTTGGAATCGGGATTGGCATCCGCTTAAGAGCACTCAGCCAGGACGAGGTACTAAAATTTAATTGGAATCGGTATTGGCGTCCGCTTACGAGCACTCAGCCAGGACGAGGTACTAGAGTATACTTGGAATCGGGTTTGGCGTCCGCTTAAGAGCACTCAGCAAGGACGAGGTACTAAAATTTACTTGCAATCGGGATTGGCGTCCGCTTAAAAGCACTCAGCCAGAACGAGGTACTAAAATTTACTTGATATCGGGATTGGCGTCCGCTCAAGAGCATTCAGCCAGGACGAGGTACTAAAATTTACTTGGAATCGGGATTGGCATCCGCTTAAGAGCACTCAGCCAGGACGAGGTACTAAAATTTAATTGGAATCGGTATTGGCGTCCGCTTAAGAGCACTCAGCCACTACGAGGTACTAGAATTTACTTGGAATCGGGATTGGCGTCCGCTTAAGAGCACTCAGCCAGGACGAGGTACTAAAATTTACTTGGAATCGGGATTGGCGTCCGCTTAAGAGCACTCAGCCAAGACGAGGTACTAAAATTTACTTGCAATCGGGATTGGCGTCCGCTTAAGAGCACTCAGCCAGAACGAGGTACTAAAATTTACTTGGAATCGGGATTGGCGCCCGCTTAAGAGCACTCAACCAGAACGAGGTAATAAAATTTACTTGAAATCGGGATTGGCGTCCGCTTAAGAGCACTCAGCCAGGACGAGGTACTAAAATTTACTTGGAATCGGGATTGGCGTCCGCTTAAGAGCACTCAGCCAGGACGAGGTACTAAAATTTAATTGGAATCGGTATTGGCGTCCGCTTAAGAGCACTCAGCCACTACGAGGTACTAGAATTTACTTGGAATCGGGATTGGCGTCCGCTTAAGAGCACTCAGCCAGGACGAGGTACTAAAATTTACTTGGAATCGGGATTGGTGTCCGCTTAAAAGCATTCAGCCAGGACGAGGTACTAAAATTTACTTGGAATCGGGATTGGCGTCCGCGTAAGAGCACTCAGCCACTACGAGGTACTAGAATTTACTTGGAATCGGGATTGGCGTCCGCTTAAGAGCACTCAGCCAGGACGAGGTACTAAAATTTCTTTGGAATCGGGACTGGCGTCCGCTTAAGAGCACTCGGCCACGACGAGGTACTAAAATTTACTTGGAATCGGGATTGGCGTCCGGTTAAGAGCACTCAGGCACTACGAGGTACTACAATTTACTTGGAATCGGGACTGGCGTCCGCTTAAGAGCACTCGGCCACGACGAGGTACTAAAATTTACTTGGAATCGGGATTGGCGTCCGCTTAAGAGCACTCAGCCAGGACGAGGTACTAAAATTTACTTGGAATCGGGATTGGCGTCCGCTTAAGAGCACTCAGCCAGAACGAGGTACTAAAATTTACTTGGAATCGGGATTGGCGTCCGCTTAAGAGCACTCAGCCAGAACGAGGTACTAAAATTTACTTGGAATCGGGATTGGCGTCCGCTTAAGAGCACTCAGCCAGAACGAGGTACTAAAATTTACTTGGATTCGGGATTGGCGTCTGCTTAAGAGCACTCAGCCAGGACGAGGTACTAAAATTTACTTGGAATCGGGATTGGCGTCCGCTTAAGAGCACTCAGCCAGAACGAGGTACTAAAATTTACTTGGAATCGGGATTGGCGTCCGCTTAAGAGCACTCAGCCAGAACGAGGTACTAAAATTTACTTGGAATCGGGATTGGCGTCCGCTTAAGAGCACTCAGCCAGGACGAGGTACTAAAATTTACTTGGAATCGGGATTGGCGTCCGCTTAAGAGCACTCAGCCAGAACGAGGTACTAAAATTTACTTGGAATCGGGATTGGCGTCCGCTTAAGAGCACTCAGCCAGAACGAGGTACTAAAATTTACTTGGAATCGGGATTGGCGTCCGCTTAAGAGCACTCAGCCAGGACGAGGTACTAAAATTTGCTTGGAATCGGGATTGGGATCTAAACAAATAGTTCTACAATTTAAAAAAAAAAAAAAAAAAAAAACTTTCCACTCCCCTCCCTCTATCAACCCTCTTAACGAGCTCGTGCTATCAGCACAAAAAAGCTTTGAAGCTTAGCAGCTCCTGAATTCGAATATAGGAAAAAAAAACAAAAAACTCAACCAGGACGAGGTACTAAAATTTACTTGGAATCGGGATTGGCGTCCGCTTAAGAGCACTCAGCCAGGACGAGGTACTAGAATTTACTTGGAGTCGGGATTGGCGTCCGCTTAAGAACACTCAGCCAGGACGAGGTACTAAAATTTACTTGCAATCAGGATTGGCGTCCTCTTAAGAGCATTCAGCCAGGACGAGGTACTAAAATTTACTTGAAATCGGGATTGGCGTCCGCTTATGAGCACTCAGCCAGGACGAGGTACTAAAATTTACTTGGAATCGGGATTGGCGTCCGCTTAAAAGCATTCAGCCAGGACGAGGTACTAAAATTTACTTGGAATCGGGATTGGCGTCCGCTTAAGAGCACTCAGCCAGGACGAGGTACTAAAATTTACTTGGAATCGGGATTGGCGTCCGCTTAAAAGCATTCAGCCAGGACGAGGTACTAAAATTTACTTGAAATCGGGATTGGCGTCCGCTTATGAGCACTCAGCCAGGACGAGGTACTAAAATTTACTTGGAATCGGGATTGGCGTCCGCTTAAAAGCATTCAGCCAGGACGAGGTACTAAAATTTACTTGGAATCGGGATTGGCGTCCGCTTAAGAGCACTCAGCCACTGCGAAGTACTAGAATTTAATTAGAATCGGGATTGGCGTCCGCTTAAGAGTACTCAGCCAAGACGAGGTACTAAAATATACTTGGAATCGGGATTGGCGTCCGCTTAAGAGCACTCAGCCACTTCGAGGTACTAGAATTTACTTGGAATCGGGATTGGCGTCCGCTTAAGAGCACCCAGCCAGGACGAGGTACTAAAATTTACTTGGAATTGGGATTGGCGTCCGCTTAAGAGCACTCAGCCAGAACGAGGTACTAAAATTTACTTGGAATCGGGATTGGCGTCCGGTTAAGAGCACTCAGGCACTACGAGGTACTAGAATTTACTTGGAATCGGGATTGGCGTCCGCTTAAGAGCACTCGGCCACGACGAGGTACTAAAATTTAATTGGAATCGGGATTGGCGTCCGCTTAAGAGCACTCAGGCAGGACGAGGTACTAAAATTTACTTGGAATCGGGATTGGCGTCCGCTTAAGAGCACTCAGCCAGAACGAGGTACTAAAATTTACTTGGAATCGGGATTGGCGTCCGCTTAAGAGCACTCAGCCAGAACGAGGTACTAAAATTTACTTGGAATCGGGATTGGCGTCCGATTAAGAGCACTCAGCCAGAACGAGGTACTAAAATTTACTTGGAATCGGGATTGGCGTCCGCGTAAGAGCACTCAGCCAGAACGAGGTACTAAAATTTACTTGGAATCGGGATTGGCGTCCGCTTAAGAGCACTCAGCCAGGACGAGGTACTAAAATTTACGTGGAATCGGGATTGGCGTCCGCTTAAGAGCACTCAGCCACTACGAGGTACTAGAGGTTCAAGGTTTGACGACTTGCCACTTGGAGCACGAGATTCCAAAAGAGATCGAATTCAGCGCGGTGGGCCCTTTTATACACCGATTAAAACAACTTCGTTGCAGTCGTTGTTCTTGTGCACATTCCGGAATTTCCTAATGTGTATAGCGGCACACAACGTACTTGTTGTTGTTGTGCTTATTTCTACAAATATTTCTTGTGATTTTGTTGGTAGCTTCCCACGCTCTAATGTAATTTTTGCTTGCTGGTTTCGCGTCTCAGTCTGTGTTGTAATTGTTGTAAACAGTATTCCACCTGATTTTATTGGTAATTTCCCAAGGCTCTGCTTTAATTTTTGCTTGCTGGTTTCGCGTCTCCGTCTGTATTGTAATTGTTGTAAAAAGTATGTGGTTCATATATTCTGTGTGACTGTTGTTTTTTATCCCTTTGTTAGCAATCGAGTTAATGTGTGTTGGGGTGGTCTCCGAGTGCGGGCGATCCGGCTCGAAGGACCAAAAATGTTGGGACTATAAATTAAGGAAAGAGTGGGGCTTACCGGAATATCTTCCGTATTTGGTGATGATTAACGTTGAACTTGTGGATTCCGGGTTGTGGTGATGAAGATGCTCGTGCGGCGCCGCAGTGGAGATCGATGATCTTGTAGATGATGGTGCTTAATGTTGCAGGTGCAATTGAATGATGTTGGATTTGGTTTTCACTTCACTTGTTTCTTTATAGTGTCACTGGGAGAAATGCGGGTGCTCGCTTCTACTGTTCACAAAAGAGTGAATTCGCTCAGAAGCGAGAGAAAGCGGTGGCAGACCTCACCGCATGCCAAAGAGGTTGGGAGAGGCGAGGGTTGCCGTTGTTAACTGCGGCGAACAGCAGTTTGGCGTAAACATACCGCCCGCCTTGCAGTACTGCAACCTTAGCACCTATTGCAACCATACGACGTAGGGGGGTTCGTATGGGACGGATTGGGAGTTGATCTGAACGACGAGAAATGCGGATCAGATCAACGTAATTGCCGGGAGCTCCAACGGGGAGGGGAGCGGCTGGTTGGACCGAGGATGGACTACGGACAAATAGAGAGCGTTGATTAGGGGGCATCAACGTAAATGCTGTCACACTTTAGGTGCATATATGACCAGACAGCACCCATCCAAAGATGGAATTTTGGGCGAAAGGCTGCCCATGGACATAAGGCAAAGATCCGGGTAGGAACAGCCTAGTGATAACATCGGCCCCGAGTCGTAATCGAAGGGTGTGGGGCGAGTAGAATTCGGGGTCAGCCAACTTTAGGTTGACAAAGGAGTGCCGTATTCGGGCATCGATGCAGCGACTGGGGGTCCCAACTTTCCAGTCCGTGAGGAGAGCATGGAATTCGATGGGTTCTGACTGGTCTCCACGAGAACGGAGTGTCAGCAGCACGACCAAATCCTTGCCGAATTGTACCGGAGTAAGGCCGAGGGTGCGTACGAGCTTGCGAGAAATTTGAGAAATCTCGCAGCCGGAATCCAGTAGAGCGCGCTCATACACAAAACCATCGTATCCGAGCACTCTCACTATCGCAGTGGGCCGGAGTACTACGGAGCGCTGCATCGCGGGCGCCAAGGAGGCTCGGGTTACCGACATCGAGGGAAGTTCGGCTGGAGGAAGAGTCGTCGTCCGTACCATTGTAGTGGATTGGCGATGGAGAGAAGGAGGGTGTCCACGATGAGTGGACCGCGGGGTCGGGTTCGAGTGCAATAGCGTGTGGTGCGGTCGATTGCACCGTCGACATTTTGCTTGACTCGGACAACAAAGCTCTGTGTGCGAGAAGGCCAGACAGTTAGAACAAAAACGCAAACGGCGCACTGTTTCGGAACGTTTATGAGGCGATTGTCTCAGAAATCGTGCACAGCACCGCAATGCATGCCGTCCTGCACATAATTTGCACGTTAATGCTTCTTCTCGCGTAACGAGTGCCCCTCGAGATGAGGGCCACGACCCTGAGATGGGCGCGTTCCGCCCGTTTGCCGTCGACAGTTGCGCGGCAAAGGAGGGGATGCATTCGTTGGCCGGGAAGAATTCCCATGCCAAAGGGAGGCGTCCGCGCGAATTCGTCCGCCATGGAGAGATGGAGCGAGGTAGACTGCGGCGGGTAGATGGTTGTTCTTCCGTTGCCGGGAAGTCGACTGGAGAATGTCCGGATGGGGCCTTCGGGTTGCGGTCTTCCGGGACAGTAGCTGCCGGGAGGCAGCTGGCGGAGTCTTCGGACATCGGCTCATCCTGGACTTGGAGTTGGACATCAACCGGGGTGATCGAGGGAGCCGCAGCTTCCATCATTGGCTCAGAGGCTGGGGTGGAGGTGTCCGAAAGGGCTTTGGCCCCTTGGTAGTCCTCTTCATCAAACTCCCAATCCAGATGGGACATGTTGCGGAGGAAGAAGCTGCGATACGATTCGTTTGAGCCTCGTGCGCCCGAGACGTCCTTGGCGGTTGGGGAAGTGGTTTTGGGATTCATGTCTAAAATGAGAAAATTAGTAAATGCTGAAAACATAAAGGGGGGATGTTCCGATTTGGTGTCGAGTTACTGGGGCAACACGACTAATTTCGAGATTGGACGGGTCAGGGTTCCTTTTTCGGTTCGGACGTCGGCGACACGCGTTCTGCTATCAGAACCGAGATAGGTGTGGGTTATACGACCGAGTCTCCACTTCGTTGGTGGAAGATTATCGTCTCGTAAGACTACGAGGTCATTGGGTTTTAAATTCAACTGAGGGTATTTCCATTTAGTTCTTTTATGGAGTTCAGCTAAATATTCATTTTTCCAGCGGCTGCAAAAGTGCTGATACATGGATTTAACCTTTTGCCATCGATTGACAATTTTGAGAGGGGAATTGAGTATTTCGGGTTCAGCAGGCGCTAAAATGGGACCACCGATGAGAAAGTGGCCTGGGGTAAGGGGTTGCAAATCAGAGGGGTCCTCGGACATGCTATTCAGCGGTCGCGAATTGAGACATGCTTCAATTTTGTAGAGAATGGTCGTAAATTCCTCAAAGGTGAAATGCATGTTTCCGACAAATTTTCGGAAGTGAAGCTTAAAGCTTTTGACTCCGGCTTCCCAGAGTCCACCCATGTGAGGCGCAGCGGCTGGTATGAAGTGCCACTGCAAGTTTTGGTAGGAGAATTGAGTGAGGACGGCGTCCTTACTTTGCTGGAGGAACGCTTTCCAGTCGTTCAGCAGGGCTTTGGATGCTCCAACGAAATTTTTCCCATTGTCTGAGTATAGATCCTTGGGACATCCTCTGCGTGCGGTAAAACGGCTGAACGCAGCGAGAAAGGTGGGCGTCGATAGATCGCTGGTAGCTTCGAGATGAATAGCCTTGGTCGCGAAGCAGACGAATATGCAGACGTAGCCTTTCGTGATGAGGCACGCCCTGCCGGTATAATTTTTAATGTCAAACGGTGCCGCGAAGTCGAGACCGGTGGCAGCAAATGGGCGAGAGAGAGAGGTGCGTTCAGGCGGCAGTGCAGCCATCAGTTGTGTTTGGATTTGTTTCCGTTGTAGAACACAGCTTTTGCAATGGTGAGTTGTGGTGCGAATGAGATTTTTCGCCTTAGGGATCCAATATTGAGTGCGAATGAAGCGTAGCATGAGTTGGTTTCCTCCATGCAAACTGATCTCATGGATGAACCGGACTAAGAGTCGGGTAAACACACAATTATAGGGGATTATAATCGGATGACGTTCGTCATAGGAGAGTGACGGACATGAGGTTAAACGTCCTCTTGCGCGGAGGACTCCACCTTGGGATAAGAATGGGTTAAGAGACAGAATGGTACTCTTTCTGTCAAGATTCATCTTCATTTCCAGACAGTGATATTCATTGGCAAAATGAACCTTCTGCATGAGATTAGTTAATCGGGTTTTAACATATTGAATCTCATCTGAATCAATACTTTTATCGTGTCGTCTAAATGAGGGGCGATGTTGGGGGTGTGAGTGATGGAAGAACCGGAAAATGTACGAGAGTACGCGGAGAGCTCGTGGAAAAGAAGAAAATCTTTCCAAGAGGTCTTCATAGTGAGGAAAATATGCAAAATACGATTTGATGGGTTTTGCTTCCAGTTAGGTTTCGAAGATGTCGGGGTGAGGGGAGTGAGGCCAGTACTTTTTCTCTTGGCGCAACCAATCCGGGCCTTGCCACCATAATGAGGTTTGTTGCAACTCAAACGGATACATGCCACGACTGGCTAAGTCCGCTGGATTGTGTTGGGATTGGACATGAGACCATCGAGTGGGATCTACGATTTCCACAATTTTGGCCACACGGTTAGCAACGAACGTAGTCCAGGTGCAAGGCGGTCGATTTACCCAAGCGAGCACGATGGTCGAATTAGTCCAGCAGTAGAGTTCATACTGAGGAAACTCAAGATGAGGGATAACCGCATTCAACATGTCGGCTAAGAGGGCTGCACCGCACAATTCAAGTCGAGGTACAGAGATGGTTTTGATGGGGGCAACTTTGGTTTTTGCATAAAGTAGAGAGGTACGGATTTCGTGAGAGTTACGAAGGCGTACATAGACCACGCCTGCGTATGCTTTTTCCGAAGCATCGCAAAACGCATGGATTTCAATGCCACTCGTGGGAGTGAAATGAATCCATCGAGGGATTTTTATGAGATTAATTTTGTGATAGCATTGGACGTATTTTATCCAGAGCTGTAGGGTTGACGGGGTCAAGGGGTCATCCCAGCCGGTGGCATCCAGCCAAACTTGTTGCATGAGGGTTTTTGCGATAATAATGACCGGAGCCATCCAGCCTGCAGGATCAAATAATTTTGCAAGGAGTGACAGCATTTCTCGTTTGGTGTAAGAGGGGGAAATATCAAATGGTTTGGATTCAATGGTGAAGTAATCAGCCTTTGCGTTCCATCGGATACCGAGTGTTTTTGCTGTGCTGGTGTCTTCCAATTCTAGAAAATCCTTATTCAGTAGGTCTTCAGGAGGTATTCCTGATAGAATTTCCTGATGGTTAGCTGTCCATTTTCGCAGGGTAAATCCAGCAGAGCGAAGAGCTGCTGTCAATTCCTTTCGCGCACGGAGCACCATGTCGATAGTATGAGCACCGCACAGCGCGTTGTCGACATACATGGCTGTCCTCAAAATGGCAGCAGCCAGGGGGAATTCGGTTTCGACATCCTGGGCCAGCTGATGAAGCGTGCGAATTGCAAGATAGGGGGCACAGTTTACACCGAAGGTGACTGTTTGAAGTTCAAATTCGCGCACTTCATCATCTGGTGAATCTCTGAAAAGAATTCGTTCATAGCGCGAATGCTTCGGATCCACTAGAACCTGGCGATACATCTTCTCGATGTCTCCGTTGAAGACATATTGGTAAAGACGCCATTTGAGAATTAGGAAGGTTAGATCTGCTTGTAAAGCCGGACCGGGGTAAAGGGTGTCATTGAGACTGAGACCGTTGGTTGTGGGGCATGAAGCGTTAAAAACAACTCGCACCTTGGTGGAGCTGCTTTCTGGCTTGATGACTGCATGGTGAGGTAAGTAGTAAGTGTCAGAATGGAGCGAGGTTTGTTCGTGGTGAACAGGGATCATGTGATTCAACTGGGAGTATCCTTGAATCACTGAATCATAAAGTTCTTTAAAACTCGGGGTTTTCAAGAGCCGCGCTTCGTTGCGGAGAAATTGTTTAAGAGCTATTTCTCTTGAACGTCCAAGTTGTAACTGCGAAGTGAATTCTTCTTTAAACGGCAACGAGACGATGTAACGCCCATCGGGACGTCTTTGTGTTGTTTTCTCATACAAATCGTTGCAGTATTTTTCAATTGGAGTGCGAGGACGCTATTTTGGGATCTCCTCTAGTTCCCAGAAGCGCGAAACCTGACGATCGAGGGAGACCTCGTTGAAAAACGAGACCCGCGTGGTAATTGAGGGGGTTGGCAGGTCTTGGGGAAGTGGACCCGTTAGAATCCAGCCGAATATTGTTTCTTGGGCTACGAGTGAACCCAGAATATTTCGTTTAATGCCATCCAGCAGGATTAGAGGGTAAATGTCAGCTCCAATCAAAACATCGATCTGGTCACTTTGGTAGAAATGGTCATCAGCCAAAGGAATATTAGGGAGCGATTCACAGAGGTTCCGGTCAAGGGAGCAGACGGGAAGATTTCCGGTTAATTTTGGGAGGACGAGAGCCTTGGTTTCTATACGAGTTCCGGAATTGCGAGGAGAGCCAATGTTAAACATACACAGTTTGCTAACAAGGGCTGTGATAGCTTGGTTGACGCTTGCCACCCACGCTTGAATGGTTTTCGTAGGTAGATGTAAGCGCTTTTGAATGCGCTCGGAGAGAAAAGTGGCTTCCGATCCGGGATCTATAAGCGCACGAGCGAGATATGTTTCCTCGCGGTAACAGATATTTACCATTGCAAGTCAGCACATTGGGTGTTTGAGGGGCTTCAGTGGACTGTAATTGTTGAGTTGAAGAGGTGGAGGGGGTCGCTCGGGAGTGCGAGGGGATAATTTGTTGCGCATTATTTTGTGCATTATTTGGCGTAGGGCCGCGTTGAATGGAGGTATGAGGGCGCGAGGTTGCGGTGGTAGAGCTCGAAGGGAGCTTTGAATTGGGCATTGGGGTCGCCTCGCGATGTAGTAGCGAATGATGTCGTTTATTACATGACATACACGTGTAAATACTTTGACAATCGCGCATTTGGTGCGAATGCGCAAGACAATTCGAACAGAATTTCAACCGTTGAATTGTTGACCAACGGGTTTCTGAGCTCATAGCTACAAAACATGGACATTGGCGGAGAGGGTGAGTTTGATCTGTGCATAGTTTGCAGCTAGCCGGGAGCATGTTCGCCTGGAAAGTGTGCACAGGTTTTGAAACGGGGAGATTGCGACCATTGCTGGCATTGGTTGCCTTTTTAACCGAATCAGCGGATTTGCGAATATCGAAGACTGTTTCCAGGGTTTGGAAATGGGATGTTAAAAACCAATCCATTTCCTTCCACTTCGGAATATCGCGATTTTGGGAAATGGATTGTTCCCACAGAGAGAGGGTGTTTTCGGGGAGACGAGTTGAACAAAGGTGAACTATAATGGCATCCCAACTCTCGACATCTACATCATATAAAGTTAAAGCGGACAGACAGTTATTAATTTCCCGCTGAAGTCGTTTAATTGCAACTCCGGATTCTTTTGAGATTGGGGTGAGGTTAAATAGGGTCCGTTAGAATTTGCAGTGAAAATAAAATGCACGTCTGTTCAACTTGGTGACTTTATTCAAGTGACAAGTAATAATGAGAAGAATAAGAATAAGTAGTGTTACCGTTGGTATTTTGCTTATTAAAGTAAAATTGATGTTTTCGTTGGTATTTTACAGCACACCTCAGTTTGATGTTTTTCTATCAGTTTCAATTTATTTTAAATTATTTTCAATACAATATTTTTACTTATTTATACTCAGTGCGTGCTTAAAATTCGTCCAACCTCTTCCCATCACGAATAAATCAGAAAAGCCAAGAAGCAAGTGTGTCAAGTGACAGCTGACATATTCAGTGTTGCCCCCTTTTTACGTCGATGTAACAGCTCTCCCCCCGGTATGGCACCCACCAGGGAGCCTTCCCTCACCAGACTCGACATCCAACACTGCTAGTTTTACTGCAGGACGCTCCAGTATTCCATTAGTCGTTTTAACCTTAGCTCGTCGCACCTGTCCATCCTTCGCTTGAATTATCTCAACTACTTTACCTTTTAGCCATAGATTTCTTGCTTGATTTTCGTCTACTATAATGACGATGGGTCCTTCCGCTATAGGTTTTACCTTTTCATGCCACTTTCCTCTACGCGTTAATGTCGGCAGTATTTCTTTTATCCATCTACGCCAAAACATGTTTGCGACTATCTCACTTTGTTTTAGATTACTTCTCATGTTTAAATGTTCAGGGTCACAGAATGGTTTTGCTCCGTTGGAGCTTCCGAGAAGGAAATGGTTCGGTGTAAGTGCCTCCTGGTCTTCAGTTTCAAGTGAGACAAAGGTGAGCGGGCGAGAGTTTATTATCATCTCAACTTCCATCAAAGCGGACCTAAGACTTTCATCTGTAAATCTTTGAAAAGGAGTTATTTTATACAAAATATTCTTTACGGTTCGAACTAAGCGCTCCCACGCTTCCCCCATATGAGGAGCAGCTGGTGGGTTGAAATGCCATTCGATACTTTCAAGAGTTAACTTTTTTTTGACAGTGGAGTGATTGACTTGCTTCAACTCTTCTTTTAAGAAATTGTCAGCACCCAGAAAGTTTCTGCCATTATCGCTGTAAATTTCCTTTGGTATACCCCTTCTAGCCATAAATATTCTAAGACTCATGAGGCATGAGTCTGTGGTTAGGCTATGCACTATCTCTATATGAACAGCACGAATGGTTAAGCATGTTATTAGTACGCACCACCTCTTTCTGTTTTTTCGATTTTCCGTTTTCGATTTTTATCGGTCCAAAATAGTCAATGCCTATGGAAGTGAATGGACGAAAATAAGCTCTTAAACGATCACGCGGGAGGGGTGCCATTTGTGGCGCCTGTGATTGAGCGTTGTTTATCTTACATACTTGACAATTTCGTCTTATTGATTTAAATAAAACTCGAAGTTTTGGAATAAAAAAGTTTTGCCTCACCTTCGTGCTGTTTCATGATTAATGTGGTAATACCGTTGATGATAATGAGCAATTATAAGCCGAGTAATATGATGGTTATGTGGCAAAGCGACGAAACCCTCTTGTTGTCCATTCTGGATTGCTGAATACAATGCGCGGTTTCTAATTCGTATTACTTCTTCGTGATCTAGATACAGCACTAACTTTCTCAACGGTCCTGATTGGCTTACTGGCTTACGTTGTATAAGTGCAACATACTCTTCATCATAGATTTCCTTTTGGACTGTTTTGTAGATAAACGATTTTGCTTGATTGATGTGTTTTGCTGAAAGTTGTTTGAGTTGTGCGGGAATTGTCTTTCGCAATATTTCTTTATATAAAACCCAATATCCAACGGCTCGAAGCAGATTGTTCCACTTTGAAAAATGTTCAAAATTTATTTGAACTATCTTCGCTTTCCGAATATGTAGAAATCGTGCGCGAAACTCACTTGTGTCTATCTGTCCTGGTTCGGAATTGCGCGGCCATTCGTTTTCGCTATCATAAAGGAAATCAGGACCATTGAACCATTGGCTTTCTATATCGGAAATCTTTTTCATTTTCGTTGCGAGATCAGCGACATTAACTTTACTGTGCACCCATAGCCACTCCTTTCTCTCAGAGCTCGCTTGTAACTCAGCAACTCGAAACATTACAAACTGTTGAAACCGTCGTGGGTCTCCATCTAGCCATCTGAGGACTGTCTTGGAATCGGTCCATATGAACCTTTTCTCAAATTTAATTTCATGATTGTTTTTAACGAAATTCATCAATCGCACTCCTAATACGGCTGCTTGTAATTACAACCTTGGTATCGACAACGGACGCAGTGGTGCCACCTTCGAATTTGCTGCAACAATCTTCACCTTTATTTTTCCTTTGTACAAAATACGAAAGTAAGAAACCGCAGCGTAAGCATCTTCGCCTGCGTCTACGAAAGTGTGTAGTTGTATTGAACAGCCTTTCTCGTACATATGGATTGAGTAACAGCGCGGCACGGCTACCTTTGATATTGCTGGTAGATAGAGAGACCACTTCCTCCACTCTTCCATTACTGTTTCTGTGAGGGGTTCATCCCATTCGATGCCACATCGCCATATGTGTTGAACTAAAATTTTTAGATACGACAAAATACAGGTGACGAATCCAAGAGGATCATATACTGACATTAAGACCTGCAAAACTTCTCTCTTCGTAGGTATTACATCATCGTTGAATATGTTGCGTCGCATTCGAGCGAATCTTAAAACATAATTAAATTCATCCTCTCGTGGATTCCAATAAAGCCCTAGAATTTTTTCGTGGTGAACCGCCTTTTCATTACATTCGAAAGCTTTGTTCCACCAGAAAGGTGGCTCTTCGAAGGATTCCAAAACAGATGTCGAATTAGAGGTCCAATTTCTTATATGAAACCCACCCTGAGCATGGATGCGACGGACCGCATGCACCAACTCTATAGCTTCTTCAACGCTCTCAACTGAGTCAATAAAATCGTCGACATAATGATGATGAGTGATTGCATGTAACGCTCTAGTTTCATTTTCTGCATGTAGTATAGCATTTTTATTGCGAACGTAGTGAGCGATACAAGGTGTTTTCATCTGCATTCCACCAAAGAAATCTATGCGCATCTCTATCTGATTCTTTTAGACGAATTCGATGGAACATCTCCGCGATATCTCCACAAATGGCAATGGCACCCACTCTAAAATTGAAAAGAATGTGAACAAGAGGAGTTAAAAGATCAGTCCCTTTCAATAAAAAGTCATTTAGACAATTTTTTCCACTCTTCGCAGCAGCGTCCCAAACGAGACGGACTTTACCTGGCTTTAATGGGTTACGTACAATAAATATCGGCAAATACCATATTCTTCCACCGTCGTTTTGTAATGAATTATCTGGCAGCTGAGTTGCATAACCTTTTGTCACTAGGTTATGGATTTGATCGTTCAAATCCTGGTTCAATTGATGGTCTTTTTCCATCTTTCTTTTGAGACAACGCAAGCGTGTTATTGCCATTGGAAGACTGTTAAGCAAATGTTCTTCATCTTCTTTCCAGAGTAATCCCACAGAAAATCGATTTTCTAACAACTCACACGTACTGTCGAGAATTTCTCTTGCTCTTTTATCTTCTCGCGATGTTAGTATAGGGCAAGGTTCCGACATGCCCATATTTTCATCAAGTAGATAATTTTTTAACATGTCCTGCATTGCCGTGTCGTTCTTGCAATTGCACCTATGTAGGTTAAGAGTTCCACTGGTGGCTGTTGCGTTTCCACCGAAAATTGTCCAGCCTATTCTAGTTTTTGTTGCAACTGGCTCATTCCATCCACCCTCGCGAATCTTTAATGATGCAAGCAGATGTGGATTATTTACTCCAATAATGAGTTGTGGTTTTGCATCTGTATAGCACGGTAGCGGTATATCACGAAGATAAGCAAACTGTTGTTTGATTTTGTCTGCTGCCAATGAATGAGAGCCTAAGCCGAGATTTTGTACTGTATGTACACCTTGCATATCAAAAACTGTTGAGTCTTCTGAAGCTGCTGATATTTTCAAGTTTTGCATTTTGTTTGAATATTCTTCATATCTAGTAACGTTGCCAGTCCATTGAATACAAAGCGGCTCGGGTACTCCAACTCCTCCTATTTCATTCGCCAACTTTTCTTCAATTAATGTCAGAGTTGTACCGTCGTCCATAAATGCATACGTAGACACAGATTTCAATGGACCATCTATCTGAAAGAGCGAGATTTTTAAATTGGTGACAATCTATAACTCTATGAGTGTCACCACATATATAACATTTTTTTCCTTCTTTTCGGCTGCGTTCACTGTAGAATGAGTATTTAAGCGAACTTCTCTTGGCGCCTTTTTTTCATCTCCAGCAGAGTATGTGGGTGTTATTACGCGGCTAGCTGCCTCAGCGATATTATATAGCCATTCTGAAAAATCTTGCAAATTTGGATTAGATATATTTTTTGTGTGTAGTGCCCAGTTGAGCATAAGATCAGAACCCAGCTAGCTGACCAGTTCCTCTAAAAGCATAGGATTATTCAAATGTTCTACTAGTTGGCTAGCACGAATAGTTGCACATATATTTCTTACTGCAAATGCAAAATCAATCAGAGACTCGAGCTTGCCTCTGGCAATTGACATCCTCTTCGCTTTCTCCACTACATTTTTTAAAATATATTCAGGACGACCGAAGTACATTTTTAATGTACTGATAATATCTGGTACCATATCAGGAAGCGTAAGGCAATCTCTTACGATATCCCTAGCTTTGCCGTGTAGACACCTTTGGAGTCTAATTAAATTTTCATAATTTGAGTAGCCTGCCATTTCTGTGCTATATTCAAAGGCACATAAAAAAACTTGCCATTCTTTAGGATCGCCGCCGAACGGCGGCAAGTCTTTTGGCACTGATTGCCTTGCCGACAGTTGAAGTTGTGTCAGTGTATGGTAGTCGCTTCGAAGTGTTTCTAAATTGGTAGCACATAGCGGCGTGCTTTGTTGGCCGGTCGCATTGAACGAAATACGACCTTGGCTAACCTTTTAGCGATCGCGTTAACATTTTTGTCAAAAGTCTGGTGAGAAACGGTCTGCCCTAAGCGTAACCCACCTTGAGAAGAACCTGCAGCTGTTTCCTCCTCGATTTGTTGCTTCTGTCCAGTGGATTTGATTACGGCATCTCCTTCTGTCTCCCCATTAAGTATTTTATACTTCTCGCTCAAGTAGGCTTCTCTTAGTTTGTATCGTTCTTCCAGCTGCTGTAGTTGATACTGCTTTTTCTTGGTGACGACGGATTCATTGGCTTTACTTGCCTGTGGTTGCTCTTCCTCTCTGTCATGCGGTTGTGATTGGAAGTTACTCTCCCTTGCATTACGCTCACGATCGCTTTGAAATGTGGCAGTGGGGTTATGTTGTTCAGAAGTGAGGTTATGTGGCTGTTCTGCAGCATCACTCTCCTCTGGATTATCCAATCCAACTGCATCCACGTACATCCCTTGGAAAGGATGTGATTCACCGTCTTCATCGGACATTTCTAATCTTCTATTTTCAGGATTTGTAAGAATTTTAAGTTTTGTTACCGTTGGTATTTTGCTTATCAAAGTAAAATTGATGTTTTCGTTGGTATTTTACAGCACACCTCAGTTTGATGTTTTTCTATCAGTTTCAATTTATTATAAATTATTTTCAATACAATATTTTTACTTATTTATACTCAGTGCGTGCTTAAAATTCGTCCAACCTCTTCCCATCACGAATAAATCAGAAAAGACAAAAAGCAAGTGTATCAAGTGACAGCTGACATATTCAGTGTTGCCCCCCTTTTTACGTCGATGTAACAAGTAGAAATAAGTATGTACAGTTATGAGAATTTGGATTGTACAGTATTATACAGGGGCATGCAATAATTCAACGTACACCGCCTCAAACCAAATTCGTTACTTTATACATATATATAATATATATATATAATATATAATATACTCGTATTAATATATATATATATATATATATATCGTATATACGAGTATATTTTTCAACCGGTTTTTTTCGTGGCACATATGTGAGGACGGTCCGCTGTCCCAAATCCAATCCTCCTTGTTTTTTGGATTGAGTACTCCATAAGCGCTCAGCGCAACTTCTAATTCGCAGTTTCGACTATTTCTGCCCTGTGATCTAATATGCCCACGTAAGCCACAAGTATATAAGACACCTGATATTTTTATATCTGTTCGCATAATTTCCGCGTTCTCCTTTGCGACTCTCACTATATGCTCTTTCTTCGTTAGACGATTTAGCAACAAGAACATGCTCTCCAACCGATCCAAATTTTTCACCCCGTCCCTGCTCTTCCTGCAAAATTTTGACCTTCAGTTGTTCCAGTGGCGATAATTTATCTCGGCTTTCAATCGCTATCACGAAATTTTCCATTTCTCCAGGCAATCTGTATAATAACAATATACACAGAAGATCGTCTTGCATAACAACATCGATTTCTTTAATACTATCAACTATACTTGAAAAATTATTAACTTAACACTCCAAATTTTTTATCATACTTAAACTGGAATTTAACTAGCAGCTTAAACAACTTTACCTTCCTAGCAGGACCCTCGTCTTGGTACATCTCATGCAATTTGGCCCACGCTTCCTTGGCAAATGTACAATTTTTCAGATTTATTAACTCTGACGACTTGACGCTCAACAGTATGGCTGCCAAAGCCTTTTGATCGATTACCTTCCAAGCTTCCTTTTCCTTGGCTTCAGCATTAGGATCACATGACTGCTCAATAACCATCCAGTAGTCCAGAGTGATTAGCTTTTCATTTGAACATACCAGGTAGCGAAGTTTTCCCCATTTAGTTTTTCGATTTGCATTAGTGAATTTGCCATATTTATGGATGAACTTTTTTTTAATATATCGAATAAAAAAACTTTCCGTTAACCTTTTATACGGTACCTGGGCCCATAACCCTATAACCCTGGGCCCGATTTTACGTTGGTCTTGATTTTATTATTCTAAAAGGGGAATTAGGTCAGTAGTAGCAAATAAGAGAATTGCTGATTGCTGGAGCTTCGGTAGCTAGTCAGGTTAAATGCTACTTAAATGGAAATAGTAAATGAATGGGAAGAAACATTTTACGACTTAAATAGGGATTTTAAGGATCTCATTGGGCAAATCGATAGATTAATAGAAAAAATTTGGGAAAATTTAAATTTAACTGTTAATAATAAAGAAAATATAGACTAAATCAGAGGCAAGCTAGGCAGCGTAGTAATAACTCGAAGGTAGAACAGGCAGATGCAGTATTGATGAGTTGCTAAATTTTTTAGACAACAGAAATAAGAGATACATAGACGAAATAAAGCACTGGAAACGGCAATTTGGATATCTAAAGAACAGATACGACAACCATCTGGCAGAAAGGGAAATAGAAGCGAGCCAGTTAGCAGAATTGGAAGCTAAAAGGGACGACCTTAGGGAGCGCCTACAAAATAAAGGACTTTCTACGTCAACGGATAGGACGCTAAGACAACGGAGTAAGGAGGACTTCTCGTCGTTGGAACAGGCTTCTCCGTCTCTGGGACTCCAAGAACTAAAAGAAGATAATAGGCTCCTAAAACAAGAGCTGGAGCTGGCCCACGACCAAATGCTGCACCATAAGGAAGCTGTTGTTCAAGTGAGCAATCCAAAGCATAACAAGTCCATTTCCTTTCCTTCCGCTTTGCCAATAAAAGAGAAAATGGGTATCGATGAGATTTTTAAATCTGTTAGTAGGCTAGTACCTCTGTTTTCAGGGACGAGATCACCCGACTTGAGAGGGGAGGTCTACAAGTTCATAGGCGGGTGCGAATTAGCTAAGAGCGGGCGTCAGTAATGCAGAAACACAAGATTTCATTGCTTCCGTGAAACAGAGGCTTCACTGTGGTGCGTATTGAGGGGGAAACCAGTCACTACGGTAGAAGCTCTATACGCTGCAATAAAATGAGCGTACCTGCCATTGAAGTCTCTGGACACTGTGATGGCTGAGATACAGATGACTGTACAATCTCCGGGAGATGATATCAGGGAGTTCGCCAAAAAATTAATCGATTTACGAATACAGGCAGAAGATTATATATCGGTCGACAAGGGTTCAGGGAATCGGGCCCTACTAGAGGAAATATCGTCCTCCATAGCAAAATCGTTTACGCTAGGCTTACAAGATGCAACATTAAGAATGAGACTTGTAGGATCTCCTGAAATGAGCTTAGAAAAGCTGGTAGACCTGGCACTAAATTTATATGAAGTTGTGAGCAGAGCACACTTCAGCCAGAGGGGTGGTCAGGAAGGAAAAATAATGGGGTAGCGGGCATGAATCCCGTATTGGAACACGAATATTCACCCAATGTGCACGGCAAAAATTACATACAATCCATCGCGAATTTCGAAAACCGTCCGAATAGTTCAGCTAAGACGACAAGTGGTCTTATGCATTAGGCTTCAGCATTAGGATCACATGACTGCTCAATAACCATCCAGTAGTCCAGAGTGATTAGCTTTTCATTTGAACATACCAGGTAGCGAAGTTTTCTCCATTTAGTTTTTCGATTTGCATTAGTGAATTTGCCATATTTATGGATGAACTTTTTTTTAATATATCGAATAAAAAAACTTTCCGTTAACCTTTTATACGGTACCTGGGCCCATAACCCTATAACCCTGGGCCCGATTTTACGTTGGTCTTGATTTTATTATTCTAAAAGGGGAATTAGGTCAGTAGTAGCAAATAAGAGAATTGCTGATTGCTGGAGCTTCGGTAGCTAGTCAGGTTAAATGCTACTTAAATGGAAATAGTAAATGAATGGGAAGAAACATTTTACGACTTAAATAGGGATTTTAAGGATCTCATTGGGCAAATCGATAGATTAATAGAAAAAATTTGGGAAAATTTAAATTTAACTGTTAATAATAAAGAAAATATAGACTAAATCAGAGGCAAGCTAGGCAGCGTAGTAATAACTCGAAGGTAGAACAGGCAGATGCAGTATTGATGAGTTGCTAAATTTTTTAGACAACAGAAATAAGAGATACATAGACGAAATAAAGCACTGGAAACGGCAATTTGGATATCTAAAGAACAGATACGACAACCATCTGGCAGAAAGGGAAATAGAAGCGAGCCAGTTAGCAGAATTGGAAGCTAAAAGGGACGACCTTAGGGAGCGCCTACAAAATAAAGGACTTTCTACGTCAACGGATAGGACGCTAAGACAACGGAGTAAGGAGGACTTCTCGTCGTTGGAACAGGCTTCTCCGTCTCTGGGACTCCAAGAACTAAAAGAAGATAATAGGCTCCTAAAACAAGAGCTGGAGCTGGCCCACGACCAAATGCTGCACCATAAGGAAGCTGTTGTTCAAGTGAGCAATCCAAAGCATAACAAGTCCATTTCCTTTCCTTCCGCTTTGCCAATAAAAGAGAAAATGGGTATCGATGAGATTTTTAAATCTGTTAGTAGGCTAGTACCTCTGTTTTCAGGGACGAGATCACCCGACTTGAGAGGGGAGGTCTACAAGTTCATAGGCGGGTGCGAATTAGCTAAGAGCGGGCGTCAGTAATGCAGAAACACAAGATTTCATTGCTTCCGTGAAACAGAGGCTTCACTGTGGTGCGTATTGAGGGGGAAACCAGTCACTACGGTAGAAGCTCTATACGCTGCAATAAAATGAGCGTACCTGCCATTGAAGTCTCTGGACACTGTGATGGCTGAGATACAGATGACTGTACAATCTCCGGGAGATGATATCAGGGAGTTCGCCAAAAAATTAATCGATTTACGAATACAGGCAGAAGATTATATATCGGTCGACAAGGGTTCAGGGAATCGGGCCCTACTAGAGGAAATATCGTCCTCCATAGCAAAATCGTTTACGCTAGGCTTACAAGATGCAACAAAAGAATGAGACTTGTAGGATCTCCTGAAATGAGCTTAGAAAAGCTGGTAGACCTGGCACTAAATTTATATGAAGTTGTGAGCAGAGCACACTTCAGCCAGAGGGGTGGTCAGGAAGGAAAAATAATGGGGTAGCGGGCATGAATCCCGTATTGGAACACGAATATTCACCCAATGTGCACGGCAAAAATTACATACAATCCATCGCGAATTTCGAAAACCGTCCGAATAGTTCAGCTAAGACGACAAGTGGTCTTATGCGTGCAGAACACCTGAGGAATCCAATAATGAAAATTGCGTGAAGTTTCTGCAACAAAAAAGGCCATACCAGGAATAAATGCCTGATAAGAAAAAGCACACCTTATTGTGAGAAATGCTTGGTATACGGTCATGATCCAAACTGGAGGTGCGAGATGCCGCAGAGACAGAGTATGCAGAGTAAGAACTCGTCGCGGGGACCACCTCAGCGGGGACGACAAGAACATACACAGCAGCAACAAACAAATAATGCAGGCGAAACTAAGAATAATAATCGCTGGGGACGAACGCAACAGGGTATCAACCGAAGGAGGCTGGAAAACCCTCCACACAATGCTCAGAGACAATCGACCTCAACAAAAGGATCTAATATCATGCCACTGGTGTAACATACCGGGACATATTGTAAGAGATTCAGGGAGACCTCAGAGGGCCCAGACAAGGGCCCAGACAAGGTTCTGTGAACCCTACGCAAACAACAGCTTACGGCCGAATGAGGTAATAACAGTAAGTCCAACATCTGATAAACTGAGGTTTTCTGAGGTTTTACCAACCTCAATAAATGAAGTAGTAACAGTAAGTCCAACATCTGAATAGATTGTGGATACGTTACCAACTTCAGCAAAATAAAAGAAGGCTAGAAAGGTAAAAATACAACTGATAAAAATATAGAAAATAAAAATAATATTCAGGAAAAATCAGACGAATCAGTAGCTCAGGCTGTAAAGATACTATAATTGAAGTTGGAGTACAGTGTTTAATGATCATACTTCTAATTACACAATTGGTTGCTGCATTGATTATAAAAACAGTCTCCCGCAATTTTCAGAATTGTAAAGCAAGGAGCATTCGTCTTAATATAACGGAATATATTACCGGTATAAAAGTACTTGCAAGACATATAAAATCAAAATTAATAGCCAAATGGAGAATTTATTTTCCTAAGTTGCCAAATCAAGGTGTGAATCCAGGTGTTCATAAATTACATAATAAGAATAAAAAGATTGAGTGGAATATGTCTAACTGGGAGCAATCTAATATGAAGGGAGCAATCTAATATGAAGGATTTGTTTATTGAGTTGCCTTGCGAAGAGGCCAGAAATAAAAAACTCATTCTGCTAGTTGATACCGGAAGCCGACACTAGTCTAATAATAGAAAACGCATTGTGGTGGAAAATACACGTAAATACCAACGACGTGAAGAATTTATGTGGAGCATTCGGTGGTTGTGTTACCGCTAAAGGATCCGTGATACTTTATCACAAAGGCATACACCGTCTAGGTTTTAAGCTACACATAGTGTCATCTAAACAAGGTGTGCCAGCTGATGGTATCATTGGAAGGGATAACTTGTGGAATCATGCCATAATAAACGCGTTGAATGAAGACAAAAGGATTACCCTCTTCGATGAAAACAAAAAACTTGTAGTAACATTGCCACTACACACAAGTAAAGATTGGCAGCAAGAACAATTTCAGCACGAACCATAAAAATAGTACCGATAGGCGAAATCTTAAGCAACGTGGAAAACAGGAAAGCCTTTGTACCAATTTTAAACGCGACAGACGAAGATTACGTCCTGAAACGAAAATTAACAGTAGAATTTACTAACTTTAACGAATACGAGTTGCCAAAAGTAGGTAATATATATCTGATCGGGAACGCGGAACAAAAAATGAGGCAAGATTAAAGCAACTGATGCAGGAACTACAACTGGATCCAAATCTCAACAAGGAAGAAAGAGAATCAATAAATAAAACACGTGCAATATTTCACAACCTCTTCTTACTAGAGGGGGATAGATTGAATGAAGAGGATTCAACTGAACTAGAGGATTCAAAGCGGTGAATCATATAATAATGACTAATGAATCATATTCTCACTGGGTTGCAAGGTATCGATTGTTTTGTGTATTTAGATGATATAGTTATTTACGGTAGGAATTTGAAACAGCATGAGGAAAGTTTAAGTAAGGTTTTGAGCATAATTAGGGTAAAAAATTTAAAATTAAATACACAAAAATGTCAATTCTTACGTAAAGAAATAGTATACCTAGGACATAAGTGTTCAGAGTTAGGCGGACTACCTGACCCGCAAAAAGTCGAATGTGTCATGAAGGCGAGCCCTCAAAAAAACAGGAAGGATGTACAAGCCTTCTTAGGTTTAGTTAATTACTATAGGAAATTCATAGTAAACACAGCAAAAATAGCTTTATCAATAAATAAATTGCTGAGGAAAGACAGTAAATTCGTGTAGACAGACGACTGTCAACGAGCATTTGAACAATTAAAGATAGCAATAAGTACACTACCAATATTAGCATACCCAGATTTCACAAAACACCCCAATCTTACAACGGATGCAAGCAATGAAGCGTTAGGAACAGTTTTATCTCAGGGGGAAATAAGAGCTGACAGACCCATAGCTTTCGCAAGTAGAGCATTAAACAGTGCAGAGAAAATGTATTCTACTATAGAAAAGGAATTTTTACCAACAGTTTGGGCAACAAAGAACTTCAGAGCGTATTTATTAGGAAGATCATTCACGATTTTTACAGACCATCAACCGTTACGAGGAATAGTAGTGTCGTGTCGTGACCGCGGGCGAAGGAGGATGCCACCTCCCACAATTTAGTGTTCGTGACGAGTGCTCGCGCGAAAAATAGTCAAAACAAAACTTACCTCATCCTTAATCATCACAATATAACACAGAAATGCAGTGAAACATCAATAAACAAAAAATCAATAAACAAAAATAAACAAAAAAATGTGCACCAAGAACAAAATTAAATAATTCAATAGCCAACTTAACGGAATGCAGCGAACCATGCTAGGGGTTGTTCATGCTCTCCGCAGTAAAGCTTAGCATTTCGTTGATTTTCACTCCTCCTCCTTCTTCCTGGTCCCATTAGGTGTGCAGGCGGCTGTGAGTGCACCGTGGAATGAAGCGCGGCAAGATAAAGGCATAACACTTGTCTTGTCGCGTTTTGCTTTGCTTGCGACGTACGCGTGGCCGCTTGTACAGCTGACCTTACACTCCTTACAGTGGGTGGCGATGACAAAATTCCGCATAGATTCCACTAATGTACGTGGCTTGAGGGCGAATTTTTTCGCAGCCTATACGCATATTTGTACCGACCAATACGCATACAAATACCCACCGCATGTAATGGCAATAAGTGAGACCTAGGTGTCCGAGGGTGCAGATCCACTGGATTTTCACATGCCTGGGTACCACTTACTGCCACTGCTTTTACTACACAGAGGCCTTGCCTTATATACTCGCAGTGATGTTGCGTACCAGTGTCAGCAACACCTTTGCACGACGAATGCTGAATTTAGCTCCAGGTGGCTTAAGTTCACAATCCAGTCGTACATCCTGCACTTCTTCTTCATTTATCGAAGCCCGGGTCTGAAGAGGCTGCCCACTTTTGATAAACTGGACAGCCTCTCCTAGACGATTTCTACAATTCTGGAATCGTATCCGAACAGTGAAATTGTTGTTGCTGGTGATTTCAATGTTCATAATACCAATTGGCTACGTCATTGGAGTCACACGTCACCCGAGGGTATGTATGTTGGGTTATTTGCTGAGTCTAATAATTTGACTCAATTAGTGAAGGAACCAACGCACTTTCCCTGCGTTGATGGGCAAAACCAAAACATTCTGGACCTTTTGCTAACTTCACATCACAGCAAGTATGATGTGAATCTTCTCGCACTTCTTGGTAATTCGGACCACGCTACAATTTCTGCTACCTTCCCAAATTGTAGTCTTCAATCCGCTCACCAGCCAGCTCCGAAGCGGACAGTGTGGTTTTATGAGAAAGCTAATTGGGATGCGCTGAACTGCTTTTTCAGCCGTTTCAATTGGCAATTGTGTTTCAGAGATAGAAACATAAATGCTGCAGCAAAATTGGTAGAAAATATAATTTTATTTGGTATGAGGTATTTCATACCCAATAAAAGAATTTCCATTAAACCAAAGGACCATTCCTGGTTTAATGCGACTTGCAGAAAAGCAGTCAGGTCAAGAGAAAAAGCATTCAGGGAATTGGTGTTCAAATGAAACTGCTGATATTAAATTGCTCCGCAATCAGGCCAGAAATAGGTGCAATGCCACTCTAAAGCGCGAAAAAGTTATTTACGAACAACGCCTTAGACATAGAGTTCTTGAATACCATAAGGGTAGTAAGAACTTTTAGTCCTTCGTGGGGAGAGTGAAGAATCAGACGAGATCGTCTATTCCAACTCTCCTCAAGGATGATCAGATCTTCACTCACTCGGTTGATAAGGCAAGCTTATTAGCCAAAATGTTTGCTGAAAACTGCTCTCTTCCTGAGAGTAGCCAACCACTGCCCGCGGTCGATGATGTATCTCATGCTATGCCTGAGATGCATTTTCGAACACGAGCTGCTAAAATAGTGCTTGCAGACCTCAATGTCAACAAGTCCTCGGGACCGGATGGCATTTCAGCATATCTGTTGAGAAAGTGCGCCTCAACACTGGCTCGCCCAATCTCTTTAATTTATCATTTACTTCATGAGTTTTTCCCACTTCCTGGAAGATTGCCAATGTGCAGCCAGTTCCTAAAAAAGGTGAGGCTACGAATCCTGCAAATTACCGGCCCATAGCAATCTGCTCAGTGCTCTCCAAAGTCATGGAGATCATTGTAAATTTTAACTTGATGAGGTATCTAGAGAGCAACGAGTTGATCAGCGATCGCCAGTAAGGCTTCCGTGCTCACCGTTTCACCGGCGATCTGATGGCGTTTCTCGCTGAGCGGTGGAGCAGTTCCATTCACCGGTTCGGTGAGAGCAAGGTCGTTGCTCTCGATATCTCCAAGGCATTTGACCGGGCGTGGCATAAAGCACTCGTGTCTAAACTGGCTGCTTATGGTGTCGGTAATACTTTCACTCGATGGATATCGAGTTTCCTCAGCGGCCGTTCTATTCGGGTTGTAATAGACGGCTTTGCTTCCGAAGAGCACTCGATTAATGCTGGAGTTCCGCAGGGTTCGGTCCTGTCTCCGACACTTTTTCTTATTCTCATCAATGACCTTCTGTCATTGACATCAAACCCTGTCTACTCGTTTGCTGATGACAGCAGCATTTCTCTCATTCATAATTTCTTCTCATTCATATTCATTCTCCAGGCTTCCTTCCATTCTGGAGATCACTAGAAGACGCAGGATTATGAATGACACACTCCAATCCGACCTCAACAAAATCCAGGAGTGGGGTCGTGCGAATTGGGTCGATTTTAATGCGCGGAAGACCCAATGCTGTCTGTTGACCCACAAGCGTCTGGCGGGCGACAACTTTCCACCTTTAAATATGGGTGGTGTGGATATTAATGAGTCGGAGGCTCTTGATGTTCTGGGCATGTCAATCCAATGCGATCTTCGCTGGAACGATCACATTTTTGACGTGTCGAAAGAAGCAGCCAAGTGCTTAGGCTTTCTTAAGCGGTGTAAGAAATACTTCACTCCAACCGATCTTCGTTGTGTCTACACCACTTATATCCGTCCGAAAATGGAGTACAATTCGCATATATGATCGGGAGCTTCGCGGGCATATCTTCAGCTTCTCGACCGTGTCCAATGTCGTGCGTTAAAACTTATAGGGGACAGTAGGGTATCCAGCTCTATTGAAACCTTGGAGCGTCGTCGTGATGTAGGGTGTGTATCATTATTTTACCGCTACTTTCATAGTAAATGTTCCTCTTAAGTAGCCGGCCTGATTCCTCCGGTTCAAGTATTTATCAGAACTACTCGGCTTTCCAGAGGTGTGCACCCCTTTCATCTCACGATTCCGTTCCAACGAACCACGCATTACCGTGAGAGTTCATTTTCGGTCGCGTCATTAGATTGTGGAATAGTCTCCCTGAGCATGTCTTCCCACCCACTTACAGCGTCGAAACCTTTAAGCGAGGTGTAAACCGTCACTACTCCCTCTTTCCCCCTTCCCACTAATCTGTCATCCCTTCGGAACCATCAAATACTTTGCATGGATGGGGGCATCCCCTGAGCTTGGTTTCATCTGCCATAAAAAAAAAAAGGACCACAAAGATTCAGAATCTATAAGCCTACACTTAAAATAATTGGACAATTAACAGAGCAGGAACTTGGAGCTACTAAATAATCAAGTCACAATAATCAAGAACAACTACGAAAATTTAGCAACACCTTTGCAAAAGTCAATTGAAACAATAAATAAAATACAAAACGATCTTACAGAGGTCGTATCTAAACAAAACCAAGTAACCGAATTAATTGAGGAAGAACTGAAGAACATACGGCTAACCATGCATATGATGCAAGTGCAATCTGCAATTGAAATTAGACTAATGGAGATACAAGGACAACAAGCTTTAGAGCTATCACTCAACGATGATCTTGGATGAAGATGATTTGATAATTGCTGCAAAATCTCTAAATCTAAAAGACAAGGCAAAATGGTTTATGGAAAACAATTTTGATATGAAGTCGCGACAGCGAAATCATTTAGAGAAAAAAATTAACTGATTGTCATAATAAAAATTCCGTTACCACTAGCCGATCTATATGTATTACTGAAACCCTACCCTCCGCCCTTTTTTCTTCCAGGAAATTAGGATGTGATGGTAAAGGTTACATACGATTACATTGCAGAATCCGGGAATGACTGAAAGTTCCAAGGATTAACACAAGATGAAATTTATAAATGTAAATACGTAATAGATAATAGTCGGGAGAATAAAGGGAAGGAAATTAAAATTTGCAGGAAATCCAACAAAATTGTATTAAGGTCGCACAAAATTTGTGAAATTAACTTGATTAAACAAAACTACTTAGACAGTGAAATATGTAAACAGGTTGCGGTGCCATCAAGTCAAGGCCTGATAATTAAAATGAGCGTACCAAATGTTTGGTTATTCACATTTCGTGATACAATGCACTTTAAATTAATATGCAAAAACAACTCAGAAGAACTAAATTTGGCAGGCGTAGGACATGTCAGAATAAATAAAAATTGTGATCTCAGTGGTGAAGGAGTAATATTACGGTACGACAGAAACGAAACTTACAACCCAGACACCAGATTTAAAACGTTGGATTACGAAAGGCTGATGAAGGTATTGCAAAAAAATTTAACTCTGATAATTGGAGAATTAGAAACCGCCATCACAGCAAATCAACCAAAACTCATAACAGTAGTCAAAGAATTCGACTACAAGAATATTTTGACAAATGGGGGGAAAGAGATAACGCACCTACAAGCCAAAATACAGAAAGAACGTGCATTAAGAACGTTACATACATACACTTTGTGTGGGAAGCTCGAAATCCAAGTTAGCAACCATCGCAGTCTGCATGGTAGTAAGTGTGGAAGTCAATTGCCACCAAATAGCTTTTCTCGAGCTCAACCCAAACAGATTTCGGAGTAAATGAAATTAGCCAAAACAAAAAAGTAAAGAGCAAACGCGGAAGCAATTAAATCGTTCCCAATTTAATTCTGCCAATGTTAATATTGGCAAATATTAATATTAAGAAATTACTATTGCAAAATAAGTGGAATTGCGACACACCGGCCCACTTTAGTTTCGCGGATGGCTACGTCGACCGAGTTTAAGTGGAAATGAGTAAATGTTTTAGGGTTAAGTTCTGATTGTGTTCCTCGTCCTTTATTATCATCGAAGATAATAATAAAGGACGTTAGCAGGCACTTGGGTCTTTCATTTAGAGGAACCGCATTTCCAGGAGGACCCACAACAAACGAAATAATTAAAAAAATCAACAATCTCGATTGGAATTAATAGCGGCTCCGCGATGACACATTTCAGCACCGATAATCTCCTTACCTTCAATTACAACTGCAATCCGACTATACCCTTCGTACCACCACCACCAACTCCACATTGAGCTAAAAAATCAACAAAACCCATTTTACAACAATAGATGAATACGAAGTTCCCAAGGAAAGAACTCGAACCTCATATCTCTGAGCTTCACAGCAATTATTGAAACACTGTGAGGCGGGGTTTTCTTATGAGGTCCTTGGACCTGGTCTATAGCCGGGGTATACTCAGCGTTGTCCAGGGTCGTGTATCAAGATATTTGTATTGAAACACGGGACCCTTGTTCGATGTTATTGAAAAATTTTATATTTCCAATTAAGCTCTTATACTCTAACGCTTATTACTTAATAATGGTCTCAATGGTAACGGTGCTTTCTCGCTGCCGTAAACAAGCATATGTTGTTGTAACAAAATAATTTTGTG
Organism: Sicus ferrugineus; assembly: GCA_922984085.1. NCBI lineage: Eukaryota > Metazoa > Arthropoda > Insecta > Diptera > Conopidae > Sicus > Sicus ferrugineus. Next base: position 21,312,299 of record OV277348.1, on the reverse strand, counting down.
TTGTTGTGACAACTCTTTTGCGTTGTAGAAATTAGCAACAAAAAAAACTGTGCGTTGTTGTGGCGATGGAAACTGGTGCACAGAAGACGAGGCTGCTTATGTTTACTACGTGAGTGTATTTAACGGCTGCAGATCGCTTGTTGTACTATGCTTTCGCTAACGCGACTGCTCTGACTACGAACTTGAATAATGTGTGTGCATTTGTAGCTTGTTGTCCTGCGTGAGAAAGAGATACTACGTTGGTTACGTTTTACGTCGCGATACCAGGCATGGCAATCCTTAATGGAGTAAGTAGGACAACGAGAGCGGCTCCGTTTGGAGGGTAAGAGAAGAGAAAAGGGAGAGAAAGAGAGAGAGAGAGAGAGCGCGAGAGAGAGATGGCGCAGTCGCGATCCCGTGAGAACAACAACTCGATTCATTTAAACCAGCAGGTTGAACTCTCAGGTTCATCGCATAAGCTGCAGCGCAAGCGATTCATTTGAACCACCAGTGTTACAGCTTCAGCAACGAGAGCGGCTACGGAGAGGAGTAAAATAAGAGAAGAAAAGGAGAGAAGAGAGAGAGAGGACGTAGTCGCGATCCCGTGAGAACAACAACCCGATTCATTTAAACCAGCAAGTTGAACTCTCAAGTTCATCGCATAAGCTGCAGCACAAGTGATTCATTTGAACCACCAGTGTTACAGCTTCAGCAACGAGAGCGGCTACGGAGAGGAGTAAAATAAGAGAAGAGAGAGAGAGAAAGGGAGAGACAGAGCGAGAGCGCAGTCGCGATCCCGTGAGAACAACAACCCGATTCATTTAAACCAGCAAGTTGAACTCTCAGGTTCATCGCATAAGCTGCAGCACAAGCAATTCATTTAAACCACCAGTGTTTTGGATTGAAACGCTTATGCTCGAAAACGAGAACATGGGTTTGCTGGTTCCGGAAGCGTTTTTTACAGTTAACAAAGGCATCATTATAAAAGCTCTGGAAGATTTACTCGAAAAGATTTACTACTAAAAATCCCGATACCTCAGAATATTAACCAGACGATCCGATTGATGAAGACGTCGATCCCTTTAGTGATTACACGTCTTCGTTTAAAATTTTTGAACTTGAGTGTGAAGCTTCTCTACCAAACCCCGCTTTTTACTCATTTTGGCATTTCTTGTAGAATTTTTTCCTAGAAGAAAGACTTTGTTACTGCGTCATAACTATCAATAGGTGTGCCAACATTCATTAAACGCTTCCAGCGGAGATTTAAGTAGTTATCATTATCTAGACTGAAACCCAACACTTTTAAAATATTTCTCTTTATTTTATTATTTGATGTTTTATTTGCGAAATAATGACCGAACTTATCGACACGTATTTTTAATTATGCTTACAACTACACCAACATCATAAAGAGATTATTCAGTGATAAGTCTTTATTGACGTCTTCACCACTTCACCACAAAAAAGGAACGGGTGTGATGAGTTTACACCCTCAAACACATAATTATATTCATCAGAATGAGGACTATGTATATTGTAAAAGCACTAACCAATGAAAAAAAAATCATCGACGACATACAAAGGAAATGGTTTATTGCAAGTAAATTCACAGAAACCCGAATTTATTTATTGGAATGATCCCAGTAAGTTGGTGGATAGATTACACCTTTTGTTATTATCTGCTTCGGATGAAGATAGCTTCTATATCAACGAAATAATTTCCATTATCGAAGAATTACGAGAAGCCGTCATAATTGAGTAACTTTCACATACATATTTTGCATTCCAAGAGAACATCTTATCAACAGATAATCATACATAACCACATCATTTGTATGAACATGTAAATCGTAATTAGGTTTACAATTGTATTATGATTTATTGGAATATGTATTATTGGAACTACTATATTTTTATTAAAATTAAATGCATACATGTGTATATGAACAACATATATAGTTTGAGTTTTTTTATTTTTCAGCAATAAAATCCACATAAATACGGTCGCTTACATGATATATACGACGTTTCTTTCCTGATATGATAACACTGATGTGTTTGCTGTTTGAACCAATCAGATGACTGATCTGATTTCAGTTGTAACTAATCTGATCTGATCTGATAGTCCAGTTATAGCTCCTTAGCTCCTACTGTATTTTTAGCAGCATGTGCATTTAACGAATAGTTTGTGCAAGCTCATGCAGCCTTCTGCCGGTGAGCAAAGACTTGATTCTTGCCTGCCAAAACAGAAACTCCTTTTGCGTGGAGCAGTTGACCCCCTGGTTCGACAGCCCCAACTACCGCATAACGATTGGCTCATATTTGAAACGGGTTGATCAACGGGTTGAATACATTGAGTGCAGTAGAAGAAGTTGTTGGCGTATCCTAAGCGTATTTTAGGAATATCTATGGGCGTATTTAGGACTATCCGGCGTCATTCATTCGGGAATTTCAAGGCTTCGGCCGGAATCATTCTTTCGGGAATTTCAAGGCTTCGGCCGGAATCATTCCTTCGGGAATTTCAGGGCTTCGGCCGGAATCAGTTCTTCGGAGCTTTCACCAGCATTATGAGCGGTACATAGAAACTATTGTACGCGAGTAGTATATAAATGTATGTTCTGGACCACAACAACAACAGGCAAAAGCATACATCCACATTTGAAAAATGTGGATTAATCCACACAACAACAACAGGTAAAAGCATAAATAACAGGTGCAATGCCACTCTAAAGCGCGAAAAAGCTCTCTACGAGCAGCGCCTTAGACGTACAGTTCTTGAGTACCATAAGGGTAGTAAGAACTTTTGGTCGTTTGTGGGGAGAGTGAAGAATCAGACGCGATCGTCCATTCCAACTCTCCTCAAGGATGATCAGATCTTCACTCACTCGGTTGATAAGGCAAACTTATTAGCCAAAATGTTTGCTGAAAACTGCTCTCTTCCTGAGAGTAGCCAACCACTGCCCGCGGTCGATGGTGTATCTCATGCTATGCCTCAGATGCATTTTCGAACGCGAGCTGTTAAAAGAGTGCTTGCAGACCTCAATGTCAACAGATCCTCAGGACCGGATGGCATTTCAGCCCATGTGTTGAGAAAGTGCGCCTCAACACTGGCTCGCCCTTTGCGCAATCTCTTTAACTTTTCGTTTACTTCAGGAGTTTTTCCCATTTCCTGGAAGATTGCCAATTTGCAGCCAGTTCCCAAAAAAGGTGAGGCTACGAATCCTGCGAATTACCGGCCCATAGCAATCTGCTCAGTGCTCTCCAAAGTCATGGAGAGCATTGTAAATTTTAACCTGATGAGGTATCTGGAGAGCAACGAGTTGATCAGCGATCGCCAGTACGGCTTCCGTGCTCCCCATTCCAAAGGCGATCTGATGGCGTTTCTCACTGAGCGGTGGAACAGTTGTATTCACCAGTTCGGTGAGAGCAAGGTTGTTGCGCTGGATATCTCCAAGGCACTCGTGTCTAAACTGGCTGCTTATGGTGTCGGTAATACTTTCACTCGATGGATATCGAGTTCTCTCAGTGGCCGTTCTATTCGGGGTGTGATAGACGGTCGAGCGAATCGGGTCGATTTCAATGCGCGGAAGACCCAATGCTGTTTGTTGCCCCACAAGCGTCTGACGGGAGACAACTTCCCACCTCTAAATATAGGTGGTGTAGATATTAATGAGTCGATGGCTCTTGATGTTCTGGGCATGTCAATTGTTGTAGTGTCCTTCTGAAAAGAATGCGGGTCCTCTTAATGAAAAGCCTTGTTCCTCTTCTAACGTCCCTTTTTATTTATTTCAATGCAGCGCCGGTCTGCGCGCTATGGGCTCCCAAACAGAACTCTACTTTCAAATATTAAATCATTTCTACTTAAGCTCGGTCGACGTAACCGTCGGCGAAACTAAAGTGGACCGGTATGTCGCAATTCCACTATTTTGCAATATTAAATTCTTAATATTAATATTTGCCAATATTAACGTCGGCAGAATTAAATTGGGAACGATTTAATTCTTCCGCGTTTGCTCTTTGCTTTTTATTTCAGCTAATTTTATTTATTCGGAAAGCTGCTTGGCTTGAGCTCGAGAAAAGCTATTTGGTGGCAATTAGCTTCCACACTTGCTACCATGCAGACGGTGCTGGTTACTATCTTGGCTTTCCAGAGCTTTGCCCGGAGCTTATAATTAGCTTCCACACTTGCTACCATGCAGAGTGCTGGTTGCTAGCTTGGCTTTCGAGCTTCCCAAAACAAAATGCTTGGCTTGCACTAAAGGTCGAACTTGACCTTGACTCACTAACTGAGTTATTAACAAGTGCCAATGTTCTTGCTTTGACGGTGTGAATGCGACATACAACACAATCCAATGCGATCTTCGCTGGAACGATCACATCTTTGACGTGTCGAAAGAAGCAGCCAAGTGCTTAGGCTTTCTTAAGCGGTGTCAGAATTACTTCACTCCAACCGATCTTCGTTGTATCTACACCACCTATATCCGTCCGAAAATGGAGTACAATTCGTATATATGGTCGGGAGATTCGCGGGCATATCTTCAACTCCTAGACCGTGTCCAATGTCGTGCGTTAAAACTTATAGGGGACAGTAGGGTATCCAGCTCTATTGAAACCTTGGAGCGTCATCGTGATGTAGGGTGTGTATCATTATTTTACCGGTACTAATGTTTTTCTGAAGGTGCCGGCCTGATTCCTCCGGTTCAGGTATTTAGCAGAACTACTCGGCTTTCCAGAGTGGTGCACCCTTTTATGTCGCGATTCCGTTCCAACGAACCACGCATTACCGTGAGATCTCGTTTTTCGGTCGCGTCATTATATTGTGGAATAGTCTCCCTGCGCATGTCTTACCGCCCACTTTCAGCGTCGAAACCTTTAAGCGAGGTGTAAACCGTCACTACCGCCTCTTTCCCCCTTCCCACTAACCTGTCATCCCTTCGGAACCATCAAATACTTTGCATGGAGGGGGGGATCCCCTGAGCTTGGTTTCATCTGCCATAAAAAAAACACCACACAACAACAACAACAGGTAAAAGCATACATCTACACAACAACAACAACCTCACAGAGTGGCCAGACCGAGGATTTTGGTGGACTGAGTGTCCAGATCGAGTATTTTGGTGGACAGAGAGGCCAGATCGAGGATTTTGGTGGATAGAGTGGCCAGATCGAGGATTTTGGTGGACAGAGTGGCCAGATCGAGGATTTTTTTAAAATTTGTTTTTAAAAATTCAATAAATTTTTTTTAATTTTTTTCCCCCGTGCGATTTTTGGGAATTTTTTTGTTGAGGATGGCAGCCCTGTTGGTTGAGTCAGGTGGCAACCCCGGTGAGGTGACAGACGGACAGACGGCTAACGGACTGGCGGCTGACGGTCGCGGTGGCAGCATGCTAAGCAGAGGCTGCCTAAGCAGAAGCTGCGTAAGCAGAAGTAGTGTTGTAGTTGTTGTTTATTTCTGCTTCGTTTTTGAGACGCTGCCTCAGAAGTGTAGTAAAACTTAACGTAAACATTAAGGCAGCGGTTTAAACTGTGGCTCGCATCCACGATCTGAAGCGCGGAGTTGTTATTTTAAGAAATATGAAACTCGCCTTATTGTTCTTGTTGTTGTTGTTGTAGTTTTTATTTAATTGCTTGGTTTCGAATTGTGCCTTGACTCGAATTTGTCAGGAATTAAATTAATGTAAACATTTTCGAAGAAAGTGATACAATTACGCGGAACTGAACCGAACATGATCGAACACAGAGACGGATCTCTTCGTTATCTCAATTTCAGTTTTGTTGATATGTTCGTCCTTTCTTTATTTAAGGGTTCTTATAAGGGTTTCAGCTGGAGTATGAAAGATCTGAAATTTATAATCAAGCTTCATTTCGTATCTGAATGTAGCAGCGAAAAGTTGTGCTGATTTCGTCTTCATAATTTTATTAAATTTTAAAAATTAAAAAAAAAAACTTACATATAAGAAGTCAAGTTTTAAAAAGTAAAGGAAAAGTGTATAGAACATTATAAAAAACGAAAACATTTTAAAAAGTGAATAAAAAAACAGTAAATGTAGAAAATATTTAGAAAAGAAATAGAAAAAAACTTAAATAAAAAATTTTAAAAAGTGCACAGAACATTATAAAAAACGAAAACATTTTAAAAATTGAAAGCAAAAAATTGTAAAACTTAAATATAAAAAGGAAAGTTTTAAAAAGTAAATAGAAAGTGTGCAGAACATTATAAAAAGCGAAAACATTTTAAAAATTTAAAACAAAAAGTAAAAATATGATGTATTTTGGAACGAATTTCCGTCATCACTCATCAAATTTGTTCTGTTGACAAACCGGTTTCGGCGTTGTGGCATCTTCAGCCACAAGGAAGCTACCTAGGCGAAAAAAACAGTATCAACCAAACCAACAGCACAGTAATGATAAAAAATCTAACCCTACTACCTGCTCACAAAAAACAAAGGACTCAAATATCCGGAACACAGAGATTACAACAGGATACCTGCACCCAAAAAAGAAAATACATGAATGTAAGTACGAACAGGACAGCGGAACCACTTAGAACGAAAAACGACACTGAAGATAGCACAACGCCGAAACCGGTTTGTCAACAGAACAAATTTGACGAGGGATGACGGAAATTCCTTCCAAAATACATCATCTTACTACCCAGTCGGAAAAAACAATCGAACACCAAGAAACAAAAAGGTATTGTATATCCCTTAATTTACAGCATCATCAGCAACAACCACAGTAACAACAACAACAACAACAACAACAACAACAACAACAACAACAACAACAACAACAACAACAAAAACAACAAACAGCAACCTCCACTATCAATAGCAGCAACAACAACAACAAAAGTAGCAGCATCAACATCGCCACCACCGACACCGCCACCACCGTCACCACCAGTACTTCCATGACTACCAAGGGCAACAGTAACAACAACAACAACAACATTACCGCCACCGTCACCAATAATATTCATAACAACAACAACATGAAAGGCTTCCTCTGTAATGAATGTGGACAGCGCTTCACCTTGATGCACAATCTTAAGCGTCATGTTGAGGACAAACATGAGAAGCGGGTATTCGAGTGCAATGATTGCAAAAAGAAATTTACCCGACGCGACAGCCTTGGGAGACATAAAGTTTTAAAACACCCGCAACCATCAACATCAGCAGCAGCATCTTCAACATTAGCAGCATCTTTAACTCACCCTCAGCCATCAACATCAACAGTAGCAGCAGCAACATTATTACATTATTACATTACATTATAAAAATTTATAAGGACATGTGCGAACAAGTGTGCAAACAAATGTCTGAGTTCCAAGAGAGGGACAGTGGCTGGTCTCTTGTGAGGATTTATTACCTGGAGGTAAACGTCAACCAATACCGGCCACTAAAGAAATCTTCATATATACCACTGCCGAGGGTCCTTCACAATAAACATGCGTGCGTTAACGTTAAAAATAACGACGCGTACTGCTTTAAATGGGCCATAATGTCGGCTATATATCCCTCAGCACACCACAGTGATAGAGCTTCCAGCTATCATATAGAAAACATTGAAGCTGAGAACATAATTCTACAAAATGGAGTGGTGTTGAACTTTGATGCATTGACGTTCCCGCTTCCTCTTGCACAAGTCTCACAATTCGAGGCTTTAAATTCAGACGTGAGTGTCAACGTGTTTGGATACGACGAGGAGGTCGGTGGCATCGTGGGACTCTTTTACTCCACTTCGGTGGAGAAGTTCTCTTACATAAACCTCTGCCGATTCAGGAGGAGCAAAAATTTATGGATCAAAAATATATCAAGGTAATTTAAATTAAACTAATGACTAATAATTTTCATAACACTAATTTTGTATTTTCCCTCTTTTCTTTACAGATTAATAAAAAGTCAACAGACCATAAGCATAAGGAGGAGGAGGCATCACTTAGTTTTATTCTCTTAGAACATAAGTTAGATGTACTATTTGTTATATATGCAGATTTTTAATGCATATTAACAAATGTAGATAGTAGTGTAGATAATAGAAATAACAAAGAGATGCATGTACCAATAGCTTTTAGTTATTATATAAACTGTAATTTTAATAATAGTTTAAGTAAATTTGTAATTTATTCGGAGGAGGATGCTCCGAAGAAGTTTATTCATAGTTTAGTGAAGGATAGTTTAGATTTATTTAAAAATTATATTTTAAAAAAGGAACTTCTTAACACCTTTGCAAAATGAAAGTCCTCTATGTCATATTTGTGATCAGGATTTGGGCAGTGATAGAGTGGCAGATCACTGTCATTTAACTGGTGAATATAGGGGACCGGCTCACAATAGTTGAAACCTTAATTTTAAAGTACCACATTTTATTCCAGTTCTATTTCACAACTTTTCGGGGTATGATTGTCACTTGTTCATTAAAGAATTAAGTTCAATTGAAGGTGACATTAACGTTATTCCATTAAACAAGGAATTATATGTTTCATTATCAAAAAAAGATTCAGGTTAATGAATCAAATGTCATGGAACCTAGATTCTTAGATTCTTACCGTTTCACGGCATTAAGCTTGGACGAATTTTGTCAAAATGTATCACCAAGTGAGTTTCATACAATTTGTCAAATGTTTTCAAACGACGATGAATTTAATTTGTTGACGCGAAAATGTGTATTCCCCTATGAATACATTGATTCCGTTGGTCGCTTGAATGAAACATGTCTTCCTTCTAGAGACCATTTTTTCAGTCATCTAATCTCAAGATTTGGAATACTTTTCATTGCCAAACTATTAATGATTACATGCTGCTATACCTTAAAACAGATGCTTTAATTTTAACAGATGTTTTTGAGAATTTTAGAAAAATCTGTAAGGGTATTTATAAACTTGATCCCTGCCAGTATTATATAGTATATTACTACGCCCGGATTGTCTTGGGATGCAATGGTCTGAGTATCTTCCAACTGGTGAAGTCGAATGGATTGATGAAGTTGATAATTTCAACATCAACACAATTCTTTCAATTCCAGCAGATTCATCAGTTGGATATATTCTAGAAGTTGATTTACTATATCCTGAAGATCGTCACGACACTCATAACGATTTGCCGTTTTGTGCAGAAACAAAAAAGACTTCAATAGGTGTTCAGGAAAAATTAATTACTGATTTAAACGACAAGTCTCACTACATAATACACTACAGAAATCTCCAATAGTGAATTAAAAATTGTCTACAATTAAATAAAGTACATAGAATTCTTAAATTCAAACAGTCTCCATGGTTAAAGAGGTATATTGATTTAAATACATATCACCGCACAATAGCAAAAAATAATTTCGAAAAAAATTTTTTCCAATTATTAAATAATGCAGTTTATGGTAAGACCATGGAGAATGTAGATAAGAGAAAAGACGTGAAAATTGTTACTTCTTCGGAAAGTCGAGGAAGGCGCTAGGTGCTCGTGCTCTAATTGCCAAAACAAATTTTCATAGTAGAACATTTTTCACCGATTTTGCTGATTCCTCTGAAGGTATGGTCGCTATTCAATTAACTCGGGGTCGTGTAGTTTACAACAAACCTGTTTATTTAGGATTTGTTGTACTAGAATTATCAAAGTGGAAAATGTATGACTTCCATTATGACTAGATGCAGCCAAAGTTTCCTGAAAACTTGACTTTGAACTACATGGGCACCGACTCTTTTATATATAGCATACAAATCGATGAGAATTACAAAAGTATTCTTGATGATATCGATTTAAAATTCGATACATCAGAATATTTACCAAATAATTCTTTCAACATACCGCGTAAAAATTTTAAAGTACTCGGTATGATGAAAGATGAAAATAAGGGAAGGATCATGAAGGAATTTCTTGGTCTTAGATCCAAAATGTATTGCTATAGTGTAGAAAATTGTAGTGAGACGAAAAAAGCTAAAGGTGTTAAGAAGTCAGTATTAGATTGTTTAAGTTTAAGTAGTTATAAGGACTGTTTATTAAATAAGAGAATTATTTATGGTGATATGTATGTATTTAGGAGTAAAATATACCAAATATATATGGAAAAAATCCATAAGATAGCTTTAAGTTTTAATGATGATAAGCGTTATATAAGAATAGATAATGTAAATACATATGCCTGAAGGCATTATAGAATAGATTTAGAAATGGAATTAAATAGAGATGATTAAATTTTGAAACATAATTTAAATTCTTTGTAATTGTATAGAATTTAAAATTTAAATCACTATAACTGTAAATATTTAATTTGGAATAAAAGAATCCAATTTAATTTTATAAATAAATTTTTTATTAATGTATATATATTGAAAATAAATTTTATGAATTTAATTATAAATATAGATATTAAGAAAACAAATGTTATATTTAAGTTATTTTATAAATAAAAAACTTATATATGAAATCCAATATTATTCACATTTTCTTTTTATTTATTGATGGAATTTAGAAAATTTCTACTTAGCATAGCATTTTGAAGCGCACAACTTCCATTATGGGCATGGCACATTCTTTGCAGTAGGTATGCATGTTGTAAAATTTCAAGGTTGCTGCAGCCCATTTCTTCGACGTTAATTACGGGCACGTTTAAAATTTCTTCAACCCATTTGGATTTTTCAGCTCCCTTAACATATACGGAGGTGTTTTTAAGATTTTGCTTCACGAAATATTTTACACTGCTAAAGTCGATGAAGCCGTCATTCCATGGGAAACCATGATGATTATGATATAACCACTGTACTTGTTTTTGGGACTGACTGACTGACTAACTAATTTGTTAAATCCATATGGCGATTTCATAATAAAATTCTGGTACTCATTAAAACTGAAGGTAACTGCCAACTCTTCATTTTATTACTTCTTTCATACATTTCTTCAACAATAAATTCATTAAAATTGCCATTGAAGTCCTGCACATCCGGAGTAATAAATTTGTCATTCTCCATTTGCATTTAGACGATTTTTTTAATTTCACCAGTCGTTGGTGTATATTCAATTATTTTGTCGTGTATGAGTACGCAATAGGCTGACGTGTTGGCAGGAATATTCTTTGATGTCTTAAATTCAATTCTAATATCAATTGGTCCACTTTCAATAGCTTCGTTTTGACATAGAGGTTATAAGGTGGTTGGTTCCTTGAGTAAGTAGCGGATTGAAATGACAATCCCAACTGCGGAATGCTATTGATATAGGTTGACCGCTTTGGATTATTTGAAAGAGTTGTAGTTTGCAACGGTTGAATAAACAGCATTTTCATCCGAATTTGAAAGTAGTAGTACAAGTTCATGTTTAGCATTTAAGATAATTTTACTAAAGTCTTCAGCAAATCCCAGTAGCATTTTTAGTGGTATACAAAAATTAAAATATCCGTCCTTTATTTCAAGTTCATTCTTCGAAAACCAACCAGCATTTTTCAGTATATTACTTTCGGTCGGATTCAAAAAGACATAATTTTTCACTGTTGTAGTTACACCCAAGTACGGGTACGATCAATTTCCAATCCATTAATTTCATAGCGAATTTCATCAAACAAGAATGTCATGCAGTTTTTTTTAATTTTGGTCACTCCAAGGTGACCCTACCTTCAATATAAATTATACTTTCATTGGGTAAAACAAATAGATCTTGATTTTGAATGGCTATCCTTATCTCATCGTTGCTTTTATATGATTGTAAATACGGTGAGTAGCTATGGCATTCTTTTTTAATGATACTATCATATAGCGGTTTTTGTATAACATCAAGTATTTGACTCATTTTAATTTAGTTTTTCTTTAGTTTGAAACCCAAAGATTTTAAAAACTCTTTATTTAAAAACGTCAGCTGTTTACGTTGTATAGTGTCAAGTGTTGTCTGCGGCTTCTGCGACCTTGTTAGTCCAAGTGGTAGGGTAGAAGTGAATGAAGGTGTACCTATGTAAGCGCTTTTATTATAGATAATCATTATTCTTGTGGTTTTAAATGTAGTCTGAGGGTTATAGTTTCTCCACAAAAATTAATTAGGTTACCACTTTGATCAACAATTTTTACTGTAATCGAACTTATCTGTCTGGTGTTTAATGGTAAATAGATAAGATTTTTCGGAATCTCATCTATTTTATACCCAGGACTGACACTCAGTACATATGTATTGTATGCGCCGGTGCATTATTAATGAATGAACCTGTAACTATGTCACACCATAGAGGTTATAAGATATAGAGTTCGCATCCAGTGTAAAATTTTGTGTCCATTTTTTGTCTGCTTAGGACGTACTAATACGTCCTAGTGTCAGAGTTGTCCCATTAGCAGAGCTCGTGTGCAGACGTATGCACACCCGACGCACGAGGGTCAACAGAGGCACGAGAAGGAAACAGAGAAGCAGTCTGTCTCCACCTGGCGAGCGAGTTACTTGTATACTTTTTTTTCCTTGTTCAAATTTAAAAATAAATCGGTAATATCTTGACAATAATCAGAGGTGGGATGAATCTAACGGACTGCACAATTGTGGAGCTAAGATCGAAACTCCAGGAGTTAAAATTGAAAACAAGCGGTAACAAAGCGGAGTTAGTGGCGAGACTCTATGAATGCGGAGTAAACGAGCTTGATAGTGCGACGGGAGGATCATGCCAAAAAGCAGAAGCTACAAGGAAAGAACCAGTGGCTGAATCGACGAGTATCACAGACGGAGAGCCGGGAGTGAGACAACTCAGGGAAGATGTGTGCGAGCTCCGACGTATGATGGAGTCACTATCTAAGCAGCTTAGTGAAACACTTACTTCGAATGGTAACAAAAAAACAATAACGTCTGATGATAAAACTACCCCGCAACAAGACCTGTTTTTACCGTTACCGAGTACCGTTTCCCTTACGCAGACCGAACCGTTACTTTTTAACAGACAAACGACTGTACATCAGAACACCGGGGGTACGCTGTCGATTTTCGCAGACCGTCCGCCGCTGTTAGCTACTTCGACATCATCGACAAGATTACAGCCTCAAGTTCTACAACAACAAATGCTTATGCAGACGAATTCTGCTCAATAACACATTTACTCGAATTTGCAGCCGAACACGTCAGTTGCTCGACATCATGTTCATCCGAATTGGCAACCGAACACGTCGGTTGAAATGCAACATGTTTATCCGAATTTGCAGCCGAACACGTCGGTTGAAATGCAACATGTTTACTCGAATTTGCAGCCGAACACGTCAGTTGCTCGACATCATGTTCATCCGAATTGGCAACCGAACACGTCGGTTGAAATGCAACATGTTTATCCGAATTTGCAGCCGAACACGTCGGTTGAAATACAACATGTTCATCCGATTTTGCAACCGAATACGGTGGTTGAAATGCAACATGTATGTCCGAATTCGCTGTCACATCAGACCGCTGAATTGCAAAATATTGTCTGGCATTCACCACACACGCATCATATTCCGAACACGTCCCTCACAAAGCAGGTACGCGAAAATATACCAAAAACTAATATTATGAACGAAAGGGCAAAATGGAAGAAAAGGTTCGACGACCGACATGCTCTGCCGACCGAATACCGGAAAGGTGAACTTATTGTTCTGGAATACGAAGCTCCGTCAACATCGCAGTCTCGGAAGCTGGAACCGAAATATCGTGGTCCTTACATTATAAAGAAGATAATCGGGAATGACCGGTACTTAGTAGAAGACATACCAGGTGCTCAGGTAACAGCAAGGAGATTCTCGTCGGTGTACTCCTCCGATAAGATGAAGCCTTGGTGCAAAGGTCCACCCGAATTAGACGGAGTCAGCGACTTCGATTCGGATGAAGAAGAACAACAGATCGAGGACGATCCTACGTCAGGAAAGGCCGAGCTGTCAGAGTTGTCCCATTAGCAGAGCTCGTGTGCAGACGTATGCACACCCGACGCACGAGGGTCAACAGAGGCACGAGAAGGAAACAGAGAAGCAGTCTGTCTCCACCTGGCGAGCGAGTTACTTGTATACTTTTTTTTCCTTGTTCAAATTTAAAAATAAATCGGTAATATCTTGACACTAGTATCTAAACATTGTTTATCAACATGGGTTGCTAAGAATAAAAAAGCATCCAAACATGAAATATTTGTTTCCAACATGTTTCGATGGCAGTGAGGAGCATATGTGAATATGAATGTGTGCAGTTGGTCACAAACTGATGTTCGCACGTTTTTGTTGTTGGATGTTTTGCAAGGCAGCTAGAATTTATTTTCGCTCCTTTTTAGCTTAAGCAACGTCATCACTCTTGTACAATATATTGAGATCTGAATCGATATTGATGAATGGGAGTTGTAGGGTAAAATAAACGATATGCAAAAACAAAAATTAATTTCAAAGCCGGCAAGAAAGTGCCCTACAGCAATAAATGATAAATAATATAAATATTTGAGTTTTTATTCATTTACCAGGTCAAGTTAATATAATATTTGAATCTTTGGATTTTTACTATTTGAGCTTTTTTTTGTTTGCCAGGAACAATGCAGAATTAGCAACATGAATTCTAAATTTTTGATTTTGTGAGCAAAACATTTAATTAAAAGTAAAGTTAAAAGTAAAGTTTCTTATCTCTTTGAATTTTGGGGAAAAAATTATGGAAGTTAATAGAAATGTATTTTGCATAAATTATAAAAATAATCGCTTGCTGCGTAGATTTTTCCAAAATCTCCTTTTTGTGAAAAATTTTTTGCAAATATAAAAACTTCGGATATTTGTCCGACTTCTCTTAATAACAAATTACGACAACTTTGACTATTATTTCCTTTTGGAATTTTTTGATTTTTAGTGTTATTTATTTTTACTTCTATTTATTTTTTTGGGCTTTCTTAGATTTTATTATATTTTATCCCACTCTATTTCTGCAAACTTTTTTGCTTTAGGGCATTTACAGTTCGGCTTTGAACTCAGTTTTTGTTTTTGCATTCTGTATATTTTACCCTACAATTACGATTTAGCGGAATCGATTCAGATCTCACTATAAAAGAGGAACGACTTTGCTTAAGCTAAAAAGAAGCCAAAATAAATTTTAGGCTGCCTTGCAAAACAACCAACAACAAAAACGAGTGAGCATCAAAATGTAGATGAGACACTAACAACGACTTGGAAAACCGGTTTTTGCCCTCTTGCAAATTAAGAAATACGAAAAACAAAAACAAAACAAAGCAAATTTTCATATCCCAGAAAATATACATATTTTGTATGTATCGTATATCTGATTGTGTATTCTTTGCTAATACTCGCATTGGTCACATGATGCGTAATGTTGCGTGATTTCATGTTAAGGTTCTTTTCTGTTCTCTGCAACATGCTGCATCCTTTTTTATATACATTGTTTACGCCAAACTGCTGTTCGCCGCAGTTAACAACGGCAACCCTCGCCTCTCCCAACCTCTTTGGCATGCGGTGAGATCTGCCACCGCTTTCTCTCGCTTCAGAGCGAAAGCGGCTCTTCTGCATCTCAGCAGAAGGCAAGCAGCTCACCATGCCATGCTAATTTGGTCTCTCTCTCTCCCGCGGTTCGGTACCTGGTGAGTTCTGCCACCGTTTTCTCTCACTCTCGGAGAGAAAGCGGCTCTTCTGCATCTCAGCAGAAGGGCAAGCAGCTCATCATAGGTTTCCGGAAGCGGCGGAATTCACTCTTTTGTGAACAGTAGAAGCGAGCACCCGCATTTCTCCCAGTGACATTATAAAGAAACAAGTGAAGTGAAAACCAAATCCAACATCATTCAATTGCACCTGCAACATTAAGCACCATCATCTACAAGATCATCGATCTCCACTGCGGCGCCGCACGAGCATCTTCATCACCACAACCCGGAATCCACAAGTTCAACGTTAATCATCACCCAATACGGAAGATATTCCGGTAAGCCCCACTCTTTCCTTAATTTATAGTCCCAACATTTTTGGTCCTTCGAGCCGGATCGCCCGCACTCGGAGACCACCCCAACATTTTTGGTCCAATCGAAACGGATTCTCTACCGGAAAACCCCCCGCCCCCCACAACCGGATTCTCTACTGGGAAACCCCCCACAACCGGATTCTCTACCGGAAAAACCCCCCCACAACCGGACTCTCTACCGGCAAAACCCCACATTCCCACATTTCACATTCCAGTGAAATATAGTGCATAAGTATATGCACTCTCGTGCATAAGTATATGCACTCTCGTGCATATATAATTGTCACATCGGTTCGGCGTCGCGCGGCATTTGGAAAACCACGTGGGTCCTTAGTGTTCCTTCCCTGGAAACTCAGGCCGTGTGACCAAGTGCTAATCCCCCAAACGAATTCCATATTTTTTAGCGGATTTTATGTGCATCCATCCCGTGGTGCACATCAAATCAGTGATTTCCCCATAAAATTATCTAAACATACACATATATATATTATATACTATATTTTCATAAAATTATCTCACAACGGTTAAATTTCAAACGTTATTTGCAATTTACCGTTGATCGTTTGTAGTTCAGCAACTAGAATTTTAGCAGCAGTACAGTCTGCAGCAGCGTGGGATCCTCAACGAGAAAAAACCACCACCTTTCTACAGGCAAAAGCAAACTTTTCGTGTTTGCTTTCTGCTATATCCGCTGCCATCGTCGTCGACGTCGTACAAGCAGCGCACAAGCAGCAAGTGCCCGGTTGGAAAAACACAGTCGTGAAAGTGGTTCAACTGGTTAGATTTAATTAGTTGAACTAGTTCATTTTAAATCACTTGTGAAAATTTGTGAAGTGACCCTAATACAGCCCCCCGCTATACTCAATTCAAATAAATACGATTAAAATTCCAATCTTTGATCATCGTGTCTCTTAATAAATTCTCATAAAACTTAAAAATAAAAAATAAATTATAATAACTTCCAAATCCCTTTGGTTGTTTTCTATTCTGTGCTACCTCTCTGATATCTAATTTTAGACAACGATGGACCCTCTTCAGAAATTCCTCAGTGTTGCCGAAACTTTAGAAGAATTCGAAGAAGAATACCTCGCCATCCCAGTGCGTGACCATTCGGAATTCTCCCTCGCCACTCATCTCGAGGAACTTAAGGCGGTCTGGTCCGACCTCAAGTCTTCATACAACTCTTGCATAGAGTACCTCATCACCTCAAAGGATCCCATCAACGACGTTAATCCAGAGGCTCGTGGTGCTGATATAATCGTCGTCAAAACAAAGTACCGACGCTGTTATCAGATATATGTTCGCTTCTCAGCGAAAATTAACGAACAGCAACATCTCGCTGCCTCACCTACATCTTCAGCTTCAGCGGCAGTAGCAATCCCCTCTCTCGCTTCCCATTTCTCGGGACACAACCTCAACTTACCACCGTGCGATACTGATGTCTTTAAAGGTGATTACCAATCATGGCCAACCTTTAGAGACATGTTCTCCGCGCTTTATATTAGAAATAATCGACTTTCTCCCGTCGAAAAATTGTTCCACCTAAACCAAAAAACCCAAGGTGAAGCAAAGGAGACCGTTCAAAAATCCCCCCTGATCGACAGTGGCTTCGAACAAGCGTGGAACAATTTGATCGACCGCTTCGAAAACAAGCGCATACTCATTAATACGCAACTCCGGACCCTATTTAACCTCACCCCAATCTCAAAAGAATCCGGAGTTGCAATTAAACGACTTCAGCGGGAAATTAATAACTGTCTGTCCGCTTTAACTTTATATGATGTAGATGTCGAGAGTTGGGATGCCATTATAGTTCACCTTTGTTCAACTCGTCTCCCCGAAAACACCCTCTCTCTGTGGGAACAATTCATTTCCCAAAATCGCGATATTCCGAAGTGGAAGGAAATGGATTCGTTTTTAACATCCCATTTCCAAACCCTGGAAACAGTCTTCGATATTCGCAAATCCGCTGATTCGGTTAAAAAGGCAACGACTAGCAATGGTCGCAATCTCCCCGTTTCAAAACCTGTGCACACTTTCCAGGCGAACATGCTCCCGACTAGCTGCAAACTATGCACAGATCAAACTCACCCTCTACGCCAATGTCCACGTTTTCTAGCTATGAGCTCAGAAATCCGTTGGTCAACAATTCAACGGTTGAAATTCTGTTCGAATTGTCTTGCGCATTCGCACCAAATGCGCGAATGTCAAAGTATTTACACGTGTATGTCATGTAATAAACGACATCATTCGCTATTACATCGCGAGGCGACCCCAATGCCCAATTCAAAGCTCCCTTCGAGCTCTACCACCGCAACCTCGCGCCCTCATACCTCCACTCAACGTGGCCCTACGCCAAATAATGCACAAAATAATGCGCAACAAATTATCCCCTCGCACTCCCGAGCGACCCCCTCCACCTCTTCAACTCAACGTCAATTACAGTCCACTGAAGCCCTTCAAAACACCCAATGTGCTGACTTGCTTCACCTCTCGACCAAAGCAAGTTTTACTCGCTACTGCAATGGTAAATATCTGTTACCGCGAGGAAACATATCTCGCTCGTGCGCTTATAGATCCCGGATCGGAAGCCACTTTTCTCTCCGAGCGCATTCAAAAGCGCTTACATCTACCTACGAAAACCATTCAAGCGCGGGTGGCAAGCGTCAACCAAGCTATCACAGCCCTTGTTAGCAAACTGTGTATGTTTAACATTGGCTCTCCTCGCAATTCCGGAACTCGTATAGAAACCAAGGCTCTCGTCCTCCCAAAATTAACCGGAAATCTTCCCGTCTGCTCCCTTGACCGGAACCTCTGTGAATCGCTCCCTAATATTCCTTTGGCTGATGACCATTTCTACCAAAGTGATCAGATCGATGTTTTGATTGGAGCTGACATTTACCCTCTAATCCTGCTGGATGGCATTAAACGAAATATTCTGGGTTCACTCGTAGCCCAAGAAACAATATTCGGCTGGATTCTAACGGGTCCACTCCCCCAGGACCTGCCAACCCCCTCAATTACCACGCGGGTCTCGTTTTTCAACGAGGTCTCCCTCGACCGTCAGGTTTCGCGCTTCTGGGAACTAGAGGAGATCCCAAAACAGCGTCCTCGCACTCCAATTGAAAAATACTGCAACGATTTGTATGAGAAAACAACACAAAGACGTCCCGATGGGCGTTACATCGTCTCGTTGCCGTTTAAAGAAGAATTCCCTTCGCAGTTACAACTTGGACGTTCAAGAGAAATAGCTCTTAAACAATTTCTCCGCAACGAAGCGCGGCTCTTGAAAACCCCGAGTTTTAAAGAACTTTATGATTCAGTGATTCAAGAATACTCCCAGTTGAATCACATGATCCCTGTTCACCACGAACAAACCTCGCTCCATTCTGACACTTACTACTTACCTCACCATGCAGTCATCAAGCCAGAAAGCAGCTCCACCAAGGTGCGAGTTGTTTTTAACGCTTCATGCCCCACAACCAACGGTCTCAGTCTCAATGACACCCTTTACCCCGGTTCGGCTTTACAAGCAGATCTAACCTTCCTAATTCTCAAATGGCGTCTTTACCAATATGTCTTCAACGGAGACATCGAGAAGATGTATCGCCAGGTTCTGGTGGATCCGAAGCATTCGCGCTATCAACGAATTCTTTTCAGAGATTCACCAGATGATGAAGTGCGCGAATTTGAACTTCAAACAGTCACCTTCGGTGTAAACTGTGCCCCCCTATCTTGCAATTCGCACGCTTCATCAGCTGGCCCAGGATGTCGAAACCGAATTCCCCCTGGCTGCTGCCATTTTGAGGACAGCCATGTATGTCGACGACGCGCCGTGCGGTGCTCATACTATCGACATGGCGCTCCGTGCGCGAAAGGAATTGACAGCAGCTCTTCGCTCTGCTGGATTTACCCTGCGAAAATGGACAGCTAACCATCAGGAAATTCTATCAGGAATACCTCCTGAAGACCTACTGAATAAGGATTTCCTAGAATTGGAAGACACCAGCACAGCAAAAACACTCGGTATCCGATGGAACGCAAAGGCTGATTACTTCACCATTGAATCCAAACCATTTGATATTTCCCCCTCTTACACCAAACGAGAAATGCTGTCACTCCTTGCAAAATTATTTGATCCTGCAGGCTGGATGGCTCCGGTCATTATTATCGCAAAAACCCTCATGCAACAAGTTTGGCTGGATGCCACCGGCTGGGATGACCCCTTGACCCCGTCAACCCTACAACTCTGGATAAAATTCGTCCAATGCTATCACAAAATTAATCTCATAAAAATCCCTCGATGGATTCATTTCACTCCCACGAGTGGCATTGAAATCCATGCGGTTTGCGATGCTTCGGAAAAAGCATACGCAGGCGTGGTCTATGTACGCCTTCGTAACTCTCACGAAATCCGTACCTCTCTACTTTATGCAAAAACCAAAGTTGCCCCCATCAAAACCATCTCTGTACCTCGACTTGAATTGCGCGGTGCAGCCCTCTTAGCCGACATGTTGAATGCGGTTATCCCTCATCTTGAGTTTCCTCAGTATGAACTCTACTGCTGGACTGATTCGACCATCGTGCTCGCTTGGGTAAATCGACCGCCTTGCACCTGGACTACGTTCGTTGCTAACCGTGTGGCCAAAATTGTGGAAATCGTAGATCCCACTCGATGGTCTCATGTCCAATCCCAACACAATCCAGCGGACTTAGCCAGTCGTGGCATGTATCCGTTTGAGTTGCAACAAACCTCATTATGGTGGCAAGGCCCGGATTGGTTGCGCCAAGAGAAAAAGTACTGGCCTCACTCCCCTCACCCCGACATCTTCGAAACCGAACTGGAAGCAAAACCCATCAAATCGTATTTTGCATATTTTCCTCACTATGAAGACCTCTTGGAAAGATTTTCTTCTTTACCACGAGCTCTCCGCGTACTCTCGTACATTTTCCGGTTCTTCCATCACTCACACCCCCAACATCGCCCCTCATTTAGACGACACGATAAAAGTATTGATTCAGATGAGATTCAATATGTTAAAACCCGACTAACTAATCTCATGCAGAAGGTTCATTTTGCCAATGAATATCACTGTCTGGAAATGAAGATGAATCTTGACAGAAAGAGTACCATTCTGTCTCTTAACCCATTCTTATCCCAAGATGGAGTCCTCCGCGCAAGAGGACGTTTAACCTCATGTCCGTCACTCTCCTATGACGAACGTCATCCGATTATAATCCCCTATAATTGTGTGTTTACCCGACTCTTAGTCCAGTTCATCCATGAGATCAGTTTGCATGGAGGAAACCAACTCATGCTACGCTTAATTCGCACTCAATATTGGATCCCTAAGGCGAAAAATCTCATTCGCACCACAACTCACCATTGCAAAAGCTGTGTTCTACAACGGAAACAAATCCAAACACAACTGATGGCTGCACTGCCGCCTGAACGCACCTCTCTCTCTCGCCCATTTGCTGCCACCGATCTCGACTTCGCGGGACCGTTTGACATTAAAAATTATACCGGCAGGACGTGCCTCATCACGAAAGGCTACGTCTGCATATTCGTCTGCTTCGCGACCAAGGCTATTCATCTCGAAGCTACCAGCGATCTATCGACGCCCACCTTTCTCGCTGCGTTCAGCCGTTTTACCGCACGCAGAGGATGTCCCAAGGATCTATACTCAGACAATGGGAAAAATTTCGTTGGAGCATCCAAAGCCCTGCTGAACGACTGGAAAGCGTTCCTCCAGCAAAGTAAGGACGCCGTCCTCACTCAATTCTCCTACCAAAACTTGCAGTGGCACTTCATACCAGCCGCTGCGCCTCACATGGGTGGACTCTGGGAAGCCGGAGTCAAAAGCTTTAAGCTTCACTTCCGAAAATTTGTCGGAAACATGCATTTCACCTTTGAGGAATTTACGACCATTCTCTACAAAATTGAAGCATGTCTCAATTCGCGACCGCTGAATAGCATGTCCGAGGACCCCTCTGATTTGCAACCCCTTACCCCAGGCCACTTTCTCATCGGTGGTCCCATTTTAGCGCCTGCTGAACCCGAAATACTCAATTCCCCTCTCAAAATTGTCAATCGATGGCAAAAGGTTAAATCCATGTATCAGCACTTTTGCAGCCGCTGGAAAAATGAATATTTAGCTGAACTCCATAAAAGAACTAAATGGAAATACCCTCAGTTGAATTTAAAACCCAATGACCTCGTAGTCTTACGAGACGATAATCTTCCACCAACGAAGTGGAGACTCGGTCGTATAACCCACACCTATCTCGGTTCTGATAGCAGAACGCGTGTCGCCGACGTCCGAACCGAAAAAGGAACCCTGACCCGTCCAATCTCGAAATTAGTCGTGTTGCCCCAGTAACTCGACACCAAATCGGAACATCCCCCCTTTATGTTTTCAGCATTTACTAATTTTCTCATTTTAGACATGAATCCCAAAATCACTTCTCCAACCAGCCGCTCCCCTCCCCGTTGGAGCTCCCGGCAATTACGTTGATCTGATCCGCATCTCTCGTCGTTCAGATCAACTCCCAATCCGTCCCATACGAACCCCCCTACTTCGTATGGTTGCAATAGGTGCTAAGGTTGCAGTACTGCAAGGCGGGCGGTATGTTTACGCCAAACTGCTGTTCGCCGCAGTTAACAACGGCAACCCTCGCCTCTCCCAACCTCTTTGGCATGCGGTGAGATCTGCCACCGCTTTCTCTCGCTTCTGAGCGAAAGCGGCTCTTCTGCATCTCAGCAGAAGGGCAAGCAGCTCACCATGCCATGCTAATTTGGTCTCTCTCTCTCCCGCGGTTCGGTACCTGGTGAGTTCTGCTACCGTTTTCTCTCACTCTCGGAGAGAAAGCGGCTCTTCTGCATCTCAGCAGAAGGGCAAGCAGCTCATCATAGGTTTCCGGAAGCGGCGGAATTCACTCTTTTGTGAACAGTAGAAGCGAGCACCCGCATTTCTCCCAGTGACATTATAAAGAAACAAGTAAAGTGAAAACCAAATCCAACATCATTCAATTGCACCTGCAACATTAAGCACCATCATCTACAAGATCATCGATCTCCACTGCGGCGCCGCACGAGCATCTTCATCACCACAACCCGGAATCCACAAGTTCAACGTTAATCATCACCCAATACGGAAGATATTCCGGTAAGCCCCACTCTTTCCTTAATTTATAGTCCCAACATTTTTGGTCCTTCGAGCCGGATCGCCCGCACTCGGAGACCACCCCAACATACATGTTTACAAGAATTCAAAATAAAAGTGGCGCAAAAACATGTACTGGATGCGAACTCTATATCTTATAACCTCTATGGTCACACTCAATGTGTATTGCATTGATCTTTGTTATATTCACAGGCAAGTCTGATGTATGTAGTTTTCCTGCTTCCAATATTCTTTTACTAAATCCTAAGAGCGGAGCAATGCTTCGATCTTTATTAAAGAAAATGTCATGTTTACGGGATCCTACGATAGCTTGCAGTGTATTAGGGTTGGCTGCTATTTCCAATTTTTCGTGCAGCTTTTTATGTGACTATATACTTAAATATCTGCTTTGAATGTACTCGGCAATATCATCAATCTCATATGAACCAACAGGAATTTCAATTGTATGGTCTCCAATATGAAATAAATTATTTTCATAGTCGACGTTTGGTATGGTGTTGTAACTATGAAAGTCGACCAGACCACACATGTACTTATTATCTAAATCTATAGGTGGAAAGTAATCAGCTGATAAAATGGATTTGTTTCCACTTAAAGTAAGAGTTATTGACATCTTGAATGTTGATTAATTAATGAAATGAAAACACACACAAACAATCTTTTATACCAGAAAATTTATTTACATATATTTTACAAGATTTCGTTACTATCGATCCAAGAATTATGTTCATTCAAAAATCCTAACCACTTGACGAAAAATTTGCTTCCTCTTGTTTTAAGAACTTTTTCCACGTGGTAGGTGTTGGGATATTTTGTTTTCAGTAGTTCAGTTTCGTAGAAACCTCCTCTAATTGTATTTCCCTGGTAGTCTTCAAGAATATACGTTGTTGGGTTTGTAATTCTTATATTTATACCCTACACCCGAAGGGAGTATCCAGGCATGTCAATTCAATGGTTTTTAGGTTCCAGATTTTGGAAATCCCGTCTAATATACATAGTTCCAATCATTCAGGGAAAAATTCTTCTTAGTTTTGCTCTGTAACTTTAACGGTAGTCAAAAGAAAAAAAATTATTTTTCCTTTTGGAAGACTTGGCGTCTTTAATTCTTATCACGCTCATTTCTCGCCCTTAATAGTAATAATCGTGCTCAGTTTAAATTAAATTGGTTCTGTGGTTCTGGAGATGAGGTGCAAACACACATTTATATTATATAAATGTATAAAACCATTTATAAAAACATGCATCATATAACTGTGTAATCAACAAATATTCAAAAATAAGATAGATCAAAAATAGAATTCGCTGTCAATTTCGCATTTCCCTTCTCCAAAAAATTTAAAATTGTTACGAATGAATTTCACAAGCGCCACCTGCCCGCTTTCAGTTTCCCGTTCTTTGTCGTCGGATTTCGATTAACCCCCCTCTGCCAATCTTTCGGTTCTCTTTCATCTTCGGGATGAACTCTATCGACGCGCTTGCGTCTGTGGTTGCGGTGGGGAGGTGCGGGAACAGCACGCGCCTTTAATCGAAGGAAATTGTAAATTGTCGATTAAAGAATTCTTTACCATCATCGGTTTGTAAATTTATCCGACCTAAATTGAATATCGTTTCCATAGCTTTGGTTACATCATTTTGTAACATACATTTGTTCACTAATATATTTTGCATAATCTTGAATACTACTTTCGACGTATGTTTCAGCATCATTAATACTAATACTAGTTCAAATACTACTATATACTAATACTACTTCAAATTCTTCATCAATTTTTTCCTTCAGTGCTTTGTTTTCTTTTTTAAACTCTGAGTCCATCTAATTCATACTATCTTTCACAAAAGACTGTTATTGAGTCCATATGTTTCATATTATCTTCTACAAAAGACTTGGTTACTGCGCCATAAACATCAATAGGTGTGCCAACATTCTTTAAACGCTTCCAGCGGAGATTTAAGTTGTTATCATTATCTAGACTGAAACCCAACACTTTTGAAATATTTCTCTTTATTTTATTATTTGATGTTTTATGTGCGGAATAACGACCGAACTTGTCGATACTCATTTTCAATTATGCTTACAACTCTATTATGCATCATATTTATACAATTATATTAGCTTCTCTTAATTCCTCAATGACATAATAATTTCGTTGGTGTGATTGTTATGTCCAGCTGATTGTGATGACAATAAAAGTCTCAATCTATCTACTAATTCATTCGGATCATCCCAAAAAATATATTTAGGCTTTTGAGGATTTACTTTCATCAATCCGGTTCCTTTTCTATGTTGAAGTGGTGTGGAGAGCAAAGATTTATCACTGATTAATCCTTTTATGATGTTGGTGTACTTGAAAGCCTTGGTTCCCTTAATTTGTTCATTTTCTTTATAGTTACGTTTGTGAGCATTAGTATTGATTAGAATTGTTTTGTAAACTTGTAGATCTGCTTCGTCATACTTTGATGGTGTCTTGTAAAACAATAATTCAAAGAGTCCGGGTGTAAGGTTGAAAGAAGTAGGGGGTGAGGTTCCAAAAAGTTTGTCTGAGATGAATATTTTATCATCATGCATTTCCAAAGCGCTATTTCCGAACCTCCATTCACCATTCGATCCTCTGTTCGGTCCATATGCGGTGTCCAGCTCATTTTGTTCCTCTAATTGTGACAGAATTTGTTGATGGAATTTTGTTGATTTGTTTGCATCATCTGTATCATCCATTTGAGAGAAAAAGGTACCGTCTTCATTACTCTTGGTAAGAGTTTCGTCTGTAAAATCAATGTCTTTCTTTGCTTTGTGTGAGGTACTTGTTTTTAGTCTGAGTGGTATCTCATCATATGTAAAGTGAGAGTCATTCTTATTAGGATTTGTTGTAGTTGCAGTGTTTAGAACCAATTCCTTTAGAGGTTTTGTGATTGGCTTAAGTGACTCTTCTATTTGATTTTCTACATCTGCTTTAGTCAGTTTTAAGTTCCGAAATTTTTGTTTCAAAATACGTCTGGTTTTTATCAGGTCTTTTAATATATTTTCATTCATTCTTATAATTGGTTATATCAGCTATCAGATCAGATAAGGTGTATAAGCTATCGGATCCGGTATATCAGCTATCAGATCAGGTGTATCAGCTATCAGATCAGTTCAAAGGCTGTTTTCATACTAGTATGAAAGTAGGGGGGATGCTTTTATTTATAGTTGGATGTAAATGTCAAAACCTTTTCTATAACACCCATCGTCAATGGGGTCGTCTTTGCTGATTACCAGAAATCCATACTTGTCTTTCCAACACTGTCTACATATATCTAGAAATTTTCCAAAAGTCATGTCTGTTCCTACATGATCATTGTATATGTGATTCATGATAATCTCGTCTTGCTTAAACATAATAATCATGTTGGCATTATCGTGTAATAAATGCTTGGGGATGCGTGTATATGTTTGACATAAATAAAAGCAATCGATGCATTTGTGTCTGCCCATACAAAAGTATTCTCTAATGTTATTTTGCTCCTCACAAGCAACGTCATAGAATATCATTATTTAGTTGGTTTTTGCTTCATCTGGTTTGAGAACTTGTTCGTTGTCGGAAAATGTAAATAGTCCCATATTTTAAATTGGTTTCATTAATTGTTTTAAATATTCATATTTAGGTTGATACAACGACTTTGAATATAAGTATACTATATATTTGCAAAATTCAGTCCATTAGGACTTTCTATTAAACTCAACACAATTTTCCACAATTTGAAGGCCCAACAATAAGACATCTTATTGAATTCGGCAGCAAGGAGCCGTATCGGGATTTCGATACGTTGTCAGTAACAGAATCCAGATTTTTAACAATAATATTTTTGTCTTGCTTAACAAAACGCATTTTAGCAATTAATATAAATATACAATAACCACACCTTTATATTAATTTTCATTCAGTACGAGTAGATAAAAAGATATAAAATGGGCATAATTTATAAGAAACATATCAGTTCTAAATATTCAGTAACCGGAAGAAGTCTATTAAATAGTGTTATAAATTCTCTGCCAATTGAACTTCATTTACCGAATTATCAATTTTGTGGTCCAGGAACTAAACTAACAGAACGCTTGGCAAGAGGCGATAAGGGAATCAATCCACTGGACGCTGCATGCAGAGAGCACGATATTGCTTATCCGGAAAGACGACGGTTCTGCATCTAGAAGCCCTGGGGAACCATTAAGGTGGTGGTTGAGGATGGCTGGGCCCAGCTGGAGCAGGGAACGCACAAAAAAGTGATGACCAACAGTAACAGCACACACCGGATCCCCCACGGACTTCGTGTTAACTATAGTTTGCTTTTTAGTTTCTTGAAGAAAGAAATATTATTACATTATGGATTATTTTTTGTTACATTATTACATTATGGATTACTATTTACATTATTACGTTATGGATTATTTTAGTTATATTATTACATTATGGATTATTTTTATTACATTGGATTAATATGGAATGAATGTAGCGAATGTAGAATGTAGCGAACCAACGGGTTGCTACAAAAGTTATATATATTTTATTTTGTTTAAACTAAACTGCCGCTGATCTAAAAATAGAATATAGCATTCAGCTCACACATATTTTCTTTCGCCGCGCACTTCTGCCGGTGAGCAAAGACTTGATTCTTGTCTGCCAAAACAGAAACTCCTTTTGCGTGGAGCAGTTGACCCCCTGGTTCGACAGCCCCAACTAGCGCATACCGATTGGCTCATATTTGAAACGGGTTGATCAACTCGAATACATTAAGTACAGTAGAAGTAGTTGTTGGCGTATCCTAAGCCTATTTTAGGAATATCTTTGGGCGTATTTAGGACTATCCGGAATCATTCCTTCGGGAATTTCAAGGCTTCGCCGGAATCATTCCTCCGGGAATTTCAAGGCTTCGGCCGGAATCATTCTTTCGAGATTTTCAAGGATTCGGCCGGAATCATTCCTCTGGGAATTTCAAGGCTTCGGCCGGAATCATTCCTTCGGGAATTTTAAGTCTTCGGCCGGAATCATTCCTCCGGGAATTTCAAGGCTTCGGCCGCAATCATTCCTTCGGGAATTTCAAGGCTTCGGCCGGAATTAGTTCTTCGGAGCTTTCACCAGCATTGTGAGCGGCTTTCTACCGCGGAGCACTAAGCTCCTCCGACATTGTATTCACCAGCATTGTAAGCGGCCCTCTGCCGCGAGGCATTCGGCCCCACCGTCCCCTGTACACCGGCAACCTTTGTAAGCGACCTTCTGCCGCGGAGCACTCGGCTCCCCCGTCTTCTGTACATAGAAACTATTGTGCGCGACCCTCTGTCGCCAGGCACTCGGCCTGACAGACCGACTCTAACCAGTGTCGTAGATATTAAGATTGTAAAACATTTGTGAATGAAATAAAATAATAAATAAAGAAAATAACGATCACCAACCCGCATACGTCCGAGCTGAAATTTCAGTGATAGATTTGCTTCACAGCAAATCGCGTGCATTTCCTGACTATCGCGGTGGTTGGAACTTTGAGGGTTACGAGATCCCCCAAAATGAACCCTGGGGTGACTGACGCTACCCCAGCTGAAAACAAAAACTCGTTACACGGTTTTGATGATTTCTTAACTGTTTGGAAATATTAAAGTGTAATGTAAACTTGCTTGTTTTTGTAATTTGTAAAAGAATTTGTTTTTTTTTACAAATTACAAAAACAAGCAAGCTTACATTACACTTTAATATTTCCAAACAGTTAAGAAATCATCAAAACCGCAAAGGCTCTTAAATGCAATGAAGTTTTTCTATTAATGCTTTCCTAAAAATCCAGGCAAGTAATATTTAATAATTGTGTCTCGTTGGTATCCCTGCCATGAACTCACCCCATCATGTGTGACGGTGTGGTAACAAGCTAAATGGTTTTCTTTCCTACCTAACTTTCTTTGCAATAGCCAGTTTGAGCTTGTAACAAGGAGACATTTGCACCATAAAACTATAAACCATACACTGTGCGTGAGTGCGCGGACGGACATGGTATTTAGCTCGCTCACGATGTGAGAGGAGATCGCCAGTCAGTCTACCAGTAACCGCAGGAGCGTAAGGATGGAAACGCGAACGTCTCCGAACCCTTCAGTTCAGCGAAGATTGGGAGGAAGTTGTCGACCATCCCGAGGATAAGTACCTTCACATTCGGCTACGACGGGTGGTGATAGACCCGGAAGAGGGATCATCCGCGAAGGTCGCACGTGAAGACCTCGACGACAGTATCTGGCTGAACTCTCCCGACTCTGAGAGTCAGCAGGACCAGCAGGCAGCCAACGAAGCCACCCAGAGAAATACCGGGCCCCAGAAGGAATGGCGCAACGAACACCCCGAAGCTCCAGCACCACCACGAGAGTCAACTACCATGGGTACTGAAGGGAACTACGAACTCTGGGTTTCCAAAGAGGACCCGGAGTCCAACAACGACGGCAGCGACGGCCAAAGTAGCGAACACGATAGCCAGAGTGGTGAGTCCACAACGGGCCTACAAAGGGTGTTCGTCGCCACCTCGGTCGAGCAAGAGGTGGTAACTGGGCCTGGGTACACCCAACAGATCGCCACACTAAGGTGCTTCAAAAAGGTGCTGAACCCCGAGGTTCGGACGGACGAGGTCCTGCAGAAGCACATCTAGCCGAAAGGCGTCCCACGACCACTAGCGAGCCAGCCGACACACCCACACAAGGTCATGTCGCGATCAGCACTAGCCGGCGCAAGCGGCTACCCCCTAGCCCCAGACAACCGTAGCCGGATCGCCATACTCGAAGTGACACCACCCGAAGTAGAGGAGCCAGTGACAGCCCGGCCATGTCTGCGTTACTATTGATAAAATGTAATAGTTTACTAAAACCTAAATATAGTGATTGCTATAATATGAAATATTAAATAATAAATAAACACAAAGACATTTTAATTTTTTTTTTCATTATTTTCTTACACTATATTGTTCACGCGAAAACCCCACCGTCTCCGTCGCTTTTCCCTTTGCGACAGAACCCCACGAAAATCAATCAGCAACCCCGCTGAACACGACTCGAGCGGACCCCATTCCGTCTCGTTCCGTTCTTCTCTTTTCTCTTTCACAAATAGATGGCGGTGGTTCTGGAAAAAACCATTCCTGCTTCTTGTGAGTGATCTCGATGAAAGTACACGCGCCAACCATCGACTCTACAAAGTGAAAGGTTCCAACAACCAACTTTACATTCCAGTCAACCAGGACAAAACTCACCCCTCCAGGACAAAACAAGCAACGAAGCTCACCCCTCTACTTCCGGACGACGACGACTCCACTCCAAGCGATCGTTAAGTAAGTACATCTGCTTACTTTTTTACCCCATCCATCTTGATCCTTCGAGCCATCCCACGCGCTCGAAGATCAGAGAACCATTTGGTCCATTCGAACCGGATTTTACGCCGGCAAAACCCCCATCTCCCCCCTAATACACATTAGATTTCATAATTTCTTAAATCTAAAATTCATTATTAAATCTAAAACCCCTTGTTTCGGTTCGGCGTCGTGCAGCATTCATTTGGAACACCTCGCGGTTCTTCTCTCCCCTGAAGTGCCCATGTGTTCTTTATATATATATATAAACATATATTAAATTGTATTTGCAGCTATCCCGTGCTGTACATGCATCGATCGTGAAATCAAAAAATTTTAATATTCTCAGACTAATTTGCAACGGTCAACATCTCATAACGGTGTCGAGAGTTACCGTTGCCCCCTTTCAAGTGAACAAAGTTTTTAGCACCAGCGAGGGAATTTGCAATGAAGAAAACCACCACCGTTTGCTGGTAAAGCAGCAGCTCTCTTGTTTTCAGCCTGTGTTTTGTGCGGTGTCCGCTGCCAGCGTCGTTGACAACATACGGGCAGCGCACAAGCAGCGGCTACCCGGTTGGAAGCAGCGTTTGTGGAAGTGGTTGAAGTAGTTAATTTTAAACTACTTTGACTAGTGGAAATTAAATTACTTTACTATATAATATTAACCCCAAAAATTGTTACCCCCAAAATAAAATAAAATAAACGAGCATTATATTATGCTTAATTAGTGGCTTTCCTCATTTTCTATTTTTTTTGCCACTCATTTATCACGGTTTGAGTTTTTGTACGGCATACCCCCGCCCCACGGTTTAAGTCATCACAAATAACTTTCCAAACAACTTTTGTCGAAGTAGTCGGAGTAATTATTTGTAGATTAATTGAAATATTTTTATTAAATTAATCCTATTGATAGCCCCCCCCCCAATAATAAATAAACAATAAATTTTTTATATATAAATACAATTTCTCGCGCGATTCATTCTGCGACCATGGACCCCCTTACGAAATTTATCAGCGTGACGGAAACACTGGAGAAGTTCGATAAGGAATTCAACGACATTCCTGAACGAGAACATTCGGCATCCCGCTTGGACACCCATCTGGAGGAACTGAAGGCGATCTGGTCCGACTTGAAGAAAGCCTACAACTCATGCTTGGAATTTACCATCATGGCAGCGAATCCACTAGCAGCGGGCGACCCCAAAACCGCTGAGGTAATTGTCGTGAAGACCCAATATCGACGCAGTTACCAGATTTATGTTCGATTCTCCGCCAAGATTAGCGAGCTGCAGCATCTCGCTGCCCCCCTACCCTCCCCAACTTCGCAATCTTCGCTATCCCATGCTTCTGCACTGGAGGCAACAGTCCACTCGAATCTCTCCGGACATACTATAAGTTTACCGCCGTGTGACACCGCTATTTTAAACGGCGATTACGAATCATGGCCGACTTTTCGCAATATGTTTTCAGCGCTTTACATCCGCAACAATCGGTTATCCCCCCTCGAAAAGTTGTTTCACCTTAATCAAAAGACACGAGGTGAAGCAAAAGAAATAGTTAAAAAATCCCCCCTCACCGACGCCGGTTTCGAGCAAGCCTGGCGAAACCTCACCGACCGCTTCGAGAATAAGCGAATTCTTGTTAACGTTCAACTCCGAACGTTATTCAATCTCACCCTAATTACCAAGGAATCGGGAGTGGCAATTAAACGTCTCCAACGAGAGATTAATAACTGCCTCTCAGCTCTCACTTTGCATGATGTCGATGTGGACAGCTGGGACGCAATTATAGTGTATCTCTGCTCAACTCGCCTCCCCGAACACACCCTCTCTTTATGGGAACAATCGATCACCCTCAAACGAGAAATTCCCAAATAGCGCGAAATGGACGCTTTTCTCACCTCCCATTTCCAAACATTGGAAACTGTTGACGATATCCGGAAGTCCGTCAACCCCCTAAAAAAGCGTCGCATACCTCTACGCGCGCTCCCCCCAACCCGAAGCCTGTGAATACGTTCCAGGCTAATATGGTTTCGACCAGCTGCAGATTATGCACTGATCAACCGCACTCGCTCCGCAAATGCCCACGGTTTCTGGCAATGAATTTGGACTCTCGTTGGGCGACAGTTCAACGAATTCATTTTTGTTCCAACTGCTTGGCGCACTCACATCAAGTAAAAGAGTGTAAAAGTGCGTTCACGTGTATGTCGTGCAACCAGCGACATCACACACTATTACATCGCGAGGAGGCCTCGGCCCCCCAACCGAACTCTCATTCGGACTCTACCCATACCACCTCGCTTCTCTACCTCTACCCCTAATATACAGTCCACTGAAGCCCCCTCAACATCCAACGTATTGACGTGCTTCACCTCGCGACCGAAGCAGGTGTTGCTCGCCACTTCGATGATTCATATTTACCATCGCGGTGAGCCATACACAGCGCGTGCGCTCATCGACCCCGGCTCTGAAGCCACTTTCTTATCCGAACGCATCCAGAAGCGCTTGAAACTCCCGGTGAAGGCCATCCAGGCCCAAGTGGCGAGTGTAAATCAAACGGTTACCGCCCAGGTTTCTAAACTTTGCACTTTCCAGATTGGCTCACCTCGAGCTCCTGGGACTCACCTTCAAGCTTGTGCGCTTCTGCTCCCCAAGTTAACCGGCAATCTCCCGGTTTGCTCTCTCGACACTTCACGCTGTGAATCTCTTCGCGAGCTACCATTAGCCGATGAGAACTTCTACCGCAGTGATCAAATTGATATGCTTATTGGAGCCGATATCTACCCCCTCATCTTGCGCGATGGAATTAAACGCAACATCGTTGACTCTCTGGTCGCTCAAGAGACCATCTTCGGGTGGATTCTCACTGGTCCACTTAAGCAGGATTTACCCGCTCCCTCGATTACCACACGAGTCTCTTTCTTCAACGAAGTCTCCATGGATCATCAACTATCGCGATTCTGGGAGCTTGAAGAAGTCCAAACTAAACGGATACCCACCCCGGGTGAACAACGCTGCGAGGACTTGTATTCAAATACCACTCAGAGGCGCCCCGCTGGCCGATATATTGTTTCGCTGCCCTTCAAAGAAGGTTTCCCTTCTTCAAAAAAGATCGGGAAATCCAGAGAGACATATGACTCCGTGATTCGAGAGTACTCGAATCTGCACCATATGACACAGATCCACCCCTTCCAGAACATTTCCGGTTCCGACAACTACTACCTACCCCATCACGCTGTTCTCAAACCCGAAAGCAGCACGACTAGGGTGCGCGTTGTGTTCAATGCCTCCTGTCCCTCCTCCAACGGTCTTAGCCTGAACGATATTCTCTATCCTGGGCCGGCCCTTCAATCGGATTTGACATTTCTCATTATTCAATGGCGACTCTACAAATACGTTTTCAATGGCGACATTGAAAAAATGTATCGCCAAATCCGCATAAATCCCCAACATTCGCGCTACCAGCGAATTCTCTTCCGAAATTCCTCACACGACGATGTGCAAGATTTTGAACTCCAAACGGTCACGTTTGGCGTCAACTGTGCTCCATATCTGGCCATACGTACTCTACATCAGTTGGCGAAGGATGTCGAGAAAAAATACCCCCTTGCTGCTCCCATTCTTTAGAACTCCATGTACGTGGACGATGCGTAATGTGGCGCTCATGACATTGATGTCGCGCTTCGTACCCGACATCAACTGTCTGCCGCTCTTCACTCTGCCGGCTTCACGCTACGCAAATGGACAGCAAATCACCCCGCTCTTCTAATTGGGATCCCACCACAAGATCTCTTAAACAAAGACTTTCTGGAATTAGAAGATGGTAGCAATACGAAAACTCTCGGCCTCCGTTGGAATGCCAAAACCGATCATTTCAACGTAGAGTCCAAACCCTTTGACCTCTCCCCCACATATACTAAGCGCGAGGTGTTATCTCGGATTGCAAAACTGTTTGACCCGGCAGGATGGCTTGCTCCAGTCATTGTCATTGCAAAAACCATTATGCAACAACTCTGGCTGGGCGGCATCGGATGGGACGACCCACTCACTTCCATCACTTTACAACGTTGGCTTCAATTCGTTCAATGTTACCCCCATATCAAGCTCCTCAAAATACCCCGATGGAATCACTTCACCCCAGGCAGCACCGTGGAAATTCATGCCTTTTGCGATGCTTCCGAGAAAGCATACGCTGGTGTGATCTACGTGCTCACTCGTAACTCAGGCATCACTTCGACTTCCTTGCTCTTTGCCTAAACGAAGGTCGCCCCAATCAAAACCATATCGATCCCTCGATTGGAACTCTGCGGAGCTGCTCTCCTTGTCGATATGATTGATGCAATTGTTCCCCATCTCGACTTTCCACGTTATGACCTTCACTGTTGAACCGACTCGACTATAGTGCTGGCGTGGTTGAAACGACCACCCTGCACATGGACGACGTTCGTCGCCAACCGTGTCCCGAAAATTGTCGAGGTGGCGGACAACACTCACTGGTACCACGTCGACTCGGAGAGTAATCCAGCGGATCTTGCCAGCAGAGGCATGTATCCTCTGGATTTGCTTCACACCCCGCTCTGGTGGCAAGGACCTGCATGGCTGCGGCAAGCGAGGACGCAGTGGCCTCACTACACTGCCCCCCACGAGTTCGAAACTGAATTGGAGGCTAAGCCCATCAAAACCAATTTCACCTATTACCACCAATATGAGGACCCCTTAGAAAGATTCTCTTCCTTCCCGCGAGCCCTTCGCGTATTGGCGTATGCTTTTCGGTTCCTGCAGCATACGCACCCCCATTACCGCCCTCATTTTCGGCGCGAAACTACTCTCATCGACTCCGATGAGATTCAAGCCGTTCAGACGCGGCTCATCATTGTCGCGCAAAAAGTTCATTTCAACAATGATTACCATTGCCTGGAAATGAAACAATCTCTTAAGCGCAAGAGCTCGATTCTCTCGCTTAACCCATTTCTCTCACATGACGGACTCCTTCGTGTGAGCGGACGGTTAATCTCGTGTCCATCGGTTTCGTACGATGAGCGCCACCCCATTTTGCTCCCCTACAATTGCGTCTTCACCCGTCTCTTGGTTCGGTTTATCCATGATCTCAGCCTACACGGTGGAAACCAGCTAATGCTGCGCTTGCTCCGCACGCGGTACTGGATACCCAAGGCCCAAAACATGATTAAAGCCACAATTCATAATTGCAAGCCTTGTTTACTCCAAAAGAAGCAAGTACGCATCCAACTTATGGCCGCTCTACCCCCTGAGCGCACCACACTCTCTCGCCCCTTTGCTGCCACCGGTTTGGACTTCGCTGGACCGTTCGACATCAAGAACTACACTGGAAGAGCCTGCCTCATCACCAAAGGCTACGTTTGCGTCTTCGTGTGTTTTGCGACGAAGGCCATACACCTCGAAGCTGCCAGCGATTTGTCAACCCCGACATTTCTCGCTGCCTTTGGACGATTCAGCGCTCGGCGAGGATGTCCCTCTGATGTGTACTCCGACAACGGGCGAAATTTCGTCGGAGCAGCGAAGACCCTTCGACGAGAATGGGAATCAGTGATTCAACACACTCAGGACGCTATTGTCTCCCAGTACGCTCATCAACGCCTGCGATGGCATTTCATTCCCGCTGCCGCTCCGCATATGGGCGGACTCTGGGAAGCTGGAGTAAAAAGCTTCAAAATCCACTTCCGCAGATTCGCTGGCGATCTCCGCTTCACGTTTGAAGAGTTTTCCACCCTACTCTCCAAAATCGAAGCTTGTTTGAACTCCAGACCCCTTAATAGCATGTCAGAAGATCCTTCGGACCTGCAACCCCTAACCCCAGGACATTTTCTAGTCGGCGGCCCGCTCTTGGCTCCGGCAGAACTCGAAATATTACAAGCTCCACCCAGAATTGTGAATCGATGGCAGAAGGTCAGAGCTGTCTATCAGCAATTTTGCTCCCGGTGGAAAAACGAATATCTCACCGAACTCCACAAACGCAGCAAATGGAAGTTCCCCCAAACTAATTTAAAAATTAACGACCTGGTTGTCTTACCAGATGACAACCTCCCCCCCAACAAAATGGAGACTCGGTCGTATAGTTCATGTTTATCCCGGTTCTGACGATAGAACACGCGTCGCGGACGTCCGAACCGAAAAAGGAACCATAACCCGACCCATTAGCAAAATGATACTGCTCCCCTCTGAAGTTTCGCCAGCTGCGAGCTCGTCGCATACCCGCGAATCCCCCTAAACAACTTTTACTCATATCTTATCTTTTCAGCCAGATT
Organism: Sicus ferrugineus; assembly: GCA_922984085.1. NCBI lineage: Eukaryota > Metazoa > Arthropoda > Insecta > Diptera > Conopidae > Sicus > Sicus ferrugineus. The sequence continues at coordinate 21,275,601 of OV277348.1, read as the reverse complement.
ACCCGAAGCGTCTGCACGTAAGGTGGGGACGTATGCGTTGCCGCCCCGTGCTGCGCACTTTAGTTCCGCGGATGCAGCCCAATCTGCTGGTCACTCCCCCCCGCCCCCGCGGAGTCCCTGACCAACCTGATGGTTAATCCCTAAAACCATCAGGTATCCGCGGCTAAAGCGAGGAACCCCTCTTCGTGCGTCTCTAACCTGAGCAAAGTTGCAGTACTGCAAGGCGGGCGGGATGTTCACGCGAAAACCCCACCGTCTCCGTCGCTTTTCCCTTTGCGACAGAACCCCACGAAAATCAATCAGCAACCCCGCTGAACACGGCTCGAGCGGACCCCATTCCGTCTCATTCCGTTCTTCTCTTTTCTCTTTCACAGATAGATGGCGGTGGTTCCCGAAAAAACCATTCCTGTTTCTTGTGAGTGATCTCGATGAAAGTGCACGCGCCAACCAAAGTGAAAGGTTCCAACAACCAACTTTACATTCCAGTCAACCAGGACAAAACAAGCAACGAAGCTCACCCCTCCAGGACAAAACAAGCAACGAAGCTCAACTCTCTACTTCCGGACGACGACGACTCCACTCCAAGCGATCGTTAAGTAAGTACATCTGCTTACTTTTTTTACCCCATCCATCTTGATCTTTCGAGCCATCCCACGCGCTAAAGGGTCAAAGAAACATTTGGTCCTTCGAGCCGGATACCACGAGCTCGGAGACCACCCCAATCTCTTGACTCTTCGAGCCATCCCACGCGCTCGAAGATCAGAGAAACATATATTTTATCTTATTTTTACCTTATGTTATTTACTTTTATTTTTCTTTTTTAATTTATCTTGTTTTATGATGTTTTACTTTTATTTTAATATATTTTTCTTTATATTTGTTAATTTTTTTATTTTATTATTTGTTAATTTATTACTTTATTGTTTTAGTTATTTTATTTTTATTTGATTTTAATATCTTTTATATTACTATTTTACTAATATTTACTTTTTCATTTTAATTTATTTAATTTTATTATTAGTTTTCATTTTATTGTTTTAATTTTATTTTATGTTATCTTATGTAATTTCTATATTCTATTCTTTGTTTAATATATGTGGTTTTATTTTTTATTACATTATATTTTAATTCATATTTGTTTATTTTATACATTACTTATTATTTTAGTTTAATATATTTTATTTTATATTTGTTCATTTCATTTTATTTTATTATTTATTTATTAATTTGTTATTTTATTTTTGTCTTATTCTATATTTATTTTCATTTTCAGTTTATTTAATTTAGTTTTATTTTGAATATTTGAATATTTCTAGATTAGCAAGTAAACTTATCTTAACTTAATGTTTGATATCCTTTTAACACATAACATTGCTTGTGTAGTCACAGATTTTCTATGAATTATATGAACTACTTTGAGTTATAAATAACACAATACAAGTAAAAACTCTGATATCGTTTCATTCGTGGTCTTTATATTAGCTTTCGCATCAATTATCAACTATCAGATGAGATTTGACCAGGTGCAACTGCTATCAGATCAGATTGGATCAGACCAGGTTATCGACTATCAGATCAGATCAGATCAGTTACAACTGATATCAGATCAGTCATCTGATTGGTTCAAACAGCAAACACATCAGTGGTATCATATCAGGAAAGAAACGTCGTATATATCATGTAAGCGACCGTATTTATGTGGATTTTATTGCTGAAAAATAAAAAACTCAAACTAAATATGTTGTTCATATACACATGTATGCATTTAATTTTAATAAAAATATAGTAGTTCCAATAATACATATTCCAATAAATCATAATACAATTGTAAACCTAATTTACATTCATGTTCATACAAATTTACATGTTCATACAAATGATGTGGGTATGTATGATCATCTGTTGATAAGATGTTCTCTTGGAATGCAAAATATGTATGTGAAAGTTACTCAATTATGACGGCTTCTCGTAATTCTTCGATAATGAAAATTATTTCGTTGATATAGAAGCTATCTTCATCCGAAGCAGATAATAACAAAAGGCGTAATCTATCTACCAGCTTATTGGGATCATTCCAATAAATAAATTTGGGTTTTATGTGAATTTTCTTACCATTTCCTTTGTATGTCGTTGATGATTCTTTATCATTGGTTAGTGCTTTTACAATATACATAGCCGTAGTATCATTCTGATGAATATAATTATGTGTTTGAGGGTGTAAACTCCTCACACCCGTTCCTTTTTTAGTGTGAAGTGGTGAAGACGTCAATAAAGACTTATCACTGAATAATCTCTTTATGATGTTGGTGTAGTTGTAAGCATAATTAAAAATACGTGTCGATAAGTTCGGTCATTATTCCGCAAATAAAACATCAAATAATAAAATAAAGAGAAATATTTCAAAGGTGTTGGGTTTCAGTCTAGATAATGATAACAACTTAAATCTCCGCTGGAAGCGTTTAAAGCAGAGGTCCCGAAACTTTTTTGTCTCGTAGACCACTTACCATGTTTTTCGATTTTGAGTAGACTCCTGCTTAGCTAATATTCAATTTTTGCAAATTAATCAACTTCAAACGCGTTTTTGACAGCTATACCATATAGCCCTGTCCGTCAATTGCAGTGCTACTCACTTTGAAAGATTTAAATTTCTTACTGTTGTGAAGTGTAGTGTGAAGAACTTAAAAAAAATTGTTAAGTTTTATATATTTATTAATTGATTTCAAAATGAAAAAATATAGTATCTGTTACTTAAATAACTAAGTAAAAAATAAATGCTTTTAGTAAGAGGGATGAACCTTATGCTTTAATCTTGTTAAACATATGCCTTTCGACAGCCATGGTACTTCAGTGTGTAGGAGTAATTGATGAAAGTTCTCGTCATTTTCTTCACATAATTTTGCATTGAATCGCGCAAATAACCGCGTATTCAATGCATTGCTTCGGATTCGGTTTACTGCGTTAATGACTAATTGAAGGGATTCGTGCAGTCTGCCACTGATTTTTAGCAACTAAATGTTGTCGATGGATGACGCAGTGTATTGCTAACACCCCGGGAAAATTTTGTTTTAAACGGCTTATAAATCCACGATAGCGCCCAACCATGGCATGTGCTCCATCTGTTGCTACTGATTTTATATTTGAGAAAGGGATTGTTTTTTCTATGAAGTAACCACTCAGAACATTAAATATTGATTCGGCTTTAGTATCGCTTGTCAAAGTTCTCGCGAAGAGCAGTTCTTCGTGGGTTTCTTGATTCATAATAAAACGGACATATGCCAATAATAATGCTTCATTACCAGGTAAAGTTGTCTCGTCCAGCTGTATAGAGAAATGGGTCGTTTGCAAATAATTACACAAGAAGCTTTCAATATCAAAACTCATTTCATCAATACGTCTTTGAACTGTATTGTTGCTTAAAGGAATTCTTTTAATGATATCAGGTGCAGGTTTGTGTAACACTGTTTTTAAAGCCTCTACAACGGCTGGTAAAATTAACTTTTTTCCTATGGTATGCAGTTTACCGGATTTTGCTATAAGTAGCGAGATATTGTAAGAAGGCCGAAGACCGTCATCGTCTCTTTGTGACGTCGAAGCGAACATTTTGTCCACCGTGAGTCTCTTCGGAAGTGCATCTTTGAGTGTTTGAAAGTATTTCAAATCTTTACCCGTTTTATCAGGGTGATATCTCCTCAGATGATCCTCCAGCTTCGATGGTTTCATAGCGCCATTACTTAAAACTTTGTTGCATAAAAGGCACATAGGCAATTGTTTGTCCGACTATGACGGAATGAAACCAAACTTCATATAATCTATATTGTACTGTCTACATCTTTTTAGATTCGGCCATGTCTATGGACAAAATAAAAATTTGTAATAAAAGTACTTATTTTTCTCCGAACTCCCAAACAAAATTGTACTGATTTACCTTAACTTTTATTCACTTCACTTTGTATGTGCCTAACTACCAGTTTATATTTTAGAAAATATTTTCTTAATACTTTCCTTTTCAAAACTCTGGAAACAAATAAACGTGTTATCTTGAAGAATTAAACAAGTTAGCTGCAAGTACGATTCCTCCTTCGCTGCTTTGCGAAGCTCCGAGACAAGAATGTTTCTAGCAAGTTTCTACAAGTGCAAAATGTACTGCGACCACAAAGCGAATAGCCCACTACCAAAGAACAAATATATAGAAGGCGCATCTGAAATTGAAATTTTGAAAATTGAAATTTCTGCTTGAGGTTTTCTAGGTGTCAACTCAACTAAGAGGTAGGAGAATGGTACTTATTCTCATTTTTCTAGACTGCCTTAAAGAACTCCAAACAGGTTTTCTTGCAATAACGAAATATGTACTCAATTTCCATACAAAATTTCTGTTTGTATGAGATGCGCATTCTATTATATTACATATTCTTTGCCACTACCTACACAATTTTATAAGATATGGCAATTCAATTACTATGTATTTAATTTTAAATTTAAATAATATGTAATTGTTACATTTTCACGTAAATACTAAGCAAAAAATTTATCTGTGAATGTAGATTATTCCATTGATGGTCATGACCAAAATTAAAATCACGACCTGCTTAAATGAGATCCATTATCGTGGACCCCCATTTATATCTCATGGACCTCCAATTTTTTTTTCGCCGACATGGACCCCTAGACGGTTATCCTCGACCCCTGGGGGTCGATATAGACCACTTTGGGTATCACTGGTTTAAAGAATGTTGGCACACCTATTGATGGTTATGACTTTTAGCTTTTATTTATTTTATTTATTTAGAAAACTTTGGTGCACACTAAGTTATATGTACATCTTTTATAGTGCAAATGAGTTAGAATAATAAACAAAGACCAATAAATGACCATTTAAGAATAGTTTATAAAATATATTTACATTTAAAAAACAATATTTTAAAAAAATTATATGATACATACTATATAACATTTATAAAAAAAACTCAATTGAAATTGTAGCGTTTAAGTAGACAGAAGTGAAAGTGAAAGAAATAGGAGTAAATAATAAGTTAAAGCTGAAAGAAAGAAGAATAAATTAGTATTGAGGAAAGCTGACCTTAAAGTATGTGACAATAGCCTGCCCAAATTTTTCCACCCCAGAAATCGACTTGATGTTATTAGGTAAGGAGTTCCATAGTCTGACAGCGTTGACAAAAAAGATTCTACTTGAATTCAATAATCTACATTCTGGTGTAATAAGCAATAAGCATCTTCGCGACTGACCAAAGTGTAATTTTTGATAAAGATAGGAGGGTGTCTTTGAGTGTATCAGTTTATGCAAAAATAAGCATGTTCTTATCCTTTGATAGCAAAAGATATCATAGCCTAATATCCCATTTCTATATTGCCCTAAGTGGTCATAAGTTCGGATACCAAACACATACCTCGTGACGTGATTATATGCTATAGATAATTTTAAAGAAGAACAAGAATCTAACTTGCTATAAACTTCAGCAAAATATGTTATAAAAGGAAGAATGAGTTGGATAGCGAGCTTACATCTGGTATCAACGGGATTATGACCATACATTAATATGGTCAGTGCAAGTAAGCGAGTTATTAATATAATAGCCCAGATTCTTTGCAGTTGTTACCATATTTAATTGTTGGTTGCCGATTAGTACTTCCAGAGTGTCCGAAAAAGTAAATTCACTGTTAAAAACAGGGAGTATTTGTGTTTTGGAAACATTGATTTTAAGGCCATTGTTATCTGTCCATAATTTAAAATTGACTAGGTCCTCATTGAGACGATAGACTAAGTCATCCTTTAAATTGCTCTCGCCACATATGTACACTTGGATATCGTCCGCATAACCATGCATTTTTTTTTCATGTCAGATTTAGCAGTAGCCCTTAAGATGTCAATCTCTTTTTCATGATTGGCTACTGTTCGAATAGGTGACAGAAGTGTCTCCGGGTGTTTAACGTGAGCGCCTGCCAAGACTGGTTTAAGCTCACGGTGTGCCATCACACATGGGGTTGAAGTCTATGCGTCAACCAACGCCCCCTTGAATAGGTACCTGGTACCAGTCCGCGGGAACCAATTCGAGTACTTGCGTAAAGGACAAGCACTCCCTTTTGGTGAGGGGTCGAGGCCTTTCTAACACCTCTGCCGTTCTATGGGTCACGGCACCCGGTTGCAATGCAACTCCACACCGAGCTATAAAAGAATAGCTCTGCCCGCGTACGTTTGGGCGTCAACCACAGCCCCCACGATGCTCCCACAAGGGGTCCTTCCAACAATGACCAGGCTGAGCGTGAGCGAACACGCTACAGGGTCTCCTGATCCCCGTGGTACCAGACAAAGCCTCTGGTCAGACTTCGTAGTCAGTTGCTATGAGCACAGAAAATACATTTTAACTATTTTCTATTTGTTTTAATTAGAAAGAACACTTCACGGTTATCCGAGAAATTGTGCAGTAAAAGTAAAAACCAAAAAAAATAAAAAAAATACAAATTCTAAAATCTTAAAACTTAAGAAAAATGCAAACAGAAATGTTCTGCTTACCGAAAAAAACAAATACACAAAATATGAGTATGCAATGACGAACGCAAATAACGAGCATGATCTAGATCTCAGTAGCTGTGGAAATGAGTAGGAACACATTTTAAACATGTGAGAGAACGAGAAAACCGACGATTCCTAACAGCCGTTAAGCAAAAACAATTGCTCGTGTAAAGAGAAAACGAGAGTAAGAAATTTTGTGGGACCCAGGCTACTGAAAGCTCTGCGAACCAGAAAAAAGGGACTTTTAGCGGTCTATATGTTATGTGGTTAGTGGTCTCACCTAGTGCCATTATATGCGGTTGGTGAGTACAGACATACGCATAGACCGCGAAGAAATTCGCCCTCAAGCCACGCACATTTGTGGAGTCTATACGAAATTTTGTCATCGCCACCCACTGTAAAGAGGTATAAAGTCAGCTGCACGAGCGGCCAAGCCTACACCGCAGGCAAAACGAAACGCGACAAGACAAGTGTTATGCCTTTATCTTGCCACGCTTCAGCCCACGGTGCACTCACAGCCTCATGCACAACTAACGGCACCAGGAAGAAGGACGAGGAGTGAAAATCAACGAAATGCTGAGCTTTACTGCGGAGAGCATAAACAAGCCCCTCGCATGGTTCGCTGCATTCCGTTAAGTTGACTATTGAATTGTTAAATTTTGTTCTTAGTGCACAATATTGATTTTTTTTGTTTGTTTATTGACTTTTTGTTTATTAATGTTTCACTGCATTTCTGTGATTTATTGTGATGATTTAGGATGGGGTAGGTTTTGTTTTGACTATTTTTCCGCGCGAGCACTCGTCACGAACACTAAATTGTGGGAGGTGACGTCTTCCTTCGCCCGCGGCCTCGACACAATTCCAGTTTTTGTTGAAGAGCGAAACGCAGCACTTCTCTCATCGATTTAGTCAGACTTTCATGAATGTAGACCTTGCTTTCACCATGCAAGCCCAATTCACTCAGAGTAAGTGCTCGATGTTTATGTCGGCAGTGTGACGAAATGCTTCGCAGGAGCTTAGAGCGATCATAGGGAGACTGCAGTTTAACTCTAATTTGCCTACTATTGACATTCCCTTTGTTGTTGTTGTTTTTGGGATTAGTAATTCGAATGTCTCGTACAGTAGGAGCATCATTATTATTAAGAACAACAGCATTGCATATATTAGAGAATACCGTATTTAGGTTCTCATTATTATCGAATAGGATACCAGAAATAACCATATCTGAAGAAACGGCAGCGTTCTCAAGTTTCATGACTTCACTCTTAAGATTAGCAACTTCAGATTTAAGCACGGTAACGTCAGTTTCAACACTTGATATGCGTATAAATGCTCTCTTCAAATCCATTTTAATGTTGGAAACCTCTGCCAATAACTCACTAAATCTGGACATCATGCGCTCTTCAGTTCCTTGCATTGCGAGAGTAATCTGATCAATAATGCTCTCCCTTAATTCAGACAGCTTTAGATCTAAGTTACACATGATAGAAGACTCATCAACTCGATGTGCAGAGTTTACAGGCGTAACGGGACTAGCAGCAACACTATGAGAGCTGACAACTGAGAGGGTCGTACTTCATGTCTCTCTTTTTGCAGAACCAGCAGCATTATTACCGGCAAACTTCTTATTATGAGCAGACATTATTCACTTAATAATTTTAATTATTCTATTTATTCTTTAACAACGAAAAAGATGCCAAGTCAAAAAAGCACACTGCTTCCACAGCTGTCCCGCAACAGTCGCAGATTACCTGAAAGAAACTGAAAGTTCTTCACAACAGTGAAAAGAAAAAAAATATATGAGCAAACAGCACCAGCCTAGCAAAAACACGTCTAGTAAGTACTCATGACGCAGTAACGAAGTCTTTCTTCTCGGAGAAAATTATACAAGAAATGCCAAAATGAGTAAAAAGCGGGGTTTGGTAGAGGAGCTTCACACTCAAGTTCAAAAATTTTAAACGAAGACGTGTAATCACTAAAGGGATCGAAGTCCTTCATCAATCGGATCGTCTGGTGAACATTCTGAGGTATCGGATTTTAAATCGATTTCATCAAGAATACATTTGTAATAGTCGTCGATTTGTATGCTATGTATAAAAGAATCGGTGTCCATGTATTTCAAAGTCAGTTATCAGAGCAGATTAGTTAAATCCGTACCATCAGTTCAAAGTCAGCTGCTGTCCTAATCTGAAAATGTAGGTAATCGAAAGTTTAATGGTGTTTTTATATTCAAATTTATTCATACAATTTCTTAAATCTAACAGTTGTTTTGCTTAATATCTATATTTATTATTTAGTTTATTATTTTGTATGTAAATTGAATTTAATAAATAACAATATTTTCTTATAGCGTTTCCCTTATTGGCTGGTATTGATTAATATTGAACTCCAAGTGACATATCCTTACGAGAGACCAGCCACTGTCCCTTTCCTGAAACTCAGACATTTTCTTGTAAATCTGATAAATCATATTATTGTAACTGCTTTCGATAATTTCTCTTATCTGGATTCAAGTCATTTTGGTTTGGAACAATTTTTTATATCCACAACCATATCTTCTTCAATACTCATTTTCACATACTCACAAAATATCTCAAAATTGAATTTATAACTTAAATGCTTTTCGATTAAATCTTCCAGAGCTTTTGATGCCTTAAACCCTTGTTCTCGTTTTCGAGCATAAGCGTTTCAATCCTTTCATTGAAGGCTGACTTTATTGTTTTAAAGTGGTCATTAAACGGGATACCAGCATTTTTGTTTATGTTTTGTAACGAAACTTTTCCCTCTCTGGCCAGGGTATGTGACTCAGCCGAGTCCAGTATCCGTCCAGTTATTTATTTGATTGAGATACAAGGCTTCCTTCAATGAATTCTCTCTTTTATTAATTTCTATACTAATTCAAATAATTCGTAATTCTAATTCAACAATTAAGCTTATATAAAAGATTTGGAAATGGTTTTAAAATGTACAAAATAGATGTATGGCCTCTGATGTCCTTTCACCACAGGTGGACGCTGTGGTGAAAGGACCTGTCCCCGCTCCAGTGGGGTGCGATCGAACCGGGTGTTGGCTGCGGGAGTGCAACTCCACAAGGCGACGTGCTGATGAGAATCGTTGGGCCGCGGGAGTACAAATCCACAGGCGACGCTCTGATGCGAACTGTTGGCCGGGGGAGTACACGACAAGGCGACGTGCTGATGAGAATCGTTGGGCCGCGGGAGTACAACTCCACAGGCGACGCTCTGATGCGAACTGTTGCCGCGGGAGTACAACTCCACAGGCGACGTTCTAATGTGAGTGTTGGTCGCAGGAGTGCAACTCCACAAGGCGACGTGCTGATGGGGATCGTTGGGCCGCGGGAGGACAACTCCACAGGCGACGTCCTAATGCGAACTGTTGGCGTCGACGTTGTAGCTCTGCCGGCGTCGAGGCTCTGCTGGCGTCGGCGTTGCAGCTCTGCTGGCGTCGGCGTTGTAGCTCTGCTGGTGTCGGCGTTGTAGCTCTTCCGGCGTCGAGGCTCTGCTGGCGCCGGCGTTGTAGCTCTGCCGAAATCGAGGCTCTGGTGGCGTCGACGTTGAAATGACTTACCGAAGATGGAGTTCCAGAAGGCTACTGTCCAGGCCGGGAGTTCACGTCAAAAAGCCTCTATTCCTCGTGGTGAAGCGCCTTTTATAGTGGCGATGGTATTCCTACGCGCTTATTGTAAGACGCTTATTGTCTCTTTCTTGCATGCGTGGTCGTATCTGTGGTCAAGCTCTCTCGATCTACTCAGGCGATGGTGCTACTTTCTAAAAACTCTCAATTTTTGTTAAATCTCTTTTCTACTTTGCCGTTCGTTACATACATATTAATATGCAGAAACGGTAGTTTGAAATTTAATTACCATATATTCTGGGTATATATATATATACGTAAGTAGAAAAATGCAAGTAACAGAATTATGTGGGGAAGAAATTAAGTTGTGCTTAATTTGTTCCTGACATCTCCCTCTTACTTTATGGAGTGGGTGGTGGCGACGACGATCCTGCCCGTCCGCGTGATCTTTATGTCATAACGGATGCCCTGCCTCGCTTCCTCCGCTTAATGTCCTGGACTTCGTACTTTGAATGAATGTGAAATATTTTCTTCTCGCAGCGATCTCCGTAAATTGTGATAACGAAGGATCCCATTATTTGGTGTATAGTTGTTTCTTCGCACTTCGGTGCTAACCCTATGCGACACAAGGCAGAGTCCGCCTTCTCTCATGAAAAAAACAAAACAAAACAAAAGTCACACGCTGACACTCACTATACATATCCCTATCCTACCCTCATCCAATCACACCATATCACTAAAAACTTAATATGCAATAAATTTTGAAATGTTTGCACTAATTTGTTAGACCGCCTGTGTCGGTATTTTAAAAGTTATAACGTAAAATCATCGAACTCCCTGCATTATTAAAATTACTACACACCTAAAAGAGAGGCGTCAAATTTCCTCAACATCTCTTTTCGTCATCCTCATTCATGCTAAGTTACGGATCGCACAACCATCCAGCCACTTGAAATTCTCACTACACTTCTGGGGCAGCGTCTCAAAAGCGAAGCAATTAAATAAACAAAGAGAACTACAACAGCATACTTCCTAAATTTCTGAAATAACTTCGCTGACCAACCAACCAACTAACCCTATGCAACACAAGGCAGAGTTCGCCTTCTCTCATAAACAAAACGAGCAAAACAAAAGTCACACGCTGACACTCACTCTACATATCCTTATTCTACACTCATCCAAACACAACATTTCACTAAAAACCTTTATATGTAATAAATTTTGAAAAATGTTTATACTAATTTGTTAGACCGTCTGTGTTGGTATTAAAAAAATCTGTATATGTTCAATCATGTTCGGCTCAGTTCCGCGTAATTTCATTACATTCTTCGGAAATGTTTACATTAATTTAATTCCAGCCATAGTTCGGTCCCAAGCAAAAAATAAACAATACAAACACTCTACCTCTGCTTAGGCATCCCCATTCTCCAAATCATGCATGCACGCAAAGCCGCAGTTCGATCCGTTCACTTTATGTTTACATTCAATTTCACTACACTTCTGGGGCGGCGTCTCAAAAGCGAAGCAATTAAATAAAAAACAACAAGTGCAACACTACTTCTGCTTAAGCAGCCTCTGCTTAGCAAGCTGCCACCCGCGAGCACACATTTCCTCAGCTCTGTATCCTACATACAAGCATTAAAACTACAACAACAACTACAACATACTTCCTAAATTTTCTAAAAAATATCTCCACTCACGAACCCTGTGTGAGACACAAGCCACAGTTCTCCTTCTCCAATAAACAAAACGAACAAAACAAAAGTCACACGCTGACACTCACTCTTGCTACTTATGATCTCCCAGTACTCACATACCATAACGCACGTCTCTCCCCTCCCTCTCCCTGCTTCAAAACCATCACGTCTACCGACCGTCTTCCGATCGACCGACTGATCGTCTGTCCGTCCGTCCGTCCATCCGTCTGTCCGCCCGTCTGTCTGTCCGTCCGTATGTCCGTCCGTCCGTATGTCTGTCTGTCCGTATGTCCGTATGTCTGTCCGTCCGACCGTCTGTCTGTCCGTCCATCCGCCAGCTTCCAGCCTTCAATTCTCTTTCTCACTCTTACACACACTACGCCCACTGTCTCGCTCCAGACACACAGCGCCCCTTAGGAGGAGACTCCTCTGAAATACACAGGCGGGGCCATTGGATTAGAAACTTCATATTCCTACTACTTGCGTCTTTCCTTTTAGCTCAAAGAAACCTTTTTAATCTCCCAACATTCATTACATACAAACCAGAATATGAATTAAAATAAACAAGTATCTAAAAAAAAAAACCAGTACCATAGCAAGTGAAATATTTTCAATTTTTCAATTTAGTTTTTGATAAATGAGAACATTAAATTTTCCATTTAATTTTTCAATTTTTATTAAAACTTTTAAATTCCAACAAAGTTGAATTATTTTAAATACAAAAAATCCATCGGGCACTTCAGGATAAAAATCTAATTATCGACGCGTAGTCTACCCAACAAAATCAGATGACCATCCCATAAGGCCAATTACACACAGAAGGACAACTGAATGAAGAACGTTTGCAAAGCAACAACAACACAACACACTGGTAGGCATGAGCAACGAGGATACACTAAGGTAGAATTTAAGGTAGAGTTAAATTAGACAATATTACAGGGTAAGATAAGCCACACCTGTATCATTATGTACAAAAAAAATTAATATCGCTTCACGATATTAATTTTTTCTTTCCCTAAGGGTGGAGGGATGTTGTGAGTCAATGTGCACACCCTAAGACCAGCGCTGTTAAACCTAGTTAACATCGCAAGTATCTTTATTAGGACAATACTTTGTCATTTAACGCTGCCTACTTCCAACGTGGAGGTTTGCCGCTATTTATCGGAAGGCATACCTTTAGACCAAATTGTGAACGCTTCTCGATCACAGTTCAATAAATTTAAGAGCAATTCTTTCAAAATAGCAAGTCCGCTTGCGGAATTCAAGTTCTGCAAGCGAGGCATCAAATTTGAGTTGCGAAACTCCCACTTGCCCAATAGCCAATATTTTCCAGCAGAATTTCAATTCTACAGAGATTGACTCACTTAGCTGGCTCAACCAAGCTGGCTAGCAATTTATTTTTTAACTTAAGTGATCAGTGAGGGTTTACTACAAGTTTAATAAAGTACGCACGTCGAGTTCGTATACTTTGAAATTAAGTGTTTTATTTCTTTCTTTTTTGTTCTGGGTATCCTTCAGCGGAAGGATACCACAACAATAGTATAATGTTATAATTTTTTATAATATAATTTTATTTGGTATGAGGTCTTTCAAACCCAATGAAAGAAATTCCATTAAACCAAAAGACCATTTCTGGATATATATATATATATATATATATATATATATATATACATATATATATATATATATATATATATCCAGAAATGGTCTTTTGGCCTTTTTGGTATATATATATATATATATATATATACCCCTGACTGCTTGTATGTAAGTCGCATTAAACCAGAAATGGTTTAAGGAAGTGTAAGGTCAGCTGTACAAGCGGCCACGCGTACGTCCCAAGAAAAGCAAAACGCGACAAGACAAGTGTTTTGCCTTTATCTTGCCGCGCTTCAGCCCACGGTGCACTCACAGCCGCCTGCACACCTAACGGGACCAGGAGGAAGGAGGAAGAGTGTAAACGAACGTAATGCCGCGGAGGGCATAAATAAGTCCTTCGCTTGGTTCTCTGCATTGCGTTAGATCGAATTTGTTTAATTTTATTATTGATGCAGAGCATAAATAAGTCCTTCGCTTGGTTCTCTGCATTTCGTTAGATTGAATTTGTTTAATTTTATTATTGATGCATGTTTATAAGTTATATTATTGGTTTTGGTTAATGTGCACTGTGTTTCTATTTTCTTGTGGTGTAAATGTGTTTCTATTTATTGTGGATATGTTCGGTTTTGATGTTTAGCTATTTTTTCGCGAGCACTTGTCGCGAACAATGAACTGTGGTTGGAAGTAACATCCACCTTCGCCCGCGGTCACATCACAACTCCCAAGGTGAGTCAAGACTACCATTTATACTTAACTCTAACTTATCCATAGCCAATAGGGGGAAGGAACCCACTTATAAGGGACCCTTCTCGGAAAGTGTGCTAGACATTACTTTGTTCAATCAAAAGCTAACGAATATTGACGATTGAAGGGTGTTAACTCAACCTTTCTTTTTAGACCACAGATAGCTTGCTTTTACCATTTCCTCCAAAAACTTAGACAATCATAAAGCATATAAAGACATACAATCTGTGAAATATATGGTAGGTTGTTAAATTAAAATCTAGGCCACTTAGTAACCGTTAGGCGTACTGAGGACATTGACTTCTCTTCTTCAAGACAAGTAGTGGGGGCCTTTATTTCCTCTTACTATGGTACTTTTTTTTATGGCAGATAGAACCAAGCTCAGGGGATGCTCCCTATCCATGCACAGTATTCGTTGGTTTAGAAGGTAAGATAGGTTAGCGGGAAGGGGAAAAGAGTGAGTAGTGTCGGTTTACACCTCTTTTAAATTCTTCGATGTTATAAGTGGGTGGGAAAAGATGCGCAGGGAGATTATTCCCCAATACAGCGAGACCGAAAAATTCATTCTCGCGGTAATGGGTAGTGCGTTTGAATGTTATCGAGACGTGAAAGGGGTGCACCACTCTGGAAAGCCGATTAGATCTGATAAATACCTGAACCGAAGGAATCAGGCTGGCTACTTCAGTGGAACATTTACCATTAAAGTATCGGTACAATAAGGATACACACCCCCATATCCCAACAACATCCCAAGGTTCCAATAGAGCTGGATACCTACTGTCCCCTATAGGTTTTATCGCACGACCTTGAAGCTCGCGACCAATTGAAGGTCAATTGGTTGCTCTCCAGATACCTCATCAAGCTAAAATTTATAATGCTCTCCATAACTTAGAAAAGCATTGAACAGATTGGTATGGGCCGGTAATTGGTAGGATTTGTAGCCTCACCTTTTTTGGGAACTGGTTGCACATTGGCAATCTCCCAGGAAATACGAAAAACTCCTGAAATATATGATACGTTAAGGAGATTGCGCAATGGGCGAGCCAGTGTTGAGGCGCACTTTCTCAACACGTGGGCTGAAATGCCATCCGGTTCCGAAGATTTATTCAGGTTGAGGTTTACAAGCACTATTTTAACAGCCCGAGTTCGAAAGTGCATCTCAGGCATAATATGAGACACACCATCGATCACGGGTAGTGGTTGGCTACTCTCAGGAAGAGAGCAGTTTTCAGAAACATTTTGACTAATAAGTTTGCCTTATCAATCCAGTGAGTGAAGATCCCTACCCGTAGGGTATAAAAATTGTCCCTAAATTCGATGCAGTTGTTTTCGAGAAAGAACAAAAAATTTTGTAAATTGTATAACTTGATATTTTTTTCTGTTGCTTATTGGAACGACTCAGGGAGGGGACTGCTTACGGCGAGAAGAGTACAACCATATAAATGTATTGTGAGTCACTGGCCCCACTAGGCATACTTTCAGGCGATACTTAAATTATGATATCGCACTGAGCATTTTTAATTCCGCGTTGTACTTGTTGGTTTAATTCCGCATTGCTGTTTCAAGGGCATTTTGTCGAATGAACGCAGAACGCTGAAGGAGAGGTTTGTTTTCATTAAATATTGCTGGCCGTGGAAATAGTGACCCACTTTCCTGCGCTCAGGTGTTGAGGAGGCCTTTTTCTGCAGTTGTCAGTGTTGTGTTTCAGAGTTTAAGCGTATAAATAAAACTAGACTAGAGCATTAACTTAGATTATTGTAGTAGAGTCTAGTCTGTGAGCTGTAGTGTAGCAATTGGCAAGATAAGTTAAATTAAATAAAAGGGTTAGAAAACTTTAATTAAAATAAGAGTTAGAAAAGATATTCAAGTGGACATTGTGCAATAAAGAGCAAATCAGTTAATAAAGTGAAAGTGTAAAAAGCAATTGGTGTATTTCATTCGACAACTGGAGAAAAATCCAGTCAAAAGGATTTGGCACAGGACAGCTGGCCGACAGGATAACACAACAAATGCATACATTTACGTTACGTACCTGCAGCGAAACTTGGCGAAAAGAAAGAGTCCCCTTGATAGATACATAAATTCCTGGAATATCTGCTTCATTTAATGCAACATTATTTTTAAGCCATGTGATCTTAGGAGCTGGATTTCCAATAGGGGGTTCACAGTATAAGTCTATTTGTGAACCAAGTTCCACTCGCAACGATGTGGGTTCAGTTAGAAACTGCTTACGGATATCTGAAAAATATAGGCAATAAATTTACTATAGGAATAATTACCATGTTCGTTTTGTTTATTTCTAGCTAAATTTTATTTAGCAGTAAAGCTAATAGCTCTATTTATAAAAATTCTTAAAAGGTTTTAGTACCAACAATAGTAAAATTTTTTTTCTATTTACATAACACACGTAACGGCATAATAGCGAAAACCGAATACAGCTCCATATGGTAAATAAGAAAAAACATAAAAAAATTAAAAATAAAAAAATAAACATACAGAACTACAAAAACAGTTTTGCATTTTTCTTTATTCCCTACAACCGAAGGGAGGGATTCACTTTGTTCTTCCGTTTGTAACGCAGAGAAGGAGACGAGATAGATACAGAAAAGTGTATACTGGGTTATACGAATATAAAAAGCCTCCGCTGTTTTTTGCTACTAGAAGCCTATATATCGGACAACACTCACCCGATTGTCTCAAACGAACATGTGTTTAAAAGGCGACATTTTAGCTTACATTTTTTGTGAAGATAGTTTTCTAATTCAGTACTCGTGTAAAAAGTTATATTGATTTGAAGGCACTAAACATCCACCACATAACAGTTTGGAATCATTTGAAAAGAGCAGGCTACAAAAATAAGCTCGATGTTTGCGTGCCACATGATTTAACGCAAAAATTGTTGATTGACCGAATTACCATCAGTGAAATGCTGCTGAAACGCAACGAAATCTAACCATTTTTTAAGCAACTCATTACAGGCGATGAAACATGGGTGAAATACGAGAATATCAAACGCAAGCGAAGGTCAAAGACTGGTGACCCTTTACAAAAGACTTCAACGCCTAGATTATCGGCAAACAAGGTTATGTTAAAAGTTTGGTTGGAATTGAATTCGAAGAGAATTGTCCATTATGAGCTGATGTACCTGACGAAACCATTAATTTGGTCCTGTGCTGTGCACAACTCGAGTTTGAAAGAAGTGTGGTTTTCTTTTAGTTTTTTATTTTGTATATCTTTATTTACAGAAATTTATATTAACACGCTACCACTTAACTTTCAATATTTACAATGTATTTGCTGTTACACTAATTAAGCCGCGAGTCGCCAAGAGCACCGAGTGTCGCTGGATAGACGCCGAAAACTCAACTATCGCTTAAGAAGCAGTCGCTTGCTGCTTATGGTGTTGGCAGCATATCCTAGAGGGAATGCCACCACCACCACTGCAGAACATATTTCGCCGCGAAATATAAGACGGTCACCGAGAACAGACCGATGGTCACGTACTTCCACATTGTTGCAATGTTCTCACGATGCATCGCGCTGGGCCTTATAAACAACCCTCCTACGTCAGCGCTAACGATAGGAGAGCTGCGCCGGCCAGCGCTCGCATGCTGACGCTGCGTCTTTACAATAGACGAAAGCGAGCTCGATGTACTGATGAGTCAAGACGGCGGGTAGCTCGTCTCAAATCGCAGCGCCGACGTTCGTCAGCGTCAGCAATGAGCGCGCCAGGCTACAGCCTGCAGCGAATCAGATGACTGTCGCCGATCGTTATCGTACTCCGCGATGAGTAACAATGTTAGATGCCGGCAATGAAAACCAAACCGAATTTGCGCTAATTTGCGTTCAACGACTCGCGGCTTCGATGCTTGTGGGGACCACCAGGTCCGCCACAGAAGCAATCTAGAAAGAGCGACCAGAATTGGCCCACAGAAAGCGAGTTTTGTTCCACCACGACAATGCGCGGCCACACACTTCTTTGATGACTCGGAACAAATTAACGGAACTTGGTTGGGAAGTTTTGATGCATGCACCGTATATTCCGGACCTTGAACCGTCTGAATACCATTTGTTTCGGTCTCTGCAAAACTCTCTTAATGGTTAAAAATTGGCCGACCAAAGTGCCGCTGAAAAGCACTTGGCCAAGTTTTTCGACGATAAACCACGAAAGTTCTATACCGATGGAATTATGAAGGTACCCGAAGAATGGCAAAATTTTATAGATAATAATGGTCAATATGTACTTGATTAAAATTGATTTTCAATAAAAAAACATTTTTTTACAAAAATGTACCAAAACACCGCGGACACTTTTGATATGACACAATATATTCCTGCTCAGCGTCACCTCCTGAATCGATTTAGCCCTGTCTGTCCGTCTGTCTGTCTTTTGAAATCACGATTACGAAAGAACGAAAAGAGATATCGCAATGATATTTGCCACAAATATTTTGTTATGTAGGGCAGTTTGCGATTGAAAAGGGGCGATACAAATTTTAAAGCACCTCGTTTTAGAAAATGTTATAATGTGAATAACTTATAAGCCGCGCGAAATATTGAGGTTGTGAGGCCGCCCTGTGTTTATGATTGAGAAGTTTTGAGGTCACCCTGTGATCTGCATTCGCACGCGTTCCATTTCGCCGTGCCGCAATGCAGATATCGGTGTCTGCCTCTCCCCACCATGAGGCTGAGAGAGCGGATCCCGTAGTGTAACGGGATCGAATGTTCTAGAAGGTTTTTTTTACATGAACTTCGCATCACGCCATTCTACGGGACCTGCTTAGAGTGCAGAACATGATGGGAGGGAGGGAGACAGCGATGCCTGCATTGTCGGTGGTGAAGCCACAGAAAAATTATACTGAGGAGAGTTGAGTAGAAGATCGAAGTGAAGGCGGTCGCGTGCTGCTGAGTGCGCAAGTGAAAAATGAATAGTTTGCTGAAAATGTGTAAAGCTTCCGCTAAAGTTATTTGCTAATGCATTAAATTAAAATTCGATTTGGTATAAAACCATAAGACTGCAAATTAAATAGAAATAAAAGTATTACTTTGTGACTTGGGATTCTTAATCATCGCCAGCAAACGAAAAACTTCTATATATAAAAACGCATAAAACGATTCTCATCAGGACGTTAGTTTTGTGGTTCATCCTCTGAGCATCTACTGCAGGAGCAGCATATACTTTCAATTTTCTATCATCAATGTGACCAAGTCTTTAGTAGCTGCATCGGAGCAGGGATGTAGCGGAGTTGGTTGGCCAAATGAGGCCACGCAGTCGAGTTGGGAATCTGATTTATAAGAGTCGTGTTGGAGCTGCAGTTCGAATAGCTGGTGTTTTGTGGTACATTTGTCTGTAGAGTTTTCTGTCCACTGTCTGGATGAACATTTCTACTGCTGCAACGGAATACATTGGCATCTTATTTAAGTATTATAATTAATTCTTGTTGATACACTACATTTAAGTGAATTTTGTATCAAATTATTGTAGAGTTTTTTTTTGTCCTTCAATTTTTATATCAGGTTCAATTTTAATTTAGTTTGTATGGGACTCTTTAAAAAAAATATCTATGAATTGGAAACAGGAATATTTAGATAAGCGATTTAGATAGAAACAATATGTAAGGAGATTAGTCACTGTAAGATATCAAATTATTTTAACTGTAATTTCAGTTTACAAGTTATGCACCGATTGCACGTTGCATTTACTAACGAGTACCCTGTTCCGGCCCTGTATTAGATCGACAAAACCGGCTCTTGCTGCTCTCTCCTCTCCGGTGATCGAAAATTGCTGTTGCTTTTGTCGGTACTGATCCGATAATTTTTTCTGCACGCATTTTGCTATGCCGCCTAGTGAAGCGGTACCTCTAATGTTTGTTGTTTTTCTTTCTTTTGGAATTATTGCCCAGCGTGTGCCTGGAGGAGTTGAGTTGAGTCAGTAATCATTGCATTGTAGCAGACGAAAGTAATAAATTGTCACGCCAAATTTAAAGAGTGCATTTTTCTTTTATTGATTGCGAGGAAGGGGAATAAAAAGGCTTATTCTCGCAACATACCCATTAAAACTTGTATAATCCTGTTATGCATTCTAATAAGAATTTTTGTGTAAATTGGAATCGGTATTAATTTTAAGAAATTTTGAATTTTAGATATTTTGCCATGTATAGGTTAGAGTGGGTAATAATTTAGATAGATTGCCACGAGTGAGAAATGCCGTAAAGTGTTTAAGCGCAGTCAATGAATACCTGTCAGAAACATTGTTGATTATGAATTATAACAAAAATTTGCTTGAAAATTGTGTTCACTGAAATCTATCAATTTTTTTTCTTTCCTTTTCTTAATTTTAAATTAAGGAGATATCAATTAGATTCTTAGTAATGAATGAAGTTCCATTTGTTTTCGCTGTTTCTATACAACAAAAATTAAATCATTTTGTAAGTTTTTCTTATGTTTAATATACCGAAATAATGTTATGATTAATAAAATTACTCATTAAGGTACAACTTTTGAGTATCATTATGTATTACTAAATTGACATGGAGTAAACGACCCCCGGGCTGAGCGAACTGCACAAAAGGGGCTGGTGCACAGCAACAACCGCACCAGCCAGGTTGGGGGGTAAAGACAGAGGAAGGAAGAACAACACCTACTCCTCCCCTCTCTCTTTTTCCTTCCACTCCATAATTCGTCTCTGCCCGTCGTCAGGGTATGATTAGGCATTTGTGCTCACCTTCATCCAGAGGCTGTATCGCCTTGGGAAGTCTTGACTTCTATGTTTGCCTTGACTTCGGTTTGTTTGTAACCGGGGTATCCAATCCGCTGTTGGAGTTAAAGAACCCCCCCACTTTCCCTGAGCACGGCCGGATGAGCCAAGCGGCGCTCAACAGCGGGCTTTTTTTTGTTTTGAATTTTTTTTTTATTAAGCATACACCCCCAACGTTACAAAATGGCGCCCAACATGGGGCCCGAACTTCCTTGGCATGCTAGAGCAGTTGAGATCCTGAAGAGGGTTTCTCTCTTGCTCGCAGTTCTGGTATGCTGACGAAGTGTTCCACAAGCCACGTTGGACGTTACAAAATGGCGCCCAACGTGGGGCCGGATTCTGGTCCCACTCTGCCCACTCTACAATTTTTTTTTGTCTGTCCGAGTTCTACCGAGTTTCAGTACAGTGGAGCAAAAGACTCAGTAGTGACGGTAAATTTTTTTTTTGTAATTAAATTAATTAACTTTTAGTTTTCTCGTGGTTTCTAAATTGATTCTCGCTGGATTTACGCTATTGAAATTTTTTTGGTTCGATGCGTACCGCTGAATCATTACTTCTTGCGATTGTTTGATTTTCGAGTCATTCCGCAGAATAGGTGATTCTCGCTGGATTTACACGATTGAATTTTTAGGTTCGATCCGTACCGCTGAATCATTTCTTCTTGCGATTGCTTGACTTTCTAGTCATTCCGCAGAAGAAGAAATCATTAATGTTAATACTTTTTTTTTGAGAATTTTTTTTTAATATAACTCACTTTAAATTCAGTAATTCTCTTGGTTCGAGACCTTGCCAAGTGGGAGCTTTCTCGGTCGCGCAACTCGCCAAAGATACTCGCTTGACCAACCATATATTGTTGTGAATTTTGTTAATATTGAGGCCTTGTCCAATTGGTGATTTCCCTTAATGGTTAATAATCGTTAGTGACTCGTTGGATGACGCCCAATTAAATTTTTTTTGTAGTTTAGCCCCTGAATTCTTATGTTTTCTCTAGTGGTCGCTACTGAGGACCCTGACGGAGGACATGGATGATGATGGGCGTGGCTACGGCCTTTGTCGCCTTGATGAAATGGGTGGAAGTATGCGGGTCGCTTGGATGAGGGGATCGCTGCTCTGTAACTTAATTCCTAAAATTTCAATTTGGTGTGCTGGCTGAATTACCTATACGCATCTTTTGTTGTAATAACTTTTAACGAATTATTTAATTTTTTTTAAGATTTATTAGTCTATATAATATAACTAAAGTTTATCTTCTTCTCATAAATGTTTTTTTGCTTTGAGTTTTGGCAAACCACCTGGAGTTTTGGTTTCCAGCTACTTGATTAACGACAAAGTTCTATTTTATTTTATTTTTTTTTTTGCTATGGATTCCCAATGAGCAAGCTTAATGAGGTCACTGTTAAGGATGCCTATCAACTGTCAAATATAGATGGCATCTTGTGTAGACTACCTCCTGTGAACTTCATTTCGAAAGTGGATTTGAAGGACGCATTTTGGCAGATTGGCCTTGAAAATACGTCCAAGGAGAAGAACGCCTTTACGGTACCCAACCGACCTCACTATCAATTTACACGAATGCCTTTCGGGTTGTGCAACGCAGCCCAGACCATGTGTAGGCTCACGGATCGCGTGATTCCCTATACGTTGAAATCCAGAGTATTCGTGTATCTTGACGACCTGCTGATTATGTCAAGCTCGTTCGACGAGCATTTGGTTCATCTGGCAGAAGTGGCGAGGTGTTTACGCAAAGCCGGTCTGACCATTAACGTGTCGAAAAGCGTATTTTGTTTGTCTGAAGTGAGCTACTTAGGTTATGTAGTTGGTAACGGCACATTACGTACTAACCCTGATAATGTCAAAGCAATCAGGGAATATCCTACTCCGAAAACAACCAAACAAGTGCGCCGATTTCTAGGTATGGTGGGATGGTACCGCAAGTTCATTCTAAATTTCTCGACGGTCACGTTCCATCTGACCGAGTTGCTGACGAAGAGCAAAAATTTCGTGTGGGGACCTCTGGCTCAACAGGCCTTTGACACCATCAAACAGCTTCTTACAGAAGCTCCGTTCCTGATCCACCCTGATTACTCCAAACCATTCATTGTACAGTGTGACGCCAGTCAACTGGGGATTGGAGCTGTATTGGCGCAATGCGACAAAGACGGACACGAACGACCTATCGCGTATATGTCGCAAAAATTGCCCGGTGGTCATTAAAATTACAAGGTTTTGACTTCATCATCGAACACCGAAAAGGTGCAGCAAATGTCGTGGCGGACGCGCTGTCGAGGTCGATGGAAGACGATTCCCTGGGGGAGTTGTCGTCCCTTGGGCTCGACGGCGAGCCGGCCATCGATCTGGCGTCTCCGGCCTTCAACTCGGCTGAGTACAATAAATTGAAGGAGCAGTTCGCTGGCGAAAAATATCCAGACTTTCAAGTGGTGGATGGCTACCTTTACCACCGCAACGAATTCTCCACTGGTGATGACAATGTTGACGATCTAGGGTGGAAGTTGTATGTTCCGTTGGAGCTTCGAGATACAGTAATCCGAGCTGCTCACGATATCCCTATGTCCCGGCCCATGCCGGAATGGCTAAAACATTGGAAAAGATTCGTCGTCATCTGTATTGGCCTGGCCTTAGAGCGCAAGTGTGCAAGTATATTGCAAATTGCGAGTTATGCCGCACCTCAAAAGTGCCCACTCGAATATTGCGCCCTAACATGGAGCGTTGGAAGTTACCGAACGCCCGTTCCAACGCTTGTATATGGATCTCATAGGTCCATTTCCTCGAACAAAGCGCGGGAATGTTGGTATTCTTATTGTAATGGATCACTTTTCCAAGTTTACATTCCTGAAGCCGCTGCGTAAGTTTACTAACACTCCCATCCTGGAATTTCTCCAGGACCACATTTTTTACTGCTTCGGCGTACCACAGACCATTATGACTGACAATGGACGTCAGTTCATAAGTAAAGACATGGCCAAGTTTTTTGATAATTTTGGAGTTAATGACTGCCGTGTATTCCCCTCAGGCTAACGCCTCAGGGTTAATCGATCGATTGTCGAAGCTCTCCGCTCTTATCTGAGATCAGACCAGAGGCTATGGGACGAATATCTCAGTAGCATCAACTGTGCGCTAAGAAACAGTCTCCACCAATCAATTGGCTATGCGCCTTACTGCGGAAAAGTAAACGACGGCTCAGTTAGAAGGAATCGCTCCGATGAGCGAGAGAAAATTCACGAGTCGGTGAGAAAACGGATACAGAACGCTCTTACGAAAAACACCCGAACATATAACCTCAGGTCGAGGGTTCGGTCTTTCAAGGTTGGTCAAAAGGTGACCCGCCGAAATTTTCCACTTAGTAATCAGGCAACCCACTTCTGCCCTAAGTTAGCACCAACAGGTGTACCGGCTAGAGTGGTCGAAGTGTTGGGGAACTCCTGTTATCGGCATTCGCACGCGTTCCATTTCGCCGTGCCGCAATGCAGATATCGGTGTCTGCCTCTCCCCACCATGAGGCTGAGAGAGCGGATCCCGTAGTGTAACGGGATCGAATGTTCTAGAAGGTTTTTTTTACATGAACTTCGCATCACGCCATTCTACGGGACCTGCTTAGAGTGCAGAACATGATGGGAGGGAGACAGCGATGCCTGCATTGTCGGTGGTGAAGCCACAGAAAAATTATACTGAGGAGAGTTGAGTAGAAGATCGAAGTGAAGGCGGTCGCGTGCTGCTGAGTGCGCAAGTGAAAAATGAATAGTTTGTTGAAAATGTGTAAAGCTTCCGCTAAAGTTATTTGCTAATGCATTAAATTAAAATTCGATTTGGTATAAAACCATAAGACTGCAAATTAAATAGAAATAAAAGTATTACTTTGTGACTTGGGATTCTTAATCATCGCCAGCAAACGAAAAACTTCTATATATAAAAACGCGTAAAACGATTCTCATCAGGACGTTAGTTTTGTGGTTCATCCTCTGAGCATCTACTGCAGGAGCAGCATATACTTTCAATTTTCTATCATCAATGTGACCAAGTCTTTAGTAGCTGCATCGGAGCAGGGATGTAGCGGAGTTGGTTGGCCAAATGAGGCCACGCAGTCGAGTTGGGAATCTGATTTATAAGAGTCGTGTTGGAGCTGCAGTTCGAATAGCTGGTGTTTTGTGGTACATTTGTCTGTAGAGTTTTCTGTCCACTGTCTGGATGAACATTTCTACTGCTGCAACGGAATACATTGGCATTTTATTTAAGTATTATAATTAATTCTTGTTGATACACTACATTTAAGTGAATTTTGTATCAAATTATTGTAGAGTTTTTTTTTGTCCTTCAATTTTTATATCAGGTTCAATTTTAATTTAGTTTGTATGGGACTCTTTAAAAAAAATATCTATGAATTGGAAACAGGAATATTTAGATAAGCGATTTAGATAGAAACAATATGTAAGGAGATTAGTCACTGTAAGATATCAAATTATTTTAACTGTAATTTCAGTTTACAAGTTATGCACCGATTGCACGTTGCATTTACTAACGAGTACCCTGTTCCGGCCCTGTATTAGATCGACAAAACCGGCTCTTGCTGCTCTCTCCTCTCCGGTGATCGAAAATTGCTGTTGCTTTTGTCGGTACTGATCCGATAATTTTTTCTGCACGCATTTTGCTATGCCGCCTAGTGAAGCGGTACCTCTAATGTTTGTTGTTTTTCTTTCTTTTGGAATTATTGCCCAGCGTGTGCCTGGAGGAGTTGAGTTGAGTCAGTAATCATTGCATTGTAGCAGACGAAAGTAATAAATTGTCACGCCAAATTTAAAGAGTGCATTTTTCTTTTATTGATTGCGAGGAAGGGGAATAAAAAGGCTTATTCCCGCAACATACCCATTAAAACTTGTATAATCCTGTTATGCATTCTAATAAGAATTTTTGTGTAAATTGGAATCGGTATTAATTTTAAGAAATTTTGAATTTTAGATATTTTGCCATGTATAGGTTAGAGTGGGTAATAATTTAGATAGATTGCCACGAGTGAGAAATTCCGTAAAGTGTTTAAGCGCAGTCAATGAATACCTGTCAGAAACATTGTTGATTATGAATTATAACCAAAATTTGCTTGAAAATTGTGTTCACTGAAATCTATCAATTTTTTTTCTTTCCTTTTCTTAATTTTAAATTAAGGAGATATCAATTAAATTCTTAGTAATGAATGAAGTTCCATTTGTTTTCGCTGTTTCTATACAACAAAAATTAAATCATTTTGTAAGTTTTTCTTATGTTTAATATACCGAAATAATGTTATGATTAATAAAATTACTCATTAAGGTACAACTTTTGAGTATCATTATGTATTACTAAATTGACATGGAGTAAACGACCCCCGGGCTGAGCGAACTGCACAAAAGGGGCTGGTGCACAGCAACAACCGCACCAGCCAGGTTGGGGGGTAAAGACAGAGGAAGGAAGAACAACACCTACTCCTCCCCTCTCTCTTTTTCCTTCCACTCCATAATTCGTCTCTGCCCGTCGTCAGGGTATGATTAGGCATTTGTGCTCACCTTCATCCAGAGGCTGTATCGCCTTGGGAAGTCTTGACTTCTATGTTTGCCTTGACTTCGGTTTGTTTGTAACCGGGGTATCCAATCCGCTGTTGGAGTTAAAGAACCCCCCCACTTTCCCTGAGCACGGCCGGATGAGCCAAGCGGCGCTCAACAGCGGGCTTTTTTTTGTTTTGAATTTTTTTTTTATTAAGCATACACCCCCAACGTTACAAAATGGCGCCCAACATGGGGCCCGAACTTCCTTGGCATGCTAGAGCAGTTGAGATCCTGAAGAGGGTTTCTCTCTTGCTCGCAGTTCTGGTATGCTGACGAAGTGTTCCACAAGCCACGTTGGACGTTACAAAATGGCGCCCAACGTGGGGCCGGATTCTGGTCCCACTCTGCCCACTCTACAATTTTTTTTTGTCTGTCCGAGTTCTACCGAGTTTCAGTACAGTGGAGCAAAAGACTCAGTAGTGACGGTAAATTTTTTTTTGTAATTAAATTAATTAACTTTTAGTTTTCTCGTGGTTTCTAAATTGATTCTCGCTGGATTTACGCTATTGAAATTTTTTTGGTTCGATGCGTACCGCTGAATCATTACTTCTTGCGATTGTTTGATTTTCGAGTCATTCCGCAGAATAGGTGATTCTCGCTGGATTTACACGATTGAATTTTTAGGTTCGATCCGTACCGCTGAATCATTTCTTCTTGCGATTGCTTGACTTTCTAGTCATTCCGCAGAAGAAGAAATCATTAATGTTAATACTTTTTTTTTGAGAATTTTTTTTTAATATAACTCACTTTAAATTCAGTAATTATCTTGGTTCGAGACCTTGCCAAGTGGGAGCTTTCTCGGTCGCGCAACTCGCCAAAGATACTCGCTTGACCAACCATATATTGTTGTGAATTTTGTTAATATTGAGGCCTTGTCCAATTGGTGATTTCCCTTAATGGTTAATAATCGTTAGTGACTCGTTGGATGACGCCCAATTAAATTTTTTTTGTAGTTTAGCCCCTGAATTCTTATGTTTTCTCTAGTGGTCGCTACTGAGGACCCTGACGGAGGACATGGATGATGATGGGCGTGGCTACGGCCTTTGTCGCCTTGATGAAATGGGTGGAAGTATGCGGGTCGCTTGGATGAGGGGATCGCTGCTCTGTAACTTAATTCCTAAAATTTCAATTTGGTGTGCTGGCTGAATTACCTATACGCATCTTTTGTTGTAATAACTTTTAACGAATTATTTAATTTTTTTTAAGATTTATTAGTCTATATAATATAACTAAAGTTTATCTTCTTCTCATAAATGTTTTTTTGCTTTGAGTTTTGGCAAACCACCTGGAGTTTTGGTTTCCAGCTACTTGATTAACGACAAAGTTCTATTTTATTTTATTTTTTTTTTTTGCTATGGATTCCCAATGAGCAAGCTTAATGAGGTCACTGTTAAGGATGCCTATCAACTGTCAAATATAGATGGCATCTTGTGTAGACTACCTCCTGTGAACTTCATTTCGAAAGTGGATTTGAAGGACGCATTTTGGCAGATTGGCCTTGAAAATACGTCCAAGGAGAAGAACGCCTTTACGGTACCCAACCGACCTCACTATCAATTTACACGAATGCCTTTCGGGTTGTGCAACGCAGCCCAGACCATGTGTAGGCTCACGGATCGCGTGATTCCCTATACGTTGAAATCCAGAGTATTCGTGTATCTTGACGACCTGCTGATTATGTCAAGCTCGTTCGACGAGCATTTGGTTCATCTGGCAGAAGTGGCGAGGTGTTTACGCAAAGCCGGTCTGACCATTAACGTGTCGAAAAGCGTATTTTGTTTGTCTGAAGTGAGCTACTTAGGTTATGTAGTTGGTAACGGCACATTACGTACTAACCCTGATAATGTCAAAGCAATCAGGGAATATCCTACTCCGAAAACAACCAAACAAGTGCGCCGATTTCTAGGTATGGTGGGATGGTACCGCAAGTTCATTCTAAATTTCTCGACGGTCACGTTCCATCTGACCGAGTTGCTGACGAAGAGCAAAAATATCGTGTGGGGACCTCTGGCTCAACAGGCCTTTGACACCATCAAACAGCTTCTTACAGAAGCTCCGTTCCTGATCCACCCTGATTACTCCAAACCATTCATTGTACAGTGTGACGCCAGTCAACTGGGGATTGGAGCTGTATTGGCGCAATGCGACAAAGACGGACACGAACGACCTATCGCGTATATGTCGCAAAAATTGCCCGGTGGTCATTAAAATTACAAGGTTTTGACTTCATCATCGAACACCGAAAAGGTGCAGCAAATGTCGTGGCGGACGCGCTGTCGAGGTCGATGGAAGACGATTCCCTGGGGGAGTTGTCGTCCCTTGGGCTCGACGGCGAGCCGGCCATCGATCTGGCGTCTCCGGCCTTCAACTCGGCTGAGTACAATAAATTGAAGGAGCAGTTCGCTGGCGAAAAATATCCAGACTTTCAAGTGGTGGATGGCTACCTTTACCACCGCAACGAATTCTCCACTGGTGATGACAATGTTGACGATCTAGGGTGGAAGTTGTATGTTCCGTTGGAGCTTCGAGATACAGTAATCCGAGCTGCTCACGATATCCCTATGTCCCGGCCCATGCCGGAATGGCTAAAACATTGGAAAAGATTCGTCGTCATCTGTATTGGCCTGGCCTTAGAGCGCAAGTGTGCAAGTATATTGCAAATTGCGAGTTATGCCGCACCTCAAAAGTGCCCACTCGAATATTGCGCCCTAACATGGAGCGTTGGAAGTTACCGAACGCCCGTTCCAACGCTTGTATATGGATCTCATAGGTCCATTTCCTCGAACAAAGCGCGGGAATGTTGGTATTCTTATTGTAATGGATCACTTTTCCAAGTTTACATTCCTGAAGCCGCTGCGTAAGTTTACTAACACTCCCATCCTGGAATTTCTCCAGGACCACATTTTTTACTGCTTCGGCGTACCACAGACCATTATGACTGACAATGGACGTCAGTTCATAAGTAAAGACATGGCCAAGTTTTTTGATAATTTTGGAGTTAATGACTGCCGTGTATTCCCCTCAGGCTAACGCCTCAGGGTTAATCGATCGATTGTCGAAGCTCTCCGCTCTTATCTGAGATCAGACCAGAGGCTATGGGACGAATATCTCAGTAGCATCAACTGTGCGCTAAGAAACAGTCTCCACCAATCAATTGGCTATGCGCCTTACTGCGGAAAAGTAAACGACGGCTCAGTTAGAAGGAATCGCTCCGATGAGCGAGAGAAAATTCACGAGTCGGTGAGAAAACGGATACAGAACGCTCTTACGAAAAACACCCGAACATATAACCTCAGGTCGAGGGTTCGGTCTTTCAAGGTTGGTCAAAAGGTGACCCGCCGAAATTTTCCACTTAGTAATCAGGCAACCCACTTCTGCCCTAAGTTAGCACCAACAGGTGTACCGGCTAGAGTGGTCGAAGTGTTGGGGAACTCCTGTTATCGGCATTCGCACGCGTTCCATTTCGCCGTGCCGCAATGCAGATATCGGTGTCTGCCTCTCCCCACCATGAGGCTGAGAGAGCGGATCCCGTAGTGTAACGGGATCGAATGTTCTAGAAGGTTTTTTTTACATGAACTTCGCATCACGCCATTCTACGGGACCTGCTTAGAGTGCAGAACATGATGGGAGGGAGGGAGACAGCGATGCCTGCATTGTCGGTGGTGAAGCCACAGAAAAATTATACTGAGGAGACTTGAGTAGAAGATCGAAGTGAAGGCGGTCGCGTGCTGCTGAGTGCGCAAGTGAAAAATGAATAGTTTGTTGAAAATGTGTAAAGCTTCCGCTAAAGTTATTTGCTAATGCATTAAATTAAAATTCGATTTGGTATAAAACCATAAGACTGCAAATTAAATAGAAATAAAAGTATTACTTTGTGACTTGGGATTCTTAATCATCGCCAGCAAACGAAAAACTTCTATATATAAAAACGCGTAAAACGATTCTCATCAGGACGTTAGTTTTGTGGTTCATCCTCTGAGCATCTACTGCAGGAGCAGCATATACTTTCAATTTTCTATCATCAATGTGACCAAGTCTTTAGTAGCTGCATCGGAGCAGGGATGTAGCGGAGTTGGTTGGCCAAATGAGGCCACGCAGTCGAGTTGGGAATCTGATTTATAAGAGTCGTGTTGGAGCTGCAGTTCGAATAGCTGGTGTTTTGTGGTACATTTGTCTGTAGAGTTTTCTGTCCACTGTCTGGATGAACATTTCTACTGCTGCAACGGAATACATTGGCATTTTATTTAAGTATTATAATTAATTCTTGTTGATACACTACATTTAAGTGAATTTTGTATCAAATTATTGTAGAGTTTTTTTTTGTCCTTCAATTTTTATATCAGGTTCAATTTTAATTTAGTTTGTATGGGACTCTTTAAAAAAAATATCTATGAATTGGAAACAGGAATATTTAGATAAGCGATTTAGATAGAAACAATATGTAAGGAGATTAGTCACTGTAAGATATCAAATTATTTTAACTGTAATTTCAGTTTACAAGTTATGCACCGATTGCACGTTGCATTTACTAACGAGTACCCTGTTCCGGCCCTGTATTAGATCGACAAAACCGGCTCTTGCTGCTCTCTCCTCTCCGGTGATCGAAAATTGCTGTTGCTTTTGTCGGTACTGATCCGATAATTTTTTCTGCACGCATTTTGCTATGCCGCCTAGTGAAGCGGTACCTCTAATGTTTGTTGTTTTTCTTTCTTTTGGAATTATTGCCCAGCGTGTGCCTGGAGGAGTTGAGTTGAGTCAGTAATCATTGCATTGTAGCAGACGAAAGTAATAAATTGTCACGCCAAATTTAAAGAGTGCATTTTTCTTTTATTGATTGCGAGGAAGGGGAATAAAAAGGCTTATTCCCGCAACATACCCATTAAAACTTGTATAATCCTGTTATGCATTCTAATAAGAATTTTTGTGTAAATTGGAATCGGTATTAATTTTAAGAAATTTTGAATTTTAGATATTTTGCCATGTATAGGTTAGAGTGGGTAATAATTTAGATAGATTGCCACGAGTGAGAAATTCCGTAAAGTGTTTAAGCGCAGTCAATGAATACCTGTCAGAAACATTGTTGATTATGAATTATAACAAAAATTTGCTTGAAAATTGTGTTCACTGAAATCTATCAATTTTTTTTCTTTCCTTTTCTTAATTTTAAATTAAGGAGATATCAATTAAATTCTTAGTAATGAATGAAGTTCCATTTGTTTTCGCTGTTTCTATACAACAAAAATTAAATCATTTTGTAAGTTTTTCTTATGTTTAATATACCGAAATAATGTTATGATTAATAAAATTACTCATTAAGGTACAACTTTTGAGTATCATTATGTATTACTAAATTGACATGGAGTAAACGACCCCCGGGCTGAGCGAACTGCACAAAAGGGGCTGGTGCACAGCAACAATCGCACCAGCCAGGTTGGGGGGTAAAGACAGAGGAAGGAAGAACAACACCTACTCCTCCCCTCTCTCTTTTTCCTTCCACTCCATAATTCGTCTCTGCCCGTCGTCAGGGTATGATTAGGCATTTGTGCTCACCTTCATCCAGAGGCTGTATCGCCTTGGGAAGTCTTGACTTCTATGTTTGCCTTGACTTCGGTTTGTTTGTAACCGGGGTATCCAATCCGCTGTTGGAGTTAAAGAAAACCCCCCCTTCCCTGAGCACGGCCGGATGAGCCAAGCGGCGCTCAACAGCGGGCTTTTTTTTGTTTTGAATTTTTTTTTTATTAAGCATACACCCCCAACGTTACAAAATGGCGCCCAACATGGGGCCCGAACTTCCTTGGCATGCTAGAGCAGTTGAGATCCTGAAGAGGGTTTCTCTCTTGCTCGCAGTTCTGGTATGCTGACGAAGTGTTCCACAAGCCACGTTGGACGTTACAAAATGGCGCCCAACGTGGGGCCGGATTCTGGTCCCACTCTGCCCACTCTACAATTTTTTTTTGTCTGTCCGAGTTCTACCGAGTTTCAGTACAGTGGAGCAAAAGACTCAGTAGTGACGGTAAATTTTTTTTTGTAATTAAATTAATTAACTTTTAGTTTTCTCGTGGTTTCTAAATTGATTCTCGCTGGATTTACGCTATTGAAATTTTTTTGGTTCGATGCGTACCGCTGAATCATTACTTCTTGCGATTGTTTGATTTTCGAGTCATTCCGCAGAATAGGTGATTCTCGCTGGATTTACACGATTGAATTTTTAGGTTCGATCCGTACCGCTGAATCATTTCTTCTTGCGATTGCTTGACTTTCTAGTCATTCCGCAGAAGAAGAAATCATTAATGTTAATATTTTTTTTTTGAGATTTTTTTTTAATATAACTCACTTTAAATTCAGTAATTCTCTTGGTTCGAGACCTTGCCAAGTGGGAGCTTTCTCGGTCGCGCAACTCGCCAAAGATACTCGCTTGACCAACCATATATTGTTGTGAATTTTGTTAATATTGAGGCCTTGTCCAATTGGTGATTTCCCTTAATGGTTAATAATCGTTAGTGACTCGTTGGATGACGCCCAATTAAATTTTTTTTGTAGTTTAGCCCCTGAATTCTTATGTTTTCTCTAGTGGTCGCTACTGAGGACCCTGACGGAGGACATGGATGATGATGGGCGTGGCTACGGCCTTTGTCGCCTTGATGAAATGGGTGGAAGTATGCGGGTCGCTTGGATGAGGGGATCGCTGCTCTGTAACTTAATTCCTAAAATTTCAATTTGGTGTGCTGGCTGAATTACCTATACGCATCTTTTGTTGTAATAACTTTTAACGAATTATTTAATTTTTTTTAAGATTTATTAGTCTATATAATATAACTAAAGTTTATCTTCTTCTCATAAATGTTTTTTTGCTTTGAGTTTTGGCAAACCACCTGGAGTTTTGGTTTCCAGCTACTTGATTAACGACAAAGTTCTATTTTATTTTATTTTTTTTTTTTGCTATGGATTCCCAATGAGCAAGCTTAATGAGGTCACTGTTAAGGATGCCTATCAACTGTCAAATATAGATGGCATCTTGTGTAGACTACCTCCTGTGAACTTCATTTCGAAAGTGGATTTGAAGGACGCATTTTGGCAGATTGGCCTTGAAAATACGTCCAAGGAGAAGAACGCCTTTACGGTACCCAACCGACCTCACTATCAATTTACACGAATGCCTTTCGGGTTGTGCAGCGCAGCCCAGACCATGTGTAGGCTCACGGATCGCGTGATTCCCTATACGTTGAAATCCAGAGTATTCGTGTATCTTGACGACCTGCTGATTATGTCAAGCTCGTTCGACGAGCATTTGGTTCATCTGGCAGAAGTGGCGAGGTGTTTACGCAAAGCCGGTCTGACCATTAACGTGTCGAAAAGCGTATTTTGTTTGTCTGAAGTGAGCTACTTAGGTTATGTAGTTGGTAACGGCACATTACGTACTGACCCTGATAATGTCAAAGCAATCAGGGAATATCCTACTCCGAAAACAACCAAACAAGTGCGCCGATTTCTATGTATGGTGGGATGGTACCGCAAGTTCATTCTAAATTTCTCCACGGTCACGTTCCATCTGACCGAGTTGCTGACGAAGAGCAAAAATTTCGTGTGGAGACCTCTGGCTCAACAGGCCTTTGACACCATCAAACAGCTTCTTACAGAAGCTCCGTTCCTGATCCACCCTGATTACTCCAAACCATTCATTGTACAGTGTGACGCCAGTCAACTGGGGATTGGAGCTGTATTGGTGCAATGCGACAAAGACGGACACGAACGACCTATCGCGTATATGTCGCAAAAATTGCCCGGTGGTCATTAAAATTACAAGGTTTTGACTTCATCATCGAACACCGAAAAGGTGCAGCAAATGTCGTGGCGGACGCGCTGTCGAGGTCGATGGAAGACGATTCCCTGGGGGAGTTGTCGTCCCTTGGGCTCGACGGCGAGCCGGCCATCGATCTGGCGTCTCCGGCCTTCAACTCGGCTGAGTACAATAAATTGAAGGAGCAGTTCGCTGGCGAAAAATATCCAGACTTTCAAGTGGTGGATGGCTACCTTTACCACCGCAACGAATTCTCCACTGGTGATGACAATGTTGACGATCTAGGGTGGAAGTTGTATGTTCCGTTGGAGCTTCGAGATACAGTAATCCGAGCTGCTCACGATATCCCTATGTCCCGGCCCATGCCGGAATGGCTAAAACATTGGAAAAGATTCGTCGTCATCTGTATTGGCCTGGCCTTAGAGCGCAAGTGTGCAAGTATATTGCAAATTGCGAGTTATGCCGCACCTCAAAAGTGCCCACTCGAATATTGCGCCCTAACATGGAGCGTTGGAAGTTACCGAACGCCCGTTCCAACGCTTGTATATGGATCTCATAGGTCCATTTCCTCGAACAAAGCGCGGGAATGTTGGTATTCTTATTGTAATGGATCACTTTTCCAAGTTTACATTCCTGAAGCCGCTGCGTAAGTTTACTAACACTCCCATCCTGGAATTTCTCCAGGACCACATTTTTTACTGCTTCGGCGTACCACAGACCATTATGACTGACAATGGACGTCAGTTCATAAGTAAAGACATGGCCAAGTTTTTTGATAATTTTGGAGTTAATGACTGCCGTGTATTCCCCTCAGGCTAACGCCTCAGGGTTAATCGATCGATTGTCGAAGCTCTCCGCTCTTATCTGAGATCAGACCAGAGGCTATGGGACGAATATCTCAGTAGCATCAACTGTGCGCTAAGAAACAGTCTCCACCAATCAATTGGCTATGCGCCTTACTGCGGAAAAGTAAACGACGGCTCAGTTAGAAGGAATCGCTCCGATGAGCGAGAGAAAATTCACGAGTCGGTGAGAAAACGGATACAGGACGCTCTTACGAAAAACACCCGAACATATAACCTCAGGTCGAGGGTTCGGTCTTTCAAGGTTGGTCAAAAGGTGACCCGCCGAAATTTTCCACTTAGTAATCAGGCAACCCACTTCTGCCCTAAGTTAGCACCAACAGGTGTACCGGCTAGAGTGGTCGAAGTGTTGGGGAACTCCTGTTATCGGCTAGAAACCTTGAAGGGCACCCCGATGGGGGTTTTTCACGCCAAAGATATGTGGTAGTGGCTGAGGTACAACCTGGTTGGTGGCCTTTTCCAGCTGTTGTTCCGCCTCAAAGTGATGAACACCACCTGTTTTGTGTGGCCGCCCTGTGTTTATGATTGAGACGTTTTGAGGTCACCCTGTGATCTGCATTCGCACGCGTTCCATTTCGCCGTGCCGCAATGCAGATATCGGTGTCTGCCTCTCCCCACCATGAGGCTGAGAGAGCGGATCCCGTAGTGTAACGGGATCGAATGTTCTAGAAGGTTTTTTTTACATGAACTTTGCATCACGCCATTCTACGGGACCTGCTTAGAGTGCAGAACATGATGGGAGGGAGGGAGACAGCGATGCCTGCATTGTCGGTGGCGAAGCCACAGAAAAATTATACTGAGGAGAGTTGAGTAGAAGATCGAAGTGAAGGCGGTCGCGTGCTGCTGAGTGCGCAAGTGAAAAATGAATAGTTTGTTGAAAATGTGTAAAGCTTCCGCTAAAGTTATTTGCTAATGCATTAAATTAAAATTCGATTTGGTATAAAACCATAAGACTGCAAATTAAATAGAAATAAAAGTATTACTTTGTGACTTGGGATTCTTAATCATCGCCAGCAAACGAAAAACTTCCATATATAAAAACGCATAAAACGATTCTCATCAGGACGTTAGTTTTGTGGTTCATCCTCTGAGCATCTACTGCAGGAGCAGCATATACTTTCAATTTTCTATCATCAATGTGACCAAGTCTTTAGTAGCTGCATCGGAGCAGGGATGTAGCGGAGTTGGTTGGCCAAATGAGGCCACGCAGTCGAGTTGGGAATCTGATTTATAAGAGTCGTGTTGGAGCTGCAGTTCGAATAGCTGGTGTTTTGTGGTACATTTGTCTGTAGAGTTTTCTGTCCACTGTCTGGATGAACATTTCTACTGCTGCAACGGAATACATTGGCATTTTATTTAAGTATTATAATTAACTCTTGTCGATACACTACATTTAAGTGAATTTTGTATCAAATTATTGTAGAGTTTTTTTTTTGTCCTTCAATTTTTATATCAGGTTCAATTTTAATTTAGTTTGTATGGGACTCTTTAAAAAAAATATCTATGAATTGGAAACAGGAATATTTAGATAAGCGATTTAGATAGAAACAATATGTAAGGAGATTAGTCACTGTAAGATATCAAATTATTTTAACTGTAATTTCAGTTTACAAGTTATGCACCGATTGCACGTTGCATTTACTAACGAGTACCCTGTTCCGGCCCTGTATTAGATCGACAAAACCGGCTCTTGCTGCTCTCTCCTCTCCGGTGATCGAAAATTGCTGTTGCTTTTGTCGGTACTGATCCGATAATTTTTTCTGCACGCATTTTGCTATGCCGCCTAGTGAAGCGGTACCTCTAATGTTTGTTGTTTTTCTTTCTTTTGGAATTATTGCCCAGCGTGTGCCTGGAGGAGTTGAGTTGAGTCAGTAATCATTGCATTGTAGCAGACGAAAGTAATAAATTGTCACGCCAAATTTAAAGAGTGCATTTTTCTTTTATTGATTGCGAGGAAGGGGAATAAAAAGGCTTATTCCCGCAACATACCCATTAAAACTTGTATAATCCTGTTATGCATTCTAATAAGAATTTTTGTGTAAATTGGAATCGGTATTAATTTTAAGAAATTTTGAATTTTAGATATTTTGCCATGTATAGGTTAGAGTGGGTAATAATTTAGATAGATTGCCACGAGTGAGAAATTCCGTAAAGTGTTTAAGCGCAGTCAATGAATACCTGTCAGAAACATTGTTGATTATGAATTATAACAAAAATTTGCTTGAAAATTGTGTTCACTGAAATCTATCAATTTTTTTTCTTTCCTTTTCTTAATTTTAAATTAAGGAGATATCAATTAAATTCTTAGTAATGAATGAAGTTCCATTTGTTTTCGCTGTTTCTATACAACAAAAATTAAATCATTTTGTAAGTTTTTCTTATGTTTAATATACCGAAATAATGTTATGATTAATAAAATTACTCATTAAGATACAACTTTTGAGTATCATTATGTATTACTAAATTGACATGGAGTAAGCGACCCCCCGGGCTGAGCGAACTGCACAAAAGGGGCTGGTGCACAGCAACAACCGCACCAGCCAGGTTGGGGGGTAAAGACAGGGGGAGGAAAAACAACACCTACTCCTCCCCTCTCCTTTTTTCCTTCCACTCCATAATTCGTCTCTGCCCGTCGTCAGGGTATGATTAGGCATTTGTGCTCACCTTCATCCAGAGGCTGTATCGCCTTGGGAAGTCTTGACTTCTATGTTTGCCTTGACTTCGGTTTGTTTGTAACCGGGGTATCCAATCCGCTGTTGGAGTTAAAGAACCCCCCCACTTTCCCTGAGCACGGCCGGATGAGCCAAGCGGCGCTCAACAGCGGGCTTTTTTTTGTTTTGAATTTTTTTTTTATTAAGCATACACCCCCAACGTTACAAAATGGCGCCCAACATGGGGCCCGAACTTCCTTGGCATGCTAGAGCAGTTGAGATCCTGAAGAGGGTTTCTCTCTTGCTCGCAGTTCTGGTATGCTGACGAAGTGTTCCACAAGCCACGTTGGACGTTACAAAATGGCGCCCAACGTGGGGCCGGATTCTGGTCCCACTCTGCCCACTCTACAATTTTTTTTTGTCTGTCCGAGTTCTACCGAGTTTCAGTACAGTGGAGCAAAAGACTCAGTAGTGACGGTAAATTTTTTTTTGTAATTAAATTAATTAACTTTTAGTTTTCTCGTGGTTTCTAAATTGATTCTCGCTGGATTTACGCTATTGAAATTTTTTTGGTTCGATGCGTACCGCTGAATCATTACTTCTTGCGATTGTTTGATTTTCGAGTCATTCCGCAGAATAGGTGATTCTCGCTGGATTTACACGATTGAATTTTTAGGTTCGATCCGTACCGCTGAATCATTTCTTCTTGCGATTGCTTGACTTTCTAGTCATTCCGCAGAAGAAGAAATCATTAATGTTAATACTTTTTTTTTGAGAATTTTTTTTTAATATAACTCACTTTAAATTCAGTAATTCTCTTGGTTCGAGACCTTGCCAAGTGGGAGCTTTCTCGGTCGCGCAACTCGCCAAAGATACTCGCTTGACCAACCATATATTGTTGTGAATTTTGTTAATATTGAGGCCTTGTCCAATTGGTGATTTCCCTTAATGGTTAATAATCGTTAGTGACTCGTTGGATGACGCCCAATAAAATTTTTTTTGTAGTTTAGCCCCTGAATTCTTATGTTTTCTCTAGTGGTCGCTACTGAGGACCCTGACGGAGGACATGGATGATGATGGGCGTGGCTACGGCCTTTGTCGCCTTGATGAAATGGGTGGAAGTATGCGGGTCGCTTGGATGAGGGGATCGCTGCTCTGTAACTTAATTCCTAAAATTTCAATTTGGTGTGCTGGCTGAATTACCTATACGCATCTTTTGTTGTAATAACTTTTAACGAATT
The DNA here is from genome assembly GCA_922984085.1 of Sicus ferrugineus. Taxonomy (NCBI): domain Eukaryota; kingdom Metazoa; phylum Arthropoda; class Insecta; order Diptera; family Conopidae; genus Sicus; species Sicus ferrugineus. Next base: position 21,236,534 of record OV277348.1, on the reverse strand, counting down.
ATTTAATTTTTTTTTAAGATTTATTAGTCTATATAATATAACTAAAGTTTATCTTCTTCTCATAAATGTTTTTTTGCTTTGAGTTTTGGCAAACCACCTGGAGTTTTGGTTTCCAGCTACTTGATTAACGACAAAGTTCTATTTTATTTTATTTTTTTTTTTGCTATGGATTCCCAATGAGCAAGCTTAATGAGGTCACTGTTAAGGATGCCTATCAACTGCCACATATAGATGGCATCTTGAGTAGACTACCTCCTGTGAACTTCATTTCGAAAGTGGATTTGAAAGACGCATTTTGGCAGATTTGAAAATACGTCCAAGGAGAAGAACGCCTTTACGGTACCCAACCGACCTCACTATCAATTTACACGAATGCCTTTCGGGTTGTGCAACGCAGCCCAGACCATGTGTAGGCTCACGGATCGCGTGATTCCCTATACGTTGAAATCCAGACTATTCGTGTATCTTGACGACCTGCTGATTATGTCAAGCTCGTTCGACGAGCATTTGGTTCATCTGGCAGAAGTGGCGAGGTGTTTACGCAAAGCCGGTCTGACCATTAACGTGTCGAAAAGCGTATTTTGTTTGTCTGAAGTGAGCTACTTAGGTTATGTAGTTGGTAACGGCACATTACGTACTGACCCTGATAATGTCAAAGCAATCAGGGAATATCCTACTCCGAAAACAACCAAACAAGTGCGCCGATTTCTAGGTACGGTGGGATGGTACCGCAAGTTCATTCTAAATTTCTCGACGGTCACGTTCCATCTGACCGAGTTGCTGACGAAGAGCAAAAATTTCGTGTGGGGACCTCTGGCTCAACAGGCCTTTGACACCATCAAACAGCTTCTTACAGAAGCTCCGTTCCTGATCCACCCTGATTACTCCAAACCATTCATTGTACAGTGTGACGCCAGTCAACTGGGGATTGGAGCTGTATTGGCGCAATGCGACAAAGACGGACACGAACGACCTATCGCGTATATGTCGCAAAAATTGCCCGGTGGTCATTAAAATTACAAGGTTTTGACTTCATCATCGAACACCGAAAAGGTGCAGCAAATGTCGTGGCGGACGCGCTGTCGAGGTCGATGGAAGACGATTCCCTGGGGGAGTTGTCGTCCCTTGGGCTCGACGGCGAGCCGGCCATCGATCTGGCGTCTCCGGCCTTCAACTCGGCTGAGTACAATAAATTGAAGAAGCAGTTCGCTGGCGAAAAATATCCAGACTTTCAAGTGGTGGATGGCTACCTTTACCACCGCACCGAATTCTCCACTGGTGATGACAATGTTGACGATCTAGGGTGGAAGTTGTATGTTCCGTTGGAGCTTCGAGATACAGTAATCCGAGCTGCTCACGATATCCCTATGTCCCGGCCCATGCCGGAATGGCTAAAACATTGGAAAAGATTCGTCGTCATCTGTATTGGCCTGGCCTTAGAGCGCAAGTGTGCAAGTATATTGCAAATTGCGAGTTATGCCGCACCTCAAAAGTGCCCACTCGAATATTGCGCCCTAACATGGAGCGTTGGAAGTTACCGAACGCCCGTTCCAACGCTTGTATATGGATCTCATAGGTCCATTTCCTCGAACAAAGCGCGGGAATGTTGATATTCTTATTGTAATGGATCACTTTTCCAAGTTTACATTCCTGAAGTCGCTGCGTAAGTTTACTACCACTCCCATCCTGGAATTTCTCCAGGACCACATTTTTTACTGCTTCGGCGTACCACAGACCATTATGACTGACAATGGACGTCAGTTCATAAGTAAAGACATGGCCAAGTTTTTTGATAATTTTGGAGTTAATGACTGCCGTGTATTCCCTTCAGGCTAACGCCTCAGAGAGGGTTAATCGATCGATTAACGAAGCTCTCCGCTCTTATCTGAGATCAGACCAGAGGCTATGGGACGAATATCTCAGTAGCATCAACTGTGCGCTAAGAAACAGTCTCCACCAATCAATTGGCTATGCGTCTTACTGCGGAAAAGTAAACGACGGCTCAGTTAGAAGGAATCGCTCCGATGAGCGAGAGAAAATTCACGAGTCGGTGAGAAAACGGATACAGGACGCTCTTACGAAAAACACCCGAACATATAACCTCAGGTCGAGGGTTCGGTCTTTCAAGGTTGGTCAAAAGGTGACCCGCCGAAATTTTCCACTTAGTAATCAGGCAACCCACTTCTGCCCTAAGTTAGCACCAACAGGTGTACCGGCTAGAGTGGTCGAAGTGTTGGGGAACTCCTGTTATCGGCTAGAAACCTTGAAGGGCACCCCGATGGGGGTTTTTCACGCCAAAGATATGTGGTAGTGGCTGAGGTACAACCTGGTTGGTGGCCTTTTCCAGCTGTTGTTCCGCCTCAAAGTGATGAACACCACCTGTTTTGTGTGGCCGCCCTGTGTTTATGATTGAGACGTTTTGAGGTCACCCTGTGATCTGCATTCGCACGCGTTCCATTTCGCCGTGCCGCAATGCAGATATCGGTGTCTGCCTCTCCCCACCATGAGGCTGAGAGAGCGGATCCCGTAGTGTAACGGGATCGAATGTTCTAGAAGGTTTTTTTTACATGAACTTCGCATCACGCCATTCTACGGGACCTGCTTAGAGTGCAGAACATGATGGGAGGGAGGGAGACAGCGATGCCTGCATTGTCGGTGGCGAAGCCACAGAAAAATTATACTGAGGAGAGTTGAGTAGAAGATCGAAGTGAAGGCGATCGCGTGCTGCTGAGTGCGCAAGTGAAAAATGAATAGTTTGTTGAAAATGTGTAAAGCTTCCGCTAAAGTTATTTGCTAATGCATTAAATTAAAATTCGATTTGGTATAAAACCATAAGACTGCAAATTAAATAGAAATAAAAGTATTACTTTGTGACTTGGGATTCTTAATCATCGCCAGCAAACGAAAAACTTCCATATATTGATTATATAAAAGCGCATAAAACGATTCTCATCAGGACGTTAGTTTTGTGGTTCATCCTCTGAGCATCTACTGCAGGAGCAGCATATACTTTCAATTTTCTATCATCAATGTGACCAAGTCTTTAGTAGCTGCATCGGAGCAGGGATGTAGCGGAGTTGGTTGGCCAAATGAGGCCACGCAGTCGAGTTGGGAATCTGATTTATAAGAGTCGTGTTGGAGCTACAGTTCGAATAGCTGGTGTTTTGTGGTACATTTGTCTGTAGAGTTTTCTGTCCACTGTCTGGATGAACATTTCTACTGCTGCAACGGAATACATTGGCATTTTATTTAAGTATTATAATTAATTCTAGTCGATACACTACATTTAAGTGAATTTTGTACCAAATTATTGTAGAGTTTTTTTTGTCCTTCAATTTTTATATCAGGTTCAATTTTAATTTAGTTTGTATGGGACTCTTTAAAAAAAATATCTATGAATTGGAAACAGGAATATTTAGATAAGCGATTTAGATAGAAACAATATGTAAGGAGATTAGTCACTGTAAGATATCAAATTATTTTAACTGTAATTTCAGTTTACAAGTTATGCACCGATTGCATGTTGCATTTACGAACGAGTACCAATTAAAACTTGTATAATCCTGTTATGCATTCTAATAAGAATTTTTGTGTAAATTGGAATCGGTATTAATTTTAAGAAATTTTGAATTTTAGATATTTTGCCATGTATAAGTTAGAGTGGGTAATAACTTAGATAGATTGCCACGAGTAAGAAATTCCGTAAAGTGTTTAAGCGCAGTCAATGAATACCTGTCAGAAACATTGTTGATTATGAATTATAACCAAAATTTGCTTGAAAATTGTGTTCACTGAAATCTATTAATTTTTTTTCTTTCCTTTTCTTAATTTTAAATTAAGGAGATATCAATTAAATTCTTAGTAATGAATGAAGTTCCATTTGTTTTCGCTGTTTCTATACAACAAAAATTAAATCATTTTGTAAGTTTTTCTTATGTTTAATATACCGAAATAATGTTATGATTAATAAAATTACTCATTAAGATACAACTTTTGAGTATCATTATGTATTACTAAATTGACATGGAGTAAGCGACCCCCCGGGCTGAGCGAACTGCACAAAAGGGGCTGGTGCACAGCAACAACCGCACCAGCCAGGTTGGGGGGTAAAGACAGGGGGAGGAAAAACAACACCTACTCCTCCCCTCTCTTTTTTTCCTTCCACTCCATAATTCGTCTCTGCCCGTCGTCAGGGTATGATTAGGCATTTGTGCTCACCTTCATCCAGAGGCTGTATCGCCTTGGTAAGTCTTGACTTCTATGTCGGTTTGTTTGTAACCGGGGTATCCAATCCGCTGTTGGGGTTAAAGAACCCCCCCCACTTTCCCTGAGCACGGCAAAATGAGCCAAGCGGCGCTCAACAGCGGGCTTTTTTTGTTTTGAATTTTTTTTTTATTAAGCATACACCCCCAACGTTACAAAATGGCGCCCAACGTGGGGCCCGAACTTCCTTGGCATGCTAGAGCAGTTGAGATCCTGAAGAGGGTTTCTCTCTTGCTCGCAGTTCTGGTATGCTGACGAAGTGTTCCACAAGCCACGTTGGACGTTACAAAATGGCGCCCAACGTGGGGCCCGAACTTCCTTGGCATACTAGAGCAGTTGAGATCCTGGAGATGAACGTGAAGAGGGTTTCTCCCTTGCTCGCAGTTCTGGTATGCTGACGAAGTGTTCCACAAGCCACGTTGGACGTTACAAAATGGCGCCCAAAGTGGGGCCGAATTCTGGTCCCACTCTGCCCACTCTACAATTTTTTTTGTCTGTCCGATTTCTACCGGGTTTCAGTACAGTGGAGCATAAGATTCAGTAGTGACGGTAAATTTTTTTTTTTTTAATTAAATTAATTAACTTTTGGTTTTCTCGTGGTTTCTAAATTGATTCTCGCTGGATTTACACTATTGAAATTTTTTTGGTTCGATGGTACCGCTGAATCATTACTTCTTGCGATTGTTTGATTTTCGAGTCATTCCGCAGAAGAGGTGATTCTCGCTGGATTTACACGATTGAATTTTTAAGTTCGATGCGTACCGCTGAATCATTTCTTCTTGCGATTGCTTGACTTTCTAGTCATTCCGCAGAAGAAGAAATCTAATTAATATTTTTAATATTTCTATATTTTTTTTGAGAATTTTTTTTTTAATATAACTCACTTTAAATTCAGTAATTCTCTTGGCTCGAGACCTTGCCAAGTGGGAGCTTTCTCGGTCGCGCAACTCGCCAAAGATACTCGCTTGACCAACCATATATTGTTGTGAATTTTGTTAATATTGAGGCCTTGTCCAATTGGTGATTTCCCTTAATGGTTAATAATCGTTAGTGACTCGTTGGATGACGCCCAATTAAATTTTTTTTGTAGTTTAGCCCCTGAATTCTTATGTTTTCTCTAGTGGTCGCTACTGAGGACCCTGACGGAGGACATGGATGATGATGGGCGTGGCTACGGCCTTTGTCGCCTTGATGGAATGAGTGGAAGCATGCGGGTCGCTTGGATGAGGGGATCGCTGCTCTATAACTTAATTCCTAAAATTTCAATTTGGTGTGCTGGCTGAATTACCTATACGCATCTTTTGTTGTAATAACTTTTAACGAATTATTTAATTTTTTTTAAGATGTATTAGTCTATATAATATAACTAAAGTTTATCTTCTTCTCATAAATGTTTTTTTGCTTTGAGTTTTGGCAAACCACCTGGAGTTTTGGTTTCCAGCTACTTGATTAACGACAAAGTTCTATTTTATTTTATTTTTTTTTTTTTGCTATGGAAGCAGGAGCCAATAATACGGGGCGGGATGCACCGGAATGCGGTATTTGTCGGCGCGAACTTTTCTCTGGGGTACAATTATCCAGAACCGTTTGTCAACACGAGTTTCATAAACCGTGTTTAGAGGCATGGCATCAATCTTACTCCACCTGTCTGACTTGTAATACTAGGATTTTCGGGTTGTCAACACATGATGGTCCAATTGGATGGCTGCCGTGAACGACATCCGTACTCCCCCTGTCAGCATAACACTGACACGAAGCGCTCACATGTCGCTCGTAGATCAGGACACTCCTACAGCAGACCTGTTAGGGTTTACTTCTCCGGGTAACTCTCCCTCACCTAGGGTAACGGAGGCCTCCATAAAGGAAATGTTATCTCAGGCCGTTCAGCGAGTGAAGGAGGAGTTGTCGACGGTGATTGCCGCCGAGTGTAGGGATGCGTTAGGGAACGCACGTCGTTCGCTTGCGATGACACCCTCCAACAACTTAGCCATTCCTAATGCTCCTACAGCCGCCGTCAACACCCGCCCAACTAACTCAAATCCGACAACTGATCACCACGGTAATACAGCGAGTGCAGCACCATTAGCTCCGCGACCATTTGTTCACCGAGGAAACTCAGACAGACTTTCCTCGCTCATCTCTGGGTGGCGATTAAAATTTACGGGAGACGCTGGAGGAATGAACGTCGATGAGTTCATTTATCGCGTAAATGCCCTGACGTCTCAATGTCTGAATAACGATTTCTCATCTCTCTGTCAACATGCTCATTTGCTCTTCGGAGGAAAGGCAGAAGACTGGTTCTGGCGACATTATCGCCAAGTAAGCCGATTGGCTTGGCCTGCCGTATACGACAAACTTCGCATCAAATTCCGAAATTACTTGACAGATTACGAGTTGAGCGAAAACATTCGTAGACGGAAACAAAGATAGGGTGAGAAGTTTGACGTTTTTCTAGATGATGTGCTTTCGATGAATGATCGATTGGGAGCGCCGTTGAGCGACCCTACACTGTTGGAAATCCTGACGCATAACCTGACCCCAGTTTAGCGACATGAGTTATTACATGTTCGGATATTTGATTTAAACGATTTAAGGCGCGAGTGCCATAGGCACGAAAACTTTATGAGGGAAGGTTATTCGACCCCGTCACGATTTGGCCCAGGTAGGCGACAGTTGGCCGTAGTGGAATCGGACGGCTGGGAGGATGGTTTGGCGGTGCATGACGCGCCACAAGACCTGTGCGCGTTGACAGACCGGCAAAACTCGAAGTGTTGGAACTATGATGCAGAGGGCCACCAATTCCAAGATTGCGAAGTATTACCTCGTAGAATCTTTTGTTATGGCTGTGGGGCGCTAAACATTTATAGACCGAATTTCCCAACCTGTCTTTCTCGATAGGAAAACTCGAGAGCGGGAGCTCAAGCAAGGACGACCGGAGCCTTCCCGCATCACTTTCGTCCGCACCACCAACATTAACCTCAGTAACTCCGATTATTACTATTGCTCAACGACCGCCTAACTCACAACGTCCTGGTTCGCCTTGTCCATTGACCGGGCCTCCTCCCAGTCGCGAGCTTGTGCCGTATCACATTCGACTCGCCAAATATCAGCGTAGACGAGCTGAAATTTTCTCCACGAAATTACGACGTAAACGTAAAACCTTACGTCTTCGTAGCTTTTGGAACCAAGTAAAGCGTTTTCGGAAAATGGTGATTTCCTCGTTAGTATCCAAACCTCACGACTCACGGCCGTATATTAATTTGTCGTTAAATGGCAACATATATTTAGCGTTGTTAGACAGTGGTGCGAATGTGAGCGTAATAGGAAGCACCTTAGCTGAGGCAGTTCTAAAGGAGTCTAGTTCGTTTGAGAAGTTTACCTGGAAGATAAAAACAGCTGATGGACAAGTAAAATTCGTGGCAGGTTACTTTTCTGCGTTAGTGCATTTTAATGACCGCGCAAAGACTTTTAAATTTTTAATTATTCCGTCCATTAAGTCCGATGTGATTTGTGGGATCGACTTTTGGGAAGAAATTGACCTACAAATTTACCTACAATGTTTAAGAGCATCTGAGATCGCGTCTCTCGAAAGAGATGTTCCGAATATGGTGACATTGACGGATGCTCAGAACAAACGGTTGAATAGTCTCGTCCAGTCGTTCCCATCCTCGGAACGGGAGGGACTGGGAAAAACCACTTTGGTCGAGCACGTGATTGACACGGGAGTGGCCAGACCCATAAAACAACGGTACTATCCAATCTCGCCTGCTCGGGAAAAACTGCTCTGTGAAGAGTTGGATCGAACGTTGTCGATGGGCGTGATAGAGGAGGCAAGCGGATCAGCTTAGTCGTCGCCTGGGGTTTTGATAGTCAAGCCTGGTAAAGTGCGTTTTTGTCTGGATTCCCAATGAGCAAGCTTAATGAGGTCACTGTTAAGGATGCCTATCCACTGCCAAATATAGATGGCATCTTGAGTAGACTACCTTCGGTGAACTTCATTTCGAAAGTGGATTTGAAGGACGCATTTTGGCAGATTTGCCTTGAAAAGACCTCCAAGGAGAAGACCGCCTTTACGGTACCCAACCAACCTCACTATCAATTTACACGAATGCCTTTCGGGTTGTGCAACGCACCCCAGACCATGTGTAGGCTCATGGATCGCGTGATTCCCTATACGTTGAAATTCAGAGTATTCGTGTATCTTGACGACCTGCTGATTATGTCAAGCTCGTTCGACGAGCATTTGGTTCATCTGGCAGAAGTGGCGAGGTGTTTACACAAAGCCGGTCTGACCATTAACGTGACGAAAAGCGTATTTTGTTTGTCTGAAGTGAGCTACTTAGGTTATGTAGTTGGTAACGGCACATTACGTACTGACCCTGATAAAGTCAAAGCAATCAGGGAATATCCTACTCCGAAAACAACCAAACGCCGCTTTCTGGGTATTCAGATCAGGGGAGGAACTTTGAGTCTGATATATTTCAAGAAATGCGATCATTGTTGGTTATCAAGAAATAGGTACAATCCACTGCGCCAATTGTGCCTTTGATTCTAAAAGTAAAAGTTAGTAAAATCTATAATGAGCGAAAATTAATCATATGGAAAATTTCTATGAACTTATATATGAAATTTCTATATATCCGGGAAAGACTTTTCTGGCTCACAATAATAATATAACGATAGTTGTGACCAACACAATAATAATATAACTGCATATAATCATGTGATGAAAATAAATAATATTATTGCTAATGATTTGTCGGAAAGGCAATTTAAGGGACTGATGAAAGATATTCATGCACCATACGAAAATCTACGTATAATCACGTTCGTTGACTTAGCCGAGATTTATCCTTGGGAAGATTTGTTCAATGCTTAAATGAGATATGTCTATTTCTATATGATAAAAAAAGAATTTCAGGAGTTAACTGATACAAATTGGTCGCTTCAATTAAGGTTCCTGACTGACTTCACTATTCTATTTGGTCATATTTGTTGCAGTTAAAAGATACTGAATATTCAGAAAATGCGTACCTAGCTTTTCCGTATTTGAAACATTTTCCGTATTTGAAACTTTTAAAACATTTTTCGGTAGATAATTAATATGTTTCAAAATGAAAATGGTGGAAGAGAACCCCAGGAAGTTTTTGCGCAATTTACCACGGACAAAGAAATCTTTTGCAATCGGTTCCACGATGCAAAATCATCACGAAAATTAAAAACTTAATAAAATTAAAGTTAAAACTAAATAAAGTTAAAGAAATTAAAAATTTTATAAAGTTCTCCCGGTATACCGATAAACTCATTTCTAATTGTAATTTTCACGATTTTACCTGCTTCAATTTCGATGATTTTGAAAGTTAATTACTTGAATAATAAATCATTGAGTATTTATGATGAGGTATTTATGATGAGGTATTGAAAGTTTGGCAAAATCTTCCTAATCAGTACTAATTTTTAAAAATATTAGCAATAGCTGAATTAACAGTATATCCTTCATCATATTATTGTGAGTGCCTATTTTCACAGATTGTTGTTTTAACAGAATCTAGTAACAGAATAACCAGAGATAATGCTGAAGCCTGTGTTTCACTAAAAGGAAGGAAATATATACCGAATACAGACCACTTAGCATCAAAATATATACAAAAAATTTCAACTACAGAAGCGAATACAAAAAAATAATATTTTAGTCTGATTTTCATGTATTCATGTGTTCCTTTCTTAACCCTTTTTAGCTTTTTGAAACATTTCTGTAACAAACCAATTAAACATACTGTGACGAATTTACAATCGAGGTTTCGCAAAACTACTGGAAACCATCCAAATGCTTTAATCGCGACATCTACATGTCACCTAGCGCAAGAGAGAAAGAGATAGATAGATAGTTCCACAACCTTCCACAGCATTGCAAGACGACATCTAGCGCGAGATAGATCAAATGGAGAGATTGACATGTTGCTAGATAATTCCAGGACATTCCACAGCATTGCAAGGCGACATCTAGCGCGAGAAAGATCAAAAGGAGAGATCGACAATTTGCTAGTTCCAGAACCTTCCACAGCAGTATCAGCTGGTGTATAAATAGCCCGCAGGACGTCTTAATTAATTAATTCGAGTTTGGTTCTTGAACGAATCGACCATCGACAATGAATATCGACCATCTTGTAAGCAAAGTGTCAAGTAATAAGTGTTAAGAAGTGCAATCAGAAAAGAATAAATTTGTGAAATTAAAAACAACAAATCTTTTGAGTTTTATTGGGTTATTCATAATCCAGAGATCGAACCTAGGAGAGTCGTAACCGAAAATCTAAAGTAAAGTTTGTTTAACTGAGAATACTCCAGCTGAGGGAAGAGCTGGAGGCTAAAGGTTTGCCTGTGACATGGTGTAAGGCAGATCTTCAAGCACGGTTGCGTGAAGCAATGGAGAGTGAGGGCAACGATTTTGAAGGACATGAGTTCTGTCATAATGCAGCAGGAGCTTCATCTAAAGTCTAGGAGCAGTTGGTAGAGCCGCAGCCAGCTCCAGCATTTGACATGAATGTGCTTTTAGCGGCAATGGCATAAGACGCTTCACAACTGCAGGACCAACTATCGCGCATAGAAGGGAATTCTTCCATATTGCAGGCGAGGCAGGATAAAATGGAGGATGAATTACACACACTGGAATCTAGACTAGAATCAGAAATACTGCGGATGGATGGTCATGTGCGAGAAATACAGTCCAGTGGACCAGTTACAGCTGTTAGGGCAACGAATGTACAAGCGCCAACGTTTGACGGAACTGTACCGCTTAAAATTTTTAAACTACAGTTCGAGACCACAGCACAAGCCAATCACTGGACTACGGCAAAGAAAGTAGTAGCTTTGGTAGTATCATTGAAAGGCTCCGCCGTTGAAGTTTTGCAAACAGTTCCTGAAATTGAACGTGGTAATTATGACGCGTTAATAGCAGCGATTGAACGACGATATGGTAGCGACCATAGAAAACAAGTATTCCAAATGGAACTGATGAATCGTTACCAAAAAGCTAACGGGTCGCTGCAAGAATATGTAACGGAGATAGAGCGGCTCACGCATTTGGCCAACGCAGATGCACCAGCGGAAGTAAATGAATTACTTAAAATTCAGGCGTTTATGAATGGAATACGAGATGCGATTGAACGACGATATGGTAGCGACCATAGAAAACAAGTGTTCCAAATGGAACTGATGAATCGTTACCAAAAAGCTAACGGGTCGTTGCAAGAATATGCAACGGAGATAGAGCGGCTCACGCATTTGGCCAACGCAGATGCACCAGCGGAAGTAAATGAATTACTTAAAATTCAGGCGTTTATGAATGGAATACGAGATGCAGATACCAAACGTGCAGTCTATTCCATGCTAAAAAAGACGTTTGCGGAAACAGTGTCATTTGCTTTGACGCAGGAAACAGCATGCATTTTAAGCAATCAAGCACATAACGTTGAGCCGCTGATTGGTTGCAAACTACGAACAGCTACGGGGGAGGAAGCTGCAATTTCCGGAAAATTGGTATGCAAGGTTCAGATTGGAACGCTTAAACTATATCTGAAGAAAAGAATGCTGACGTGCCAGAACATGGAGATACCCCTAAGTACCATCAGCAGATTCCACCAAAGTCCGAAGCAGTACTTTGTGCATGTATAGAGGGAACCTGTGGAGCAAGCAAGCTGTGGGTAGTAAAGGCATCAGAAAGGACTGCGAATATATTGGTTGGACGAACCTTGGTACAAACGGGAAATAATAAGCGGATTATTATTCGAGTGATGAATGAGTTCAGGTCACCGATCACTTTGGAGAAAGGAGCGTTAGTAGGACAATCCCAAGCTGTGGAAGGCGTGGTTAAATTGGCAATCCTTCCCAGGATTGCACAAACGAGGTTCTCAATGAAGGCACGAAATCTCCTATCATCGTGGGTACCTGGTTCTATGAGGTGAGCGGGCCAGAAAGGTTGAAAGTAAAACGGCTAATAGAAAAGTATAGCTCAATATTCGCCAACGATGTCAATAAATTTTAAGAACTGCCATCGTGCAATATCGAATAGACACTGGCTATGCAAGTCCGATTCGGCAAGCTCCACGCAGAGCTTGCACTGGAAAAACGGGAAGATGCGGGGCAGACAATAGACAAAATATAAAAAGGTGGAGTTATTGAACTATCAATCACTAAAAAGGACAGCTACCCACTGCCACGAATAGACGACAGCTTGGACACATTATCCTGTGCGAAATGGTTTTCATCGCTAGATTTGCAAAGTGGTTATTGGCAAGTGGAGATCGAGGAATCCGATCGCGAAAAAAACTACTTTTAGCATCGGGGATGGATTGTGGCAATTCTTCGTGATGCCATTTGGATTATGCAAAGCTCCGGCAACTTTTGAGAGTTTAATGGAACACGTACTAAAAGGGCTTCAGTGGAAAACATGTTTGGTGTATCTTGATGACATTATCGTCATAGGCCAGCGTTTTGATGACCACCTCAAAAACTTAGAAGATGTCTTTCGACGAATTGCTTCTGCTGGTTTACGGTTATATCCATTGAAATGCGATTTATTTAAAACCGAAGTAACTTATTTGGGCCACAAAATAACTACTAAAGAAATTCACACTAATAAAAACAAAATAAAATCGGTAAGATATTGGCCTCGACCCACGAATTTTCATGAAATGCGAAGCTTCCTTGGACTCTGTACATATTACCGACGCTTTGTACCCGGATTTGATAATGTTGCAAGGAGTTTGCATAATTTGACAAAGAAAAACTACAAATTTGTGTGCAAAGACGAGGAAGAGAATGCCTTTCAGCAGTTGAAGGAATGGGAATCCAGCGCTTTAAGGAAAAGTGAACTGAAGAATGCGGACTTGGTTAAGGTCATGAAAGCGAAAGAAACGGATTGAAGACCAACCAAGGAAGAAATGGCATCAGAAAGTCCGTTGGCAAAAGCGTATTGGGCGCAATGGAATATCTTGAAATTGATAAACGGACTTCTGCATCGTTCATGGGAAAGTGAAGATGGTAAACACACTCGCGATTTGGTTGTCCTACCAAAGTCTAGAATAAAAGCTGTATTAGAAGAGTTCCACAATGGACCAAATGGAGTGCGTTTCGGCGTCACGAAAACTCTGAAAAAGATTAAACAACGGTTTGATTGTGTGAATTGTCAAGAGTCAGTTGCTGAATGGATTAAGAACTGCGCGCAATGCATGGCAGCTAAGGGTCCGAAAGTAAGAAACAGATGATAGTTGCAGCAGTACAATGCGGGAGCACCATTTGAACGCGTTGCAATGGATGTAGCTGGTCCTACATTTTCCTACTAGCTCTGTGAAGAGTTGGATCGAATGAAAACTGATCGAAAAAAAACTGCTCTGTGAAGAGTTGGATCGAATGTTGTCGATGGGCGTGATAGAGGAGGTAAGCGGATCAGCTTAGTCGTCGCCTGGGGTTTTGATAGTCAAGCCTGGTAAAGTGCGTTTTTGTCTGGATTCCCAATGAGCAAGCTTAATGAGGTCACTGTTAAGGATGCCTATCCACTGCCAAATATAGATGGCATCTTGAGTAGTCTACCTTCGGTGAACTTCATTTCGAAAGTGGATTTGAAGGACGCATTTTGGCAGATTTGCCTTGAAAAGACCTCCAAGGAGAAGACCGCCTTTACGGTACCCAACCGACCTCACTATCAATTTACACGAATGCCTTTCGGGTTGTGCAACGCACCCCAGACCATGTGTAGGCTCATGGATCGCGTGATTCCCTATACGTTGAAATCCAGAGTTTTCGTGTATCTTGACGACCTGCTGATTATGTCAAGCTCGTTCGACGAGCATTTGGTTCATCTGGCAGAAGTGGCGAGGTGTTTGCGCAAAGCCGGTCTGACCATTAACGTGACGAGAAGCGTATTTTGTTTGTCTGAAGTGAGCTACTTAGGTTATGTAGTTGGTAACGCCACATTATGTACTGACCCTGATAAAGTCAAAGCAATCAGGGAATATCCTACTCCGAAAACAACCAAACAAGTGCGCCGCTTACTGGGTATTCAGATCAGGGGAGGAACTTTGAGTCTGATATATTTCAAGAAATGCGATCATTGTTGGTTGTCAAGAAATAGGTACAATCCACTGCGCCAATTGTGCCTTTGATTCTAAAAGTAAAAGTTAGTAAAATCTATAATGAGCGAAAATTAATCATATGGAAAATTTCTATGAACTTATATATGAAATTTCTATATATCCGGGAAAGACTTTTCTGGCTCACAATAATAATATAACGATAGTTGTGACCAACACAATAATAATATAACTGCATATAATCATGTGATGAAAATAAATAATATTATTGCTAATGATTTGTCGGAAAGGCAATTTAAGGGACTGATGAAAGATATTCATGCACCATACGAAAATTTACGTATAATCACGTTCGTTGACTTAGCCGAGATTTATCCTTGGGAAGATTTGTTCAATGCTTAAATGAGATATGTCTATTTCTATATGATAAAAAAAGAATTTCAGGAGTTAACTGATACAAATTGGTCGCTTCAATTAAGGTTCCTGACTGACTTCACTATTCTATTTGGTCATATTTGTTGCAGTTAAAAGATACTGAATATTCAGAAAATGCGTACCTAGCTTTTCCGTATTTGAAACATTTTCCGTATTTGAAACTTTTAAAACATTTTTCGGTAGATAATTAATATGTTTCAAAATGAAAATGGTGGAAGAGAACCCCAGGAAGTTTTTGCGCAATTTACCACGGACAAAGAAATCTTTTGCAATCGGTTCCACGATGCAAAATCATCACGAAAATTAAAAACTTAATAAAATTAAAGTTAAAACTAAATAAAGTTAAAGAAATTAAAAATTTTATAAAGTTCTCCCGGTATACCGATAAACTCATTTCTAATTGTAATTTTCACGATTTTACCTGCTTCAATTTCGATGATTTTGAAAGTTAATTACTTGAATAATAAATCATTGAGTATTTATGATGAGGTATTTATGATGAGGTATTGAAAGTTTGGCAAAATCTTCCTAATCAGTACTAATTTTTAAAAATATTAGCAATAGCTGAATTAACAGTATATCCTTCATCATATTATTGTGAGTGCCTATTTTCACAGATTGTTGTTTTAACAGAATCTAGTAACAGAATAACCAGAGATAATGCTGAAGCCTGTGTTTCACTAAAAGGAAGGAAATATATACCGAATACAGACCACTTAGCATCAAAATATATACAAAAAATTTCAACTACAGAAGCGAATACAAAAAAATAATATTTTAGTCTGATTTTCATGTATTCATGTGTTCCTTTCTTAACCCTTTTTAGCTTTTTGAAACATTTCTGTAACAAACCAATTAAACATACTGTGACGAATTTACAATCGAGGTTTCGCAAAACTACTGGAAACCATCCAAATGCTTTAATCGCGACATCTACATGTCACCTAGCGCAAGAGAGAAAGAGATAGATAGATAGTTCCACAACCTTCCACAGCATTGCAAGACGACATCTAGCGCGAGATAGATCAAATGGAGAGATTGACATGTTGCTAGATAATTCCAGGACATTCCACAGCATTGCAAGGCGACATCTAGCGCGAGAAAGATCAAAAGGAGAGATCGACAATTTGCTAGTTCCAGAACCTTCCACAGCAGTATCAGCTGGTGTATAAATAGCCCGCAGGACGTCTTAATTAATTAATTCGAGTTTGGTTCTTGAACGAATCGACCATCGACAATGAATATCGACCATCTTGTAAGCAAAGTGTCAAGTAATAAGTGTTAAGAAGTGCAATCAGAAAAGAATAAATTTGTGAAATTAAAAACAACAAATCTTTTGAGTTTTATTGGGTTATTCATAATCCAGAGATCGAACCTAGGAGAGTCGTAACCGAAAATCTAAAGTAAAGTTTGTTTAACTGAGAATACTCCAGCTGAGGGAAGAGCTGGAGGCTAAAGGTTTGCCTGTGACATGGTGTAAGGCAGATCTTCAAGCACGGTTGCGTGAAGCAATGGAGAGTGAGGGCAACGATTTTGAAGGACATGAGTTCTGTCATAATGCAGCAGGAGCTTCATCTAAAGTCTAGGAGCAGTTGGTAGAGCCGCAGCCAGCTCCAGCATTTGACATGAATGTGCTTTTAGCGGCAATGGCATAAGACGCTTCACAACTGCAGGACCAACTATCGCGCATAGAAGGGAATTCTTCCATATTGCAGGCGAGGCAGGATAAAATGGAGGATGAATTACACACACTGGAATCTAGACTAGAATCAGAAATACTGCGGATGGATGGTCATGTGCGAGAAATACAGTCCAGTGGACCAGTTACAGCTGTTAGGGCAACGAATGTACAAGCGCCAACGTTTGACGGAACTGTACCGCTTAAAATTTTTAAACTACAGTTCGAGACCACAGCACAAGCCAATCACTGGACTACGGCAAAGAAAGTAGTAGCTTTGGTAGTATCATTGAAAGGCTCCGCCGTTGAAGTTTTGCAAACAGTTCCTGAAATTGAACGTGGTAATTATGACGCGTTAATAGCAGCGATTGAACGACGATATGGTAGCGACCATAGAAAACAAGTATTCCAAATGGAACTGATGAATCGTTACCAAAAAGCTAACGGGTCGCTGCAAGAATATGTAACGGAGATAGAGCGGCTCACGCATTTGGCCAACGCAGATGCACCAGCGGAAGTAAATGAATTACTTAAAATTCAGGCGTTTATGAATGGAATACGAGATGCGATTGAACGACGATATGGTAGCGACCATAGAAAACAAGTGTTCCAAATGGAACTGATGAATCGTTACCAAAAAGCTAACGGGTCGTTGCAAGAATATGCAACGGAGATAGAGCGGCTCACGCATTTGGCCAACGCAGATGCACCAGCGGAAGTAAATGAATTACTTAAAATTCAGGCGTTTATGAATGGAATACGAGATGCAGATACCAAACGTGCAGTCTATTCCATGCTAAAAAAGACGTTTGCGGAAACAGTGTCATTTGCTTTGACGCAGGAAACAGCATGCATTTTAAGCAATCAAGCACATAACGTTGAGCCGCTGATTGGTTGCAAACTACGAACAGCTACGGGGGAGGAAGCTGCAATTTCCGGAAAATTGGTATGCAAGGTTCAGATTGGAACGCTTAAACTATATCTGAAGAAAAGAATGCTGACGTGCCAGAACATGGAGATACCCCTAAGTACCATCAGCAGATTCCACCAAAGTCCGAAGCAGTACTTTGTGCATGTATAGAGGGAACCTGTGGAGCAAGCAAGCTGTGGGTAGTAAAGGCATCAGAAAGGACTGCGAATATATTGGTTGGACGAACCTTGGTACAAACGGGAAATAATAAGCGGATTATTATTCGAGTGATGAATGAGTTCAGGTCACCGATCACTTTGGAGAAAGGAGCGTTAGTAGGACAATCCCAAGCTGTGGAAGGCGTGGTTAAATTGGCAATCCTTCCCAGGATTGCACAAACGAGGTTCTCAATGAAGGCACGAAATCTCCTATCATCGTGGGTACCTGGTTCTATGAGGTGAGCGGGCCAGAAAGGTTGAAAGTAAAACGGCTAATAGAAAAGTATAGCTCAATATTCGCCAACGATGTCAATAAATTTTAAGAACTGCCATCGTGCAATATCGAATAGACACTGGCTATGCAAGTCCGATTCGGCAAGCTCCACGCAGAGCTTGCACTGGAAAAACGGGAAGATGCGGGGCAGACAATAGACAAAATATAAAAAGGTGGAGTTATTGAACTATCAATCACTAAAAAGGACAGCTACCCACTGCCACGAATAGACGACAGCTTGGACACATTATCCTGTGCGAAATGGTTTTCATCGCTAGATTTGCAAAGTGGTTATTGGCAAGTGGAGATCGAGGAATCCGATCGCGAAAAAAACTACTTTTAGCATCGGGGATGGATTGTGGCAATTCTTCGTGATGCCATTTGGATTATGCAAAGCTCCGGCAACTTTTGAGAGTTTAATGGAACACGTACTAAAAGGGCTTCAGTGGAAAACATGTTTGGTGTATCTTGATGACATTATCGTCATAGGCCAGCGTTTTGATGACCACCTCAAAAACTTAGAAGATGTCTTTCGACGAATTGCTTCTGCTGGTTTACGGTTATATCCATTGAAATGCGATTTATTTAAAACCGAAGTAACTTATTTGGGCCACAAAATAACTACTAAAGAAATTCACACTAATAAAAACAAAATAAAATCGGTAAGATATTGGCCTCGACCCACGAATTTTCATGAAATGCGAAGCTTCCTTGGACTCTGTACATATTACCGACGCTTTGTACCCGGATTTGATAATGTTGCAAGGAGTTTGCATAATTTGACAAAGAAAAACTACAAATTTGTGTGCAAAGACGAGGAAGAGAATGCCTTTCAGCAGTTGAAGGAATGGGAATCCAGCGCTTTAAGGAAAAGTGAACTGAAGAATGCGGACTTGGTTAAGGTCATGAAAGCGAAAGAAACGGATTGAAGACCAACCAAGGAAGAAATGGCATCAGAAAGTCCGTTGGCAAAAGCGTATTGGGCGCAATGGAATATCTTGAAATTGATAAACGGACTTCTGCATCGTTCATGGGAAAGTGAAGATGGTAAACACACTCGCGATTTGGTTGTCCTACCAAAGTCTAGAATAAAAGCTGTATTAGAAGAGTTCCACAATGGACCAAATGGAGTGCGTTTCGGCGTCACGAAAACTCTGAAAAAGATTAAACAACGGTTTGATTGTGTGAATTGTCAAGAGTCAGTTGCTGAATGGATTAAGAACTGCGCGCAATGCATGGCAGCTAAGGGTCCGAAAGTAAGAAACAGATGATAGTTGCAGCAGTACAATGCGGGAGCACCATTTGAACGCGTTGCAATGGATGTAGCTGGTCCTACATTTTCCTACTAGCTCTGTGAAGAGTTGGATCGAATGAAAACTGATCGAAAAAAAACTGCTCTGTGAAGAGTTGGATCGAATGTTGTCGATGGGCGTGATAGAGGAGGTAAGCGGATCAGCTTAGTCGTCGCCTGGGGTTTTGATAGTCAAGCCTGGTAAAGTGCGTTTTTGTCTGGATTCCCAATGAGCAAGCTTAATGAGGTCACTGTTAAGGATGCCTATCCACTGCCAAATATAGATGGCATCTTGAGTAGTCTACCTTCGGTGAACTTAATTTCGAAAGTGGATTTGAAGGACGCATTTTGGCAGATTTGCCTTGAAAAGACCTCCAAGGAGAAGACCGCCTTTACGGTACCCAACCGACCTCACTATCAATTTACACGAATGCCTTTCGGGTTGTGCAACGCACCCCAGACCATGTGTAGGCTCATGGATCGCGTGATTCCCTATACGTTGAAATCCAGAGTATTCGTGTATCTTGACGACCTGCTGATTATGTCAAGCTCGTTCGACGAGCATTTGGTTCATCTGGCAGAAGTGGCGAGGTGTTTGCGCAAAGCCGGTCTGACCATTAACGTGACGAGAAGTGTATTTTGTTTGTCTGAAGTGAGCTACTTAGGTTATGTAGTTGGTAACGCCACATTACGTACTGACCCTGATAAAGTCAAAGCAATCAGGGAATATCCTACTCCGAAAACAACCAAACAAGTGCGCCGCTTACTGGGTATTCAGATCAGGGGAGGAACTTTGAGTCTGATATATTTCAAGAAATGCGATCATTGTTGGTTGTCAAGAAATAGGTACAATCCACTGCGCCAATTGTGCCTTTGATTCTAAAAGTAAAAGTTAGTAAAATCTATAATGAGCGAAAATTAATCATATGGAAAATTTCTATGAACTTATATATGAAATTTCTATATATCCGGGAAAGACTTTTCTGGCTCACAATAATAATATAACGATAGTTGTGACCAACACAATAATAATATAACTGCATATAATCATGTGATGAAAATAAATAATATTATTGCTAATGATTTGTCGGAAAGGCAATTTAAGGGACTGATGAAAGATATTCATGCACCATACGAAAATTTACGTATAATCACGTTCGTTGACTTAGCCGAGATTTATCCTTGGGAAGATTTGTTCAATGCTTAAATGAGATATGTCTATTTCTATATGATAAAAAAAGAATTTCAGGAGTTAACTGATACAAATTGGTCGCTTCAATTAAGGTTCCTGACTGACTTCACTATTCTATTTGGTCATATTTGTTGCAGTTAAAAGATACTGAATATTCAGAAAATGCGTACCTAGCTTTTCCGTATTTGAAACATTTTCCGTATTTGAAACTTTTAAAACATTTTTCGGTAGATAATTAATATGTTTCAAAATGAAAATGGTGGAAGAGAACCCCAGGAAGTTTTTGCGCAATTTACCACGGACAAAGAAATCTTTTGCAATCGGTTCCACGATGCAAAATCATCACGAAAATTAAAAACTTAATAAAATTAAAGTTAAAACTAAATAAAGTTAAAGAAATTAAAAATTTTATAAAGTTCTCCCGGTATACCGATAAACTCATTTCTAATTGTAATTTTCACGATTTTACCTGCTTCAATTTCGATGATTTTGAAAGTTAATTACTTGAATAATAAATCATTGAGTATTTATGATGAGGTATTTATGATGAGGTATTGAAAGTTTGGCAAAATCTTCCTAATCAGTACTAATTTTTAAAAATATTAGCAATAGCTGAATTAACAGTATATCCTTCATCATATTATTGTGAGTGCCTATTTTCACAGATTGTTGTTTTAACAGAATCTAGTAACAGAATAACCAGAGATAATGCTGAAGCCTGTGTTTCACTAAAAGGAAGGAAATATATACCGAATACAGACCACTTAGCATCAAAATATATACAAAAAATTTCAACTACAGAAGCGAATACAAAAAAATAATATTTTAGTCTGATTTTCATGTATTCATGTGTTCCTTTCTTAACCCTTTTTAGCTTTTTGAAACATTTCTGTAACAAACCAATTAAACATACTGTGACGAATTTACAATCGAGGTTTCGCGAAACTACTGGAAACCATCCAAATGCTTTAATCGCGACATCTACATGTCACCTAGCGCAAGAGAGAAAGAGATAGATAGATAGTTCCACAACCTTCCACAGCATTGCAAGACGACATCTAGCGCGAGATAGATCAAATGGAGAGATTGACATGTTGCTAGATAATTCCAGGACATTCCACAGCATTGCAAGGCGACATCTAGCGCGAGAAATATCAAAAGGAGAGATCGACAATTTGCTAGTTCCAGAACCTTCCACAGCAGTATCAGCTGGTGTATAAATAGCCCGCAGGACGTCTTAATTAATTAATTCGAGTTTGGTTCTTGAACGAATCGACCATCGACAATGAATATCGACCATCTTGTAAGCAAAGTGTCAAGTAATAAGTGTTAAGAAGTGCAATCAGAAAAGAATAAATTTCTGAAATTAAAAACAACAAATCTTTTGAGTTTTATTGGGTTATTCATAATCCAGAGATCGAACCTAGGAGAGTCGTAACCGAAAATCTAAAGTAAAGTTTGTTTAACTGAGAATACTCCAGCTGAGGGAAGAGCTGGAGGCTAAAGGTTTGCCTGTGACATGGTGTAAGGCAGATCTTCAAGCACGGTTGCGTGAAGCAATGGAGAGTGAGGGCAACGATTTTGAAGGACATGAGTTCTGTCATAATGCAGCAGGAGCTTCATCTAAAGTCGAGGAGCAGTTGGTAGAGCCGCAGCCAGCTCCAGCATTTGACATGAATGTGCTTTTAGCAGCAATGGCATAAGACACTTCACAACTGCAGGACCAACTATCGCGCATAGAAGGGAATTCTTCCATATTGCAGGCGAGGCAGGATAAAATGGAGGATGAATTACACACACTGGAATCTAGACTAGAATCAGAAATACTGCGGATGGATGGTCATGTGCGAGAAATACAGTCCAGTGGACCAGTTACAGCTGTTAGGGCAACGAATGTACAAGCGCCAACGTTTGACGGAACTGTACCGCTTAAAATTTTTAAACTACAGTTCGAGACCACAGCACAAGCCAATCACTGGACTACGGCAAAGAAAGTAGTAGCTTTGGTAGTATCATTGAAAGGCTCCGCCGTTGAAGTTTTGCAAACAGTTCCTGAAATTGAACGTGGTAATTATGACGCGTTAATAGCAGCGATTGAACGACGATATGGTAGCGACCATAGAAAACAAGTATTCCAAATGGAACTGATGAATCGTTACCAAAAAGCTAACGGGTCGCTGCAAGAATATGTAACGGAGATAGAGCGGCTCACGCATTTGGCCAACGCAGATGCACCAGCGGAAGTAAATGAATTACTTAAAATTCAGGCGTTTATGAATGGAATACGAGATGCGATTGAACGACGATATGGTAGCGACCATAGAAAACAAGTGTTCCAAATGGAACTGATGAATCGTTACCAAAAAGCTAACGGGTCGTTGCAAGAATATGCAACGGAGATAGAGCGGCTCACGCATTTGGCCAACGCAGACGCACCAGCGGAAGTAAATGAATTACTTAAAATTCAGGCGTTTATGAATGGAATACGAGATGCAGATACCAAACGTGCAGTCTATTCCATGCTAAAAAAGACGTTTGCGGAAACAGTGTCATTTGCTTTGACGCAGGAAACAGCATGCATTTTAAGCAATCAAGCACATAACGTTGAGCCGCTGATTGGTTGCAAACTACGAACAGCTACGGGGGAGGAAGCTGCAATTTCCGGAAAATTGGTATGCAAGGTTCAGATTGGAACGCTTAAACTATATCTGAAGAAAAGAATGCTGACGTGCCAGAACATGGAGATACCCCTAAGTACCATCAGCAGATTCCACCAAAGTCCGAAGCAGTACTTTGTGCATGTATAGAGGGAACCTGTGGAGCAAGCAAGCTGTGGGTAGTAAAGGCATCAGAAAGGACTGCGAATATATTGGTTGGACGAACCTTGGTACAAACGGGAAATAATAAGCGGATTATTATTCGAGTGATGAATGAGTTCAGGTCACCGATCACTTTGGAGAAAGGAGCGTTAGTAGGACAATCCCAAGCTGTGGAAGGCGTGGTTAAATTGGCAATCCTTCCCAGGATTGCACAAACGAGGTTCTCAATGAAGGCACGAAATCTCCTATCATCGTGGGTACCTGGTTCTATGAGGTGAGCGGGCCAGAAAGGTTGAAAGTAAAACGGCTAATAGAAAAGTATAGCTCAATATTCGCCAACGATGTCAATAAATTTTAAGAACTGCCATCGTGCAATATCGAATAGACACTGGCTATGCAAGTCCGATTCGGCAAGCTCCACGCAGAGCTTGCACTGGAAAAACGGGAAGATGCGGGGCAGACAATAGACAAAATATAAAAAGGTGGAGTTATTGAACTATCCACTAGCACATGGAATTCAGCGGTCGTGTTAGTTAAAAAGAAAGATGGAAGCACCCGGTTTTGCGTTGACTATCGGAAGCTGAACGGTATCACTAAATAGGACAGCTACCCACTGCCACGAATAGACGACAGCTTGGACACATTATCCTGTGCGAAATGGTTTTCATCGCTAGATTTGCAAAGTGGTTATTGGCAAATGGAGATCGAGGAATCCGATCGCGAAAAAAACTACTTTTAGCATCGGGGATGGATTGTGGCAATTCTTCGTGATGCCATTTGGATGCAAAGCTCTGGCAACTTTTGAGAGTTTAATGGAACACGCACTAAAAGGGCTTCAGTGGAAAACATGTTTGGTGCATCTTGATGACATTATCGTCATAGGCCAGCGTTTTGATGACCACCTCAAAAACTTAGAAGATGTCTTTCGACGAATTGCTTCTGCTGGTTTACGGTTATATCCATTGAAATGCTATTTATTTAAAACCGAAGTAACTTATTTGGGCCACAAAATAACTACTAAAGAAATTCACACTAATAAAAACAAAATAAAATCGGTAAGATATTGGCCTCGACCCACGAATTTTCATGAAATGCGAAGCTTCCTTGGACTCTGTACATATTACCGACGCTTTGTACCCGGATTTGATAATGTTGCAAGGAGTTTGCATAATTTGACAAAGAAAAACTACAAATTTGTGTGCAAAGACGAGGAAGAGAATGCCTTTCAGCAGTTGAAGGAATGGGAATCCAGCGCTGTAAGGAAAAGTCAACTGAAGAATGCGGACTTGGTTAAGGTCATGAAAGCGAAAGAAACGGATTGAAGACCAACCAAGGAAGAAATGGCATCAGAAAGTCCGTTGGCCAAAGCGTATTGGGCGCAATGGAATATCTTGAAATTGATAAACGGACTTCTGCATCGTTCATGGGAAAGTGAAGATGGTAAACACACTCGCGATTTGGTTGTCCTACAAAAGTCTAGAATAAAAGCTGTATTAGAAGAGTTCCACAATGGACCAAATGGAGTGCGTTTCGGCGTCACGAAAACTCTGAAAAAGATTAAACAACGGTTTGATTGTGTGAATTGTCAAGAATCAGTTGCTGAATGGATTAAGAACTGCGCGCAATGCATGGCAGCTAAGGGTCCGAAAGTAAGAAACAGAGGATAGTTGCAGCAGTACAATGCGGGAGCACCATTTGAACGCGTTGCAATGGATGTAGCTGGTCCTACATTTTCCTACTAGCGACTCTGGGAACAAATATGTGTTGGTAGTCATGGACTATTTCAGTAAATGGCCAGAAGTATACGCTATACCAAATCAAGAGGCTAAAACTGTAGCCGAAGCTTTTGTGCAGAATTGGGTCACGCGGTTTGGAATACCAATTGAGTTGCATTCAGATCAAGGGAGGAACTTTGAGTCTGCTATATTTCAAGAAATGTGCTCATTGTTGGGTATCAAGAAAACTCGAACGACAGCTCTACATCCACAATCGGATGGCACGGTGGAAAGGTTTAACCGTACATTAGAAGAACATTTACGGAAAGTACTGGGCAAATGTCAGCGCAATTGGGACAAGCACATTCAAATGTTTTTATTGGCTTACCGATCAGCAGTCCATGACACCACCGGCCATCCACCTGCGAGGATTATTTTTGGTACAGATTTGAGACTCCCGTCAGATTTGAAATTTGGAAAGAGCAATCAACTTACTGAAACTGGAGGCAGCTATTGGGAATTGCTTCAGTCCGAAATGGATGAAATACATCAACATGTGAGGCAGCGAGCACAGCTAATGAGCAATAAAATTAAGGATCGTTACGACCGAGCTATGAATTCCGAAAGATTTCAAGAAGGTGACTTGGTGCTGCTGTACAATCCGCAACGGAAAAAGGGTATATTTCCAAAGCTGCAAACATCGTGGAAAGGGCCATATAAAGTCATAAAGCGACTGAACGACGTTGTGTATCGCATACAATCCTACACGCAGAGGCGAGGTAAAATTAAAATCGTTCACTTGGAAAGACTATCCCCATATGGATCAAGGAGTTTGGTGTCTGATCGGGACGATCAGACTTAAGTGGAGGGCAGTGTGAAAAACAATTTTAAGTGTTTTTAACACTTATTGGGATATTCACAATACATAGATCGAACTTAAGACAGTCGTAACCGTAAATCTAAATTTACGTAACAATACATAAAATCTCGAAGAATCAAATTACACCATTGTGAATACATGTTTAGCATAGATAAGAACCCTGTTTATTTTTGAAACCCTAGCAAAAATAGATGGCGGCAGTAGCGGAAGAATTTATTTCAAATGCACTCGCCGTTAGAATAGTTAAACCACGTGTGTGTTAGATTTTATTAATTATAAAAGAAAATTTTATCAGTTTTTTGGATAATTTTTTTGTACATATCTGCAGGTAGGTAGTTATATCTAACTAACTGTACAAATTTGTGTTGTTGTTGTTTATTATAAATTAATGTTGTTAGAATGACTTTCCGGGGCTTAAAAGATAACGAAATCGAAAAGCTTTTGACGTATTTCGATAGCGAGAATGGTTTCGAGGACGATGACGACAGCATTGACGACCCAAACTTCAAGACTCAAATAGATGATGACTCGATAACAGATTTGGAGTGTCCGGCCGACGATAATGAAGAGAGTATAGGAACTGTTATCGCAGATCTGTAAGAGGGCGATACCATTGTGACCCCAATACTCATACCTCAAGCAGCACCGTCAAAAGGTCGTAAAATAAATAAAAAATTAAACGTACCCTGGAAGAAGAAAAATTCTGGAATTGAATGGTGAGCAGCTTCATTTTTCAGGAGATGATTCCTTATCTGTTGAAATTTTAGAGAGAACACTCCAATTAAATTCTTTTTAAAAATGGTTCCGAGGGAATTGATTGAGTTTATTTTGGAACAGAGAAATCTGTACATAGTACAAAAAGACCCCAATAAAACTTTTCGTGTGTCAGCAATGGACATACAATAATTTATTGGATTAGCTTTCGTCATGTCGCTTGTGCATGTCGCTTGAAAGCATTGGGACAAATGTATAGGGACGCCTTTAGTGAAGGAAACTATGCCGTCTAATGAATTTGAGAAGATTAAACAATTTCTGCACTTCAACGACAATTGAAGAATGGGTCCTCGTTAACATCTAGATGCAGTAAGTTGACTTAGTTGACAGCATCATGGGGAGGTACAAAATCTTATTACGTAGCAAACGATACCATGTTCGATTATTTTATAATTTCTTAGACCTTGCAATGTCCAATCCTTGCTTGCTGTATAAGAGGGTATGTAAAGCTAATAATAATCAGGACATACTCACATCTTTCGGACATGATTTTCGTCTGAAGGTTGATTTAGTGCTAAGATGGGTGGATCTAAGATGGATACAAAAATCATCATAACGCGCCGAAGCACTGAATCCGAAATCCAGGCATAAGGGTTTAAAGGTCCAACTCAGTACGTTCCTCCAATGGCGGTAAGCCAGGACCAAGTTGGACATTAGCCAATATGGGCTAAGAAAAGAATTCGATGCAATTCGGTGCTCATTGTTGCGTATCAAGAAGACTCGAACGAGATCTCTACATCCACAATCGGATGGCACGGTGGAAAAAATTGGCTTACCAATCAGCAGTCCACGACACTACCGGCAATCCACCTGCGAGGATTATTTTTGGCACAGATTTGAAACTCCCGTCATATCTAAAATTTGGAAAAGCAATGAACTTACTGAAACTGGAGGCAGTTATTAGGAATTGCTTCAGTCCAAAAATGGATTAAATACTCCAACATGTGAGGCAGCGAACACAGCTAATGAGCAATAAAATGAAGGATCGTTATGACCGAGCTATGAATTCCGAAAGATTTCAAGAAGGTGACTTGGTGCTGCTGTACAATCCGCAACGGAAAAAGGGTATATCTCCAAAGCTGCAAACATCGTGGAAAGGGCCATATAAAGTCATAAAGCGACTGAACGATGTTGTGTATCGCATACAATCCTACATGCAGAGGCGAGGTAAAATTAAAATCGTTCACTTGGAAAGACTATCCCCATATGGATCAAGGAGTTTGGTGTCTGATCGGGACGATCAGACTTAAGTGGAGGGCAGTGTGAAAAACAATTTTAAGTGTTTTTAACACTTATTGGGATATTCACAATACATAGATCGAACTTAAGACAGTCGTAACCGTAAATCAGTTGTGATGTGACCGCGGACGGAGGCGGACGGTGCGCCAGCCAATTCATTTTATAAACACTGTTCGCGAAAATAAAATCCAAAACAATAGTGAAAACCCACGCCGCGAAAATACAACAATAACGCTTCACCAAACAATACTTTTTAATAAACAAAATAGTGCACTACTTAATAACTTAATACTTGATAACAAATAAATAAAACCTGATGAAATTATAACAAATAAATAGACAATCTAACACAATGCAGAGAAACATGCGAGGGGCTTGTTTATGCTCTCCGCAGTAAAGCTCAGCATTTCGTTGGTTTTCACTCTTCCTCCTTCTTCCTGGTCCCGTTAGGTGTGCAGGCGGCTGTGAGTGCACCGTGGGCCGAAGCGCGGCAAGATAAAGGCATAACACTTGTCTTGTCGCGTTTTGCTTTGCTTGCGACGTACGCGTGGCTGCTTGTACGGCTGACCTTACACTTCGCTACAGTGGGCGGCGATGACAAAATTCCGCATAGACTCCACTAATGTACGTGGCTTGAGGGCGAATTTCTTCGCGGTCTATGCGCATATTTGTACTAACCAACCGCATATAATGGCACTAGGTGAGACCCAGGTGTCTGAGGGTGCAGATCCACTGGACTTTCACATGCCGGGGTACCATTTACTGCCATTGTTTTTACCACACAGAGGCCTCGCCTTATACAGTCGCAGTGATGTTGCGTACCAGTGTCAGCAACACCTTTGCACGTCGGATGCCGAATTTAGCACCATGTGGGTTAAATTCAAAATCCAGTCGCACATCCTGCACTTCTGCTTCATTTATAGAAGCCCGGGTCTGGGGAGGCTGCCAACTTTCGATAAATTGGACAGTCTCTCTGATTCGATTTCTAAAATTCTGGAATCGTATCCGAACAGTGAAATTGTTGTTGCTGGTGATTTCAATGTTCATAATTCCAATTGGCTACGTCATTCGAGTCACACAACACCTGAGGGTTTGTATGTTGAGTTGTTTGCTGAGTCTAATAATTTGACTCAATTAGTGAAGGAACCAACGCACTTTCCCTGCGTTGATGGGCAAAACCAAAATATTCTGGACCTCTTTCTAACTTCACATCACAGCAAGTATGATGTGAATGTTCTTGCACCTCTTGGTAATTCGGACCACGCTATAATTTCTGCTACCTTCCCATATTCTAGTCTTCAATCCGCTCACCAGACAGCTCCGAAGCGGAAATATGGCTTTATGAGAAGGCTAATTGGAATGCGCTGAACTGCTTTTTCAGCCGTTTCAATTGGCAATTGTGTTTCAGAGATAGAAACATAAATGCTGCAGCAAAATTAGTAGAAAATATAATTTTATTTGGTATGAGGTCTTTCATACCCAATAAAAGAATTTCCATTAAACCAAAAGACCATTCCTGGTTTAATGCGACTTGCAGACAAGCAGTCAGGTCTAAAGAGGAAGCATTTAGGAATTGGCGTTTAAATAAAACTGCTGATACTAAACTGCTCCGCAATCAGGCCAGAAATAGGTGCAATGCCACTCTAAAGCGCGAAAAAGTTCTCTACGAACAGCGCCTTAGACGCAGAGTTCTTGAATACCATAAGGGTAGCAAGAACTTTTGGTCGTTCGTGGGGAGGGTGAAAAATCAGACGAGATCGTCTATTCCAACTCTCCTCAAGGACGATCAGATCTTCACTCACTCGGTTGATAAGGCAAACTTATTAGCCAAAATGTTTGCTGAAAACTGCTCTCTTCCTGAGAGTAGTCAACCACTGCCCGTGGTCGATGATGTATCTCATGCTATGCCTCAGATGCATTTTCGAACGCGAGCTGTTAAAAGAGTGCTTGCAGACCTCAATGTCAATAAGTCCTCGGGACCGGATGGCATTTCAGCCCATGTGTTGAGAAAGTGCGCCTCAACACTGGCTCGCCCATTGCGCAATCTCTTTAATTTATCTTTTACTTCAGGAGTCTTTCCCGCTTCCTGGAAGATTGCCAATGTGCAGCCAGTTCCCAAAAAAAATGAGGCTACGAATCCTGCAAATTACCGGCCCATAGCAATCTGCTCAGTGCTCTCTAAAGTCATGGAGAGCATTGTAAATTTTAAATTGATGAGGTATCTAGAGAGCAACGAGTTGATCAGCGATCGCCAGTACGGCTTCCGTGCTCACCGTTCCACCGGCGACCATATGGCGTTTCTAACTGAACGGTGGAGCAGTTGCATTCACCGGTTCGGTGAGAGCAAGGTTGTTGCTCTGGATATCTCCAAGGCATTTGACCGGGTGTGGCATAAAGCACTCGTGTCTAAACTGGCTGCTTATGGTGTCGGTAATACTTTCACTCGATGGATATCGAGTTTCCTCAGCGGCCGTTCTATTCGGGTTGTGATCGACGGCTTTGCTTCCGAAGAGCACTCCATTAATGCTGGAGTTCCGCAGGGTTCGGTCCTGTCTACGACACTTTTTCTTATTTTCATCAATGACCTTCTGTCATTGACATCAAACCCCATCTACTCGTTTGCTGATGACAGCAGCATTTGTCATTCATATTCATTCTCCAGGCGTCCTTCTATTCTGGAGATCAATAGAAGGCGCAGAATTATGAATGACACACTCCAATCTGACCTTAACAAAATCCAGGAGTGGGGTCAAGCGAATCGGGTCGATTTTAATGCGCGGAAGACCCAATGCTGTCTGTTGACCCACAAGCGTCTGGCGGGCGACAACTTTCCACCTTTAAATATGGGTGGTGTGGATATTAATGAGTCGGAGGCTCTTGATGTTCTGGGCATGTCAATCCAATGCGATCTTCGCTGGAACGATCACATCTTTGACGGGTCGAAAGAAGCAGCCAAGTGCTTAGGCTTTCTTAAGCGGTGTAAGAAGTACTTCACTCCAACCGATCTTCGTTGTATCTACACCACTTATATCCGTCCGAAAATGGAGTACAATTCGCATATATGGTCGGGAGCTTCGCGGGCATATCTTCAGCTTCTCGACCGTGTCCAATGTCGTGCGTTAAAACTTATAGGGGACAGTAGGGTATCCAGCTCTATTGAAACCTTGGAGCGTCGTCGTGATGTGGGGTGTGTATCACTATTTTACCGCTACTTTCACGGTAAATGTTCTTCTGAAGTAGCCAGCCTGATTCCTCCGATTCAGGTATTTAGCAGAACTACTCGGCTTTCCAGAGCGGTGCACCACTTTTATGTCGCTATTCCGTTCCAACGAACCACGCATTACCGTAAGAGTTCGTTTTTCGGTCGCGTCGTTAGATTGTGGAATAATCTCCCTGCGAATGTCTTCCCGCCCACTTACAGCGTCGAAACATTCAAGCGAAGTGTAAACCGTCACTACTCCCTCTTTCCCCCTTCCCACTAACCTGTCATCCCTTCGGAACCAACAAATGCTGTGCATGGATAGGGGGCATCCCCTGAGCTTGGTTTCATCTGTCATAAAAAAAAAAATCTAAATTTACGTAACAATACATAAAATCTCGAAGAATCAAATTACACCATTGTGAATACATGTTTAGTATAGATAAGAACCCTGTTTATTTTTGAAACCCTAGCAAAAATAGATGGCGGCAGTAGCGGAAGAATTTATTTCAAATGCACTCGCCGTTAGAATAGTTAAACCACGTGTGTGTTAGATTTTATTAATTATAAAAAAATATTTTATCAGTTTTTTGGATAATTTTTTTGTACATATCTGCAGGTAGGTAGTTATATCTAACTAACTGTACAAATTTGTGTTGTTGTTGTTTATTATAAATTAATGTTGTTAGAATGACTTTCCGGGGCTTAAAAGATAACGAAATCGAAAAGCTTTTGACGTATTTCGATAGCGAGAATGGTTTCGAGGACGATGACGACAGCATTGAAGACCCAAACTTCAAGACTCAAATAGATGATGACTCGATAACAGATTTGGAGTGTCCGGCCGACGATAATGAAGAGAGTATAGGAACTGTTATCGCAGATCTGTAAGAGGGCGATACCATTGTGATCCCAATACTCATATCTCAAGCAGCGCCGTCAAAAGGTCGTAAAATAAATAAAAAATTAAACGTACCCTGGAAGAAGAAAAATCTGGAATTGAATGGTGAGCAGCTTCATTTTTCAGGAGATGATTCCTTATCTGTTGAAATTTTAGAGAGAACACTCCAATTAAATTCTTTTTAAAAATGGTTCCGAGGGAATTGATTGAGTTTATTTTGGAACAGAGAAATCTGTACATAGTACAAAAAGACCCCAATAAAACTTTTCGTGTGTCAGCAATGGACATACAACAATTTATTGGATTAGTTTTCGTCATGTCGCTTGTGCATGTCGCTTGAAAGCATTGGGACAAATGTATAGGGACGCCTTTAGTGAAGGAAACTATGCCGTCTAATGAATTTGAGAAGATTAAACAATTTCTGTACTTCAACGACAATTCAAGAATGGGTCCTCGTTAACATCTAGATGCAGTAAGTTGACTTAATTAACAGCATCATGGGGAGGTACAAAATCGTATTACGTAGCAAACGATACCATGTTCGATTATTTTATAATTTCTTAGACCTTGCAATGTCCAATGCTTGCTTACTGTATAAGAGGGTATCTAAAGCTAATAATAATCAGGACATACTCACATCTTTCGGACATGATTTTCGTCTGAAGGTTGATTTAGTGCTAAGATGGGTGGATCTAAGATGGATACAAAAATCATCATAACGCGCCGAAGCACTGAACCCGAAATCCAGGCATAAGGGTTTAAAGGTCCAACTCAGTACGTTCCTCCAATGGCGGTATGCCAGGACCAAGTTGGACATTAGCCAATATGGGCTAAGAAAAGAATTCGATGCAATTCGGTGCTCATTGTTGCGTATCAAGAAGACTCGAACGAGATCTCTACATCCACAATCGGATGGCACGGTGGAAAAAATTGGCTTACCAATCAGCAGTCCACGACACTACCGGCCATCCACCTGCGAGGATTATTTTTGGCACAGATTTGAAACTCCTGTCATATCTAAAATTAGGAAAAGCAATGAACTTACTGAAACTGGAGGCAGTTATTAGGAATTGCTTCAGTCCAAAAATGGATTAAATACTCCAACATGCGAGGCAGCGAACACAGCTAATTAGCAATAAAATGAAGGATCGTTATGACCGAGCTATGAATTCCGAAAGATTTTAACGCACTTTCCCTGCGTTGATGGGCAAAACCAAAATATTCTGGACCTCTTTCTAACTTCACATCACAGCAAGTATGATGTGAATGTTCTTGCACCTCTTGGTAATTCGGACCACGCTATAATTTCTGCTACCTTCCCATGTTCTAGTCTTCAATCCGCTCACCAGACAGCTCCGAAGCGGAAATATGGCTTTATGAGAAGGCTAATTGGGATGCGCTGAACTGCTTTTTCAGCCGTTTCAATTGGCAATTGTGTTTCAGAGATAGAAACATAAATGCTGCAGCAAAATTAGTAGAAAATATAATTTTATTTGGTATGAGGTCTTTCATACCCAATAAAAGAATTTCCATTAAACCAAAAGACCATTCCTGGTTTAATGCAACTTGCAGACAAGCAGTCAGGTCTAAAGAGGAAGCATTTAGGAATTGGCGTTTAAATAAAACTGCTGATACTAAACTGCTCCGCAATCAGGCCAGAAATAGGTGCAATGCCACTCTAAAGCGCGAAAAAGTTCTCTACGAACAGCGCCTTAGACGCAGAGTTCTTGAATACCATAAGGGTAGCAAGAACTTTTGGTCGTTCGTGGGGAGGGTGAAAAATCAGACGAGATCGTCTATTCCAACTCTCCTTAAGGACGATCAGATCTTCACTCACTCGGTTGATAAGGCAAACTTATTAGCCAAAATGTTTGCTGAAAACTGCTCTCTTCCTGAGAGTAGTCAACCACTGCCCGTGGTCGATGATGTATCTCATGCTATGCCTCAGATGCATTTTCGAACGCGAGCTGTTAAAAGAGTGCTTACAGACCTCAATGTCAATAAGTCCTCGGGACCGGATGGCATCAGCCCATGTGTTGAGAAAGTGCGCCTCAACACTGGCTCGCCCATTGCGCAATCTCTTTAATTTATCTTTTACTTCAGGAGTCTTTCCCGCTTCCTGGAAGAATCCTGCAAATTACCGGCCCATAGCAATCTGCTCAGTGCTCTCTAAAGTCATGGAGAGCATTGTAAATTTTAAATTGATGAGGTATCTAGAGAGCAACGAGTTGATCAGCGATCGCCAGTACGGCTTCCGTGCTCACCGTTCCACCGGCGACCTGATGGCGTTTCTAACTGAACGGTGGAGCAGTTGCATTCACCGGTTCGGTGAGAGCAAGGTTGTTGCTCTGGATATCTCCAAGGCATTTGACCGGGTGTGGCATAAAGCACTCGTGTTTAAACTGGCTGCTTATGGTGTCGGTAATACTTTCACTCGATGGATATCGAGTTTCCTCAGCGGCCGTTCTATTCGGGTTGTGATAGACGGCTTTGCTTCCGAAGAGCACTCCATTAATGCTGGAGTTCCGCAGGGTTCGGTCCTGTCTCCGACACTTTTTCTTATTTTCATCAATGACCTTCTGTCATTGACATCAAACCCCGTCTACTCGTTTGCTGATGACAGCAGCATTTGTCATTCATATTCATTCTCCAGGCGTCCTTCTATTCTGGAGATCAATAGAAGGCGCAGAATTATGAATGACACACTCCAATCTGACCTCAACAAAATCCAGGAGTGGGGTCAAGCGAATCGGGTCGATTTTAATGCGCGGAAGACCCAATGCTGTCTGCTGACCCACAAGCGTCTTGCGGGCGACAACTTTCCACCTTTAAATATGGGTGGTGTGGATATTAATGAGTCGGAGGCTCTTGATGTTCTGGGCATGTCAATCCAATGCGATCTTCGCTGGAACGATCACATCTTTGACGGGTCGAAAGAAGCAGCCAAGTGCTTAGGCTTTCTTAAGCGGTGTAAGAAGTACTTCACTCCAACCGATCTTCGTTGTATCTACACTACTTATATCCGTCCGAAAATGGAGTACAATTCGCATATATGGTCGGGAGCTTCGCGGGCATATCTTCAGCTTCTCGACCGTGTCCAATGTCGTGCGTTAAAACTTATAGGGGACAGTAGGGTATCCAGCTCTATTGAAACCTTGGAGCGTCGTCGTGATGTGGGGTGTGTATCACTATTTTAAGGCTACTTTCACGGTAAATGTTCTTCTGAAGTAGCCAGCCTGATTCCTCCGATTCAGGTATTTAGCAGAACTACTCGGCTTTCCAGAGCGGTGCACCACTTTTATGTCGCTATTCTCTTTCCTACTCCCTCCGCTACTCCCTCTTTCCCCCTTCCCACTAACCTGTCATCCCTTCGGAACCAACAAATGCTGTGCATGGATAGGGGGCATCCCCTGAGCTTGGTTTCATCTGTCATAAAAAAAAAAAATCTAAATTTACGTAACAATACATAAAATCTCTAAGAATCAAATTACACCATTGTGAATACATGTTTAGTATAGATAAGAACCCTGTTTATTTTTGAAACCCTAGCAAAAATAGATGGCGGCAGTAGCGGAAGAATTTATTTCAAATGCACTCGCCGTTAGAATAGTTAAACCACGTGTGTGTTAGATTTTATTAATTATAAAAAAATATTTTATCAGTTTTTTGGATAATTTTTTTGTACATATCTGCAGGTAGGTAGTTATATCTAACTAACTGTACAAATTTGTGTTGTTGTTGTTTATTATAAATTAATGTTGTTAGAATGACTTTCCGGGGCTTAAAAGATAACGAAATCGAAAAGCTTTTGACGTATTTCGATAGCGAGAATGGTTTCGAGGACGATGACGACAGCATTGACGACCCAAACTTCAAGACTCAAATAGATGATGACTCGATAACAGATTTGGAGTGTCCGGCCGACGATAATGAAGAGAGTATAGGAACTGTTATCGCAGATCTGTAAGAGGGCGATACCATTGTGATCCCAATACTCATATCTCAAGCAGCGCCGTCAAAAGGTCGTAAAATAAATAAAAAATTAAACGTACCCTGGAAGAAGAAAAATCTGGAATTGAATGGTGAGCAGCTTCATTTTTCAGGAGATGATTCCTTATCTGTTGAAATTTTAGAGAGAACACTCCAATTAAATTCTTTTTAAAAATGGTTCCGAGGGAATTGATTGTTTATTTTGGAACAGAGAAATCTGTACATAGTACAAAAAGACCCCAATAAAACTTTTCGTGTGTCAGCAATGGACATACAACAATTTATTGGATTAGTTTTCGTCATGTCGCTTGTGCATGTCGCTTGAAAGCATTGGGACAAATGTATAGGGACGCCTTTAGTGAAGGAAACTATGCCGTCTAATGAATTTGAGAAGATTAAACAATTTCTGTACTTCAACGACAATTCAAGAATGGGTCCTCGTTAACATCTAGATGCAGTAAGTTGACTTAATTAACAGCATCATGGGGAGGTACAAAATCTTATTACGTAGCAAACGATACCATGTTCGATTATTTTATAATTTCTTAGACCTTGCAATGTCCAATGCTTGCTTGCTGTATAAGAGGGTATGTAAAGCTAATAATAATCAGGACATACTCACATCTTTCGGACATGATTTTCATCTGAAGGTTGATTTAGTGCTAAGATGGATGGATCTAAGATGGATACAAAAATCATCATAACGCGCCGAAGCACTGAACCCGAAATCCAGGCATAAGGGTTTAAAGGTCCAACTCAGTACGTTCCTCCAATGGCGGTATGCCAGGACCAAGTTGGACATTAGCCAATATGGGCTAAGAAAAGAATTCGATGCAATTCGGTGCTCATTGTTGCGTATCAAGAAGACTCGAACGAGATCTCTACATCCACAATCGGATGGCACGGTGGAAAAAATTGGCTTACCAATCAGCAGTCCACGACACTACCGGCCATCCACCTGCGAGGATTATTTTTGGCACAGATTTGAAACTCCCGTCATATCTAAAATTAGGAAAAGCAATGAACTTACTGAAACTGGAGGCAGTTATTAGGAATTGCTTCAGTCCAAAAATGGATTAAATACTCCAACATGCGAGGCAGCGAACACAGCTAATTAGCAATAAAATGAAGGATCGTTATGACCGAGCTATGAATTCCGAAAGATTTCAAGAAGGTGACTTGGTGCTGCTGTACAATCCGCAACGGAAAAAGGGTACATCTCCAAAGCTGCAAACATCGTGGGAAGGGCCATATAAAGTCATAAAGCGACTGAACGATGTTGCGTTTCGCATACAATCTTACACGCAGAGGCGAGGTAAAATTAAAATCGTTCACTTGGAAAGACTATCCCCATATGGATCAAGGAGTTTGGTGTCTGATCGGGACGATCAGACTTAAGTGGAGGGCAGTGTGAAAAACAATTTTAAGTGTTTTTAACACTTATTGGGATATTCACAATACATAGATCGAACTTAAGACAGTCGTAACCGTAAATCTAAATTTACGTAACAATACATAAAATCTCGAAGAATCAAATTACACCATTGTGAATACATGTTTAGTATAGATAAGAACCCTGTTTATTTTTGAAACCCTAGCAAAAATAGATGGCGGCAGTAGCGGAAGAATTTATTTCAAATGCACTCGCCGTTAGAATAGTTAAACCACGTGTGTGTTAGATTTTATTAATTATAAAAAAATATTTTATCAGTTTTTTGGATAATTTTTTTGTACATATCTGCAGGTAGGTAGTTATATCTAACTAACTGTACAAATTTGTGTTGTTGTTGTTTATTATAAATTAATGTTGTTAGAATGACTTTCCGGGGCTTAAAAGATAACGAAATCGAAAAGCTTTTGACGTATTTCGATAGCGAGAATGGTTTCGAGGACGATGACGACAGCATTGAAGACCCAAACTTCAAGACTCAAATAGATGATGACTCGATAACAGATTTGGAGTGTCCGGCCGACGATAATGAAGAGAGTATAGGAACTGTTATCGCAGATCTGTAAGAGGGCGATACCATTGTGATCCCAATACTCATATCTCAAGCAGCGCCGTCAAAAGGTCGTAAAATAAATAAAAAATTAAACGTACCCTGGAAGAAGAAAAATCTGGAATTGAATGGTGAGCAGCTTCATTTTTCAGGAGATGATTCCTTATCTGTTGAAATTTTAGAGAGAACACTCCAATTAAATTCTTTTTAAAAATGGTTCCGAGGGAATTGATTGAGTTTATTTTGGAACAGAGAAATCTGTACATAGTACAAAAAGACCCCAATAAAACTTTTCGTGTGTCAGCAATGGACATACAACAATTTATTGGATTAGTTTTCGTCATGTCGCTTGTGCATGTCGCTTGAAAGCATTGGGACAAATGTATAGGGACGCCTTTAGTGAAGGAAACTATGCCGTCTAATGAATTTGAGAAGATTAAACAATTTCTGTACTTCAACGACAATTCAAGAATGGGTCCTCGTTAACATCTAGATGCAGTAAGTTGACTTAATTAACAGCATCATGGGGAGGTACAAAATCTTATTACGTAGCAAACGATACCATGTTCGATTATTTTATAATTTCTTAGACCTTGCAATGTCCAATGCTTGCTTGCTGTATAAGAGGGTATGTAAAGCTAATAATAATCAGGACATACTCACATCTTTCGGACATGATTTTCGTCTGAAGGTTGATTTAGTGCTAAGATGGGTGGATCTAAGATGGATACAAAAATCATCATAACGCGCCGAAGCACTGAACCCGAAATCCAGGCATAAGGGTTTAAAGGTCCAACTCAGTACGTTCCTCCAATGGCGGTATGCCAGGACCAAGTTGGACATTAGCCAATATGGGCTAAGAAAAGAATTCGATGCAATTCGGTGCTCATTGTTGCGTATCAAGAAGACTCGAACGAGATCTCTACATCCACAATCGGATGGCACGGTGGAAAAAATTGGCTTACCAATCAGCAGTCCACGACACTACCGGCCATCCACCTGCGAGGATTATTTTTGGCACAGATTTGAAACTCCCGTCATATCTAAAATTAGGAAAAGCAATGAACTTACTGAAACTGGAGGCAGTTATTAGGAATTGCTTCAGTCCAAAAATGGATTAAATACTCCAACATGCGAGGCAGCGAACACAGCTAATTAGCAATAAAATGAAGGATCGTTTTGAAGGAGCTATGAATTCCGAGAGATTTCAAGAAGGTGACTTGGTGCTGCTGTACAATCCGCAACGGAAAAAGGGTATATCTCCAAAGCTGCAAACATCGTGGGAAGGGCCATATAAAGTCATAAAGCGACTGAACGATGTTGTGTATCGCATACAATCCTACACGCAGAGGCGAGGTAAAATTAAAATCGTTCACTTGGAAAGACTATCCTCATATGGATCAAGGAGTTTGGTGTCGGATCGGGACGATCAGACTTAAGTGGAGGGCAGTGTGAAAAACAATTTTAAGTGTTTTTAACACTTATTGGGATATTCACAATACATAGATCGAACTTAAGACAGTCGTAACCGTAAATCTAAATTTACGTAACAATACATAAAATCTCGAAGAATCAAATTACACCATTGTGAATACATGTTTAGCATAGATAAGAACCCTGTTTATTTTTGAAACCCTAGCAAAAATAGATGGCGGCAGTAGCGGAAGAATTTATTTCAAATGCACTCACCGTTAGAATAGTTAAACCACGTGTGTGTTAGATTTTATTAATTATAAAAAAATATTTTATCAGTTTTTTGGATAATTTTTTTGTACATATCTGCAGGTAGGTAGTTATATCTAACTAACTGTACAAATTTGTGTTGTTGTTGTTTATTATAAATTAATGTTGTTAGAATGACTTTCCGGGGCTTAAAAGATAACGAAATCGAAAAGCTTTTGACGTATTTCGATAGCGAGAATGGTTTCGAGGACGATGACGACAGCATTGACGACCCAAACTTCAAGACTCAAATAGATGATGACTCGATAACAGATTTGGAGTGTCCGGCCGACGATAATGAAGAGAGTATAGGAACTGTTATCGCAGATCTGTAAGAGGGCGATACCATTGTGACCCCAATACTCATATCTCAAGCAGCACCGTCAAAAGGTCGTAAAATAAATAAAAAATTAAACGTACCCTGGAAGAAGAAAAATCTGGAATTGAATGGTGAGCAACTTCATTTTTCAGGAGATGATTCCTTATCTGTTGAAATTTTAGAGAGAACACTCCAATTAAATTCTTTTTAAAAATGGTTCCGAGGGAATTGATTGAGTTTATTTTGGAACAGAGAAATCTGTACATAGTACAAAAAGACCCCAATAAAACTTTTCGTGTGTCAGCAATGGACATACAACAATTTATTGGATTAGTTTTCGTCATGTCGCTTGTGCATGTCGCTTGAAAGCATTGGGACAAATGTATAGGGACGCCTTTAGTGAAGGAAACTATGCCGTCTAATGAATTTGAGAAGATTAAACAATTTCTGCACTTCAACGACAATTCAAGAATGGGTCCTCGTTAACATCTAGATGCAGTAAGTTGACTTAATTGACAGCATCATGGGGAGGTACAAAATCTTATTACGTAGCAAACGATACCATGTTCGATTATTTTATAATTTCTTAGACCTTGCAATGTCCAATGCTTGCTTGCTGTATAAGAGGGTATGTAAAGCTAATAATAATCAGGACATACTCACATCTTTCGGACATGATTTTCATCTGAAGGTTGATTTAGTGCTAAGATGGATGGATCTAAGATAGATACAAAAATCATCATAACGCGCCGAAGCACTGAACCCGAAATCCAGGCATAAGGGTTTAAAGGTCCAACTCAGTACGTTCCTCCAATGGCGGTATGCCAGGACCAAGTTGGACATTAGCCAAATGGCTAAGAAAAGAATTCGATGCAATTCGGTGCTCATTGTTGCGTATCAAGAAGACTCGAACGAGATCTCTACATCCACAATCGGATGGCACGGTGGAAAAAATTGGCTTACCAATCAGCAGTCCACGACACTACCGGCCATCCACCTGCGAGGATTATTTTTGGCACAGATTTGAAACTCCCGTCATATCTAAAATTTGGAAAAGCAATGAACTTACTGAAACTGGAGGCAGTTATTAGGAATTGCTTCAGTCCAAAAATGGATTAAATACTCCAACATGCGAGGCAGCGAACACAGCTAATGAGCAATAAAATGAAGGATCGTTATGACCGAGCTATGAATTCCGAAAGATTTCAAGAAGGTGACTTGGTGCTGCTGTACAATCCGCAACGGAAAAAGGATATATCTCCTCCAAAGCTGCAAACATCGTGGGAAGGGCCATATAAAGTCATAAAGCGACTGAACGATGTTGTGTATCGCATACAATCCTACACGCAGAGGCGAGGTAAAATTAAAATCGTTCACTTGGAAAGACTATCCTCATATGGATCAAGGAGTTTGGTGTCGGATCGGGACGATCAGACTTAAGTGGAGGGCAGTGTGAAAAACAATTTTAAGTGTTTTTAACACTTATTGGGATATTCACAATACATAGATCGAACTTAAGACAGTCGTAACCGTAAATCTAAATTTACGTAACAATACATAAAATCTCGAAGAATCAAATTACACCATTGTGAATACATGTTTAGCATAGATAAGAACCCTGTTTATTTTTGAAACCCTAGCAAAAATAGATGGCGGCAGTAGCGGAAGAATTTATTTCAAATGCACTCACCGTTAGAATAGTTAAACCACGTGTGTGTTAGATTTTATTAATTATAAAAAAATATTTTATCAGTTTTTTGGATAATTTTTTTGTACATATCTGCAGGTAGGCAGTTATATCTAACTAACTGTACAAATTTGTGTTGTTGTTGTTTATTATAAATTAATGTTGTTAGAATGACTTTCCGGGGCTTAAAAGATAACGAAATCGAAAAGCTTTTGACGTATTTCGATAGCGAGAATGGTTTCGAGGACGATGACGACAGCATTGACGACCCAAACTTCAAGACTCAAATAGATGATGACTCGATAACAGATTTGGAGTGTCCGGCCGACGATAATGAAGAGAGTATAGGAACTGTTATCGCAGATCTGTAAGAGGGCGATACCATTGTGACCCCAATACTCATATCTCAAGCAGCGCCGTCAAAAGGTCGTAAAATAAATAAAAAATTAAACGTACCCTGGAAGAAGAAAAATCTGGAATTGAATGGTGAGCAGCTTCATTTTTCAGGAGATGATTCCTTATCTGTTGAAATTTTAGAGAGAACTCTCCAATTAAATTCTTTTTAAAAATGGTTCCGAGGGAATTGATTGAGTTTATTTTGGAACAGAGAAATCTGTACATAGTACAAAAAGACCCCAATAAAACTTTTCGTGTGTCAGCAATGGACATACAACAATTTATTGGATTAGTTTTCGTCATGTCGCTTGTGCATGTCGCTTGAAAGCATTGGGACAAATGTATAGGGACGCCTTTAGTGAAGGAAACTATGCCGTCTAATGAATTTGAGAAGATTAAACAATTTCTGCACTTTAACGACAATTCAAGAATGGGTCCTCGTTAACATCTAGATGCAGTAAGTTGACTTAATTCACAGCATCATGGGGAGGTACAAATTCTTATTACGTAGCAAACGATACCATGTTCGATTATTTTATAATTTCTTAGACCTTGCAATGTCCAATGCTTGCTTGCTGTATAAGAGGGTATGTAAAGCTAATAATAATCAGGACATACTCACATCTTTCGGACATGATTTTCGTCTGAAGGTTGATTTAGTGCTAAGATGGATGGATCTAAGATGGATACAAAAATCATCATAACGCGCCGAAGCACTGAATCCGAAATCCAGGCATAAGGGTTTAAAGGTCCAACTCATTACGTTCCTCCAATGGCGGTAAGCCAGGACCAAGTTGGACATTAGCCAATATGGGCTAAGAAAAGAATTCGATGCAATACGGTGCTCATTGTTGCGTATAAAGAAGACTCGAACGAGATCTCTACATCCACAATCGGATGGCACGGTGGAAAAAATTGGCTTACCAATCAGCAGTCCACGACACTACCAGCCATCCACCTGCGAGGATTATTTTTGGCACTCCCGTCATATCTAAAATTTGGAAAAGCAATGAACTTACTGAAACTGGAGGCAGTTATTAGGATTTGCTTCAGTCCAAAAATGGATTAAATACTCCAACATGCGAGGCAGCGAACACAGCTAATGAGCAATAAAATGAAGGATCGTTATGACCGAGCTATGAATTCCGAAAGATTTCAAGAAGGTGACTTGGTGCTGCTGTACAATCCGCAACGGAAAAAGGGTATATCTCCTAAGCTGCAAACATCGTGGGAAGGGCCATATAAAGTCATAAAGCGACTGAACGATGTTGTGTATCGCATACAATCTTACACGCAGAGGTGAGGTAAAATTAAAATCGTTCACTTGGAAAGACTATCCCCATATGGATCAAGGAGTTTGGTGTCTGATCGGGACGATCAGACTTAAGTGGAGGGCAGTGTGAAAAACAATTTTAAGTGTTTTTAACACTTATTGGGATATTTACAATACATAGATCGAACTTAAGACAGTCGTAACCGTAAATCAGTTGTGATGTGACCGCGGACGGAGGCGGACGGTGCGCCCGCCAATTCATTTTATAAACACTGTTCGCGAAAATAAAATCCAAAACAATAGTGAAAACCCACGCCGCGAAAATACAACAATAACGCTTCACCAAACAATACTTTTTAATAAACAAAATAGTGCACTACTTAATAACTTAATACTTGATAACAAATAAATAAAACCTGATGAAATTATAACAAATAAATAGACAATCTAACGCAATGCAGAGAAACATGCGAGGGGCTTGTTTATGCTCTCCGCAGTAAAGCTCAGCATTTCGTTGGTTTTCACTCTTCCTCCTTCTTCCTGGTCCCGTTAGGTGTGCAGGCGGCTGTGAGTGCACCGTGGGCTGAAGCGCGGCAAGATAAAGGCATAACACTTGTCTTGTCGCGTTTTGCTTTGCTTGCGACGTACGCGTGGCTGCTTGTACGGCTGACCTTACACTTCGCTACAGTGGGCGGCGATGACAAAATTCCGCATAGACTCCACTAATGTACGTGGCTTGAGGGCGAATTTCTTAGCGGTCTATGCGCATATTTGTACTAACCAACCGCATATAATGGCACTAGGTGAGACCCAGGTGTCTGAGGGTGCTGATCCACTGGACTTTCACATGCCGGGGTACCATTTACTGCCATTGTTTTTACCACACAGAGGCCTCGCCTTATACATTCGCAGTGATGTTGCGTACCAGTGTCAGCAACACCTTTGCACGTCGAATGCCGAATTTAGCACCATGTGGGTTAAATTCAAAATCCAGTCGCACATCCTGCACTTCTGCTTCATTTATAGAAGCCCGGGTCTGGGGAGGCTGCCAACTTTCGATAAATTGGACAGTCTCTCTGATTCGATTTCTAAATTCTGGAATCGTATCCGAACAGTGAAATTGTTGTTGCTGGTGGTTTCAATGTTCATAATTCCACTTGGCTACGTCATTCGAGTCAGACAACACCTGAGGGTTTGTATGTTGAGTTGTTTGCTGAGTCTAATGATTTGACTCAATTAGTGAAGGAACCAACGCACTTTCCCTGCGTTGATGGGCAAAACCAAAATATTCTGGACCTCTTTCTAACTTCACATCACAGCAAGTATGATGTGAATGTTCTTGCACCTCTTGGTAATTCGGACCACGCTATAATTTCTGCTACCTTCCCATATTCTAGTCTTCAATACGCTCACCAGACAGCTCCGAAGCGGAAATATGGCTTTATGAGAAGGCTAATTGGGATGCGCTGAACTGCTTTTTCAGCCGTTTCAATTGGCAATTGTGTTTCAGAGATAGAAACATAAATGCTGCAGCAAAATTAGTAGAAAATATAATTTTATTTGGTATGAGGT
This sequence comes from Sicus ferrugineus, assembly GCA_922984085.1. Lineage (NCBI taxonomy): Eukaryota > Metazoa > Arthropoda > Insecta > Diptera > Conopidae > Sicus > Sicus ferrugineus. The sequence goes on along the minus strand of OV277348.1, from coordinate 21,191,699 downwards.
CTTTCATACCCAATAAAAGAATTTCCATTAAACCAAAAGACCATTCCTGGTTTAATGCGACTTGCAGACAAACAGTCAGGTCTAAAGAGGAAGCATTTAGGAATTGGCGTTTAAATAAAACTGCTGATACTAAACTGCTCCGCAATCAGGCCAGAAATAGGTGCAATGCCACTCTAAAGCGCGAAAAAGTTCTCTACGAACAGCGCCTTAGACGCAGAGTTCTTGAATACCATAAGGGTAGCAAGAACTTTTGGTCGTTCGTGGGGAGGGTGAAAAATCAGACGAGATCGTCTATTCCAACTCTCCTCAAGGACGATCAGATCTTCACTCACTCGGTTGATAAGGCAAACTTATTAGCCAAAATGTTTGCTGAAAACTGCTCTCTTCCTGAGAGTAGTCAACCACTGCCTGTGGTCGATGATGTATCTCATGCTATGCCTCAGATGCATTTTCGAACGCGAGCTGTTAAAAGAGTGCTTACAGACCTCAATGTCAATAAGTCCTCGGGACCGGATGGCATTTCAGCCCATGTGTTGAGAAAGTGCGCCTCAACACTGGCTCGCCCATTGCGCAATCTCTTTAATTTATCTTTTACTTCAGGAGTCTTTCCCGCTTCCTGGAAGAATCCTGCAAATTACCGGCCCATAGCAATCTGCTCAGTGCTCTCTAAAGTCATGGAGAGCATTGTAAATTTTAAATTGATGAGGTATCTAGAGAGCAACGAGTTGATCAGCCATCGCCAGTACGGCTTCCGTGCTCACCGTTCCACCGGCGACCTGATGGCGTTTCTAACTGAACGGTGGAGCAGTTGCATTCACCGGTTCGGTGAGAGCGAGGTTGTTGCTCTGGATATCTCCAAGGCATTTGACCGGGTGTGGCATAAAGCACTCGTGTCTAAACTGGCTGCTTATGGTGTCGGTAATACTTTCACTCGATGGATATCGAGTTTCTTCAGCGGCCGTTCTATTCGGGTTGTGATAGACGGCTTTGCTTCCGAAGAGCACTCCATTAATGCTGGAGTTCCGCAGGGTTCGGTCCTGTCTCCGACACTTTTTCTTATTTTCATCAATGACCTTCTGTCATTGACATCAAACCCCGTCTACTCGTTTGCTGATGACAGCAGCATTTGTCATTCATATTCATTCTCCAGGCGTCCTTCTATTCTGGAGATCAATAGAAGGCGCAGAATTATGAATGACACACTCCAATCTGACCTCAACAAAATCCAGGAGTGGGGTCAAGCGAATCGGGTCGATTTTAATGCGCGGAAGACCCAATGCTGTCTGTTGACCCACAAGCGTCTGGCGGGCGACAACTTTCCACCTTTAAATATGGGTGGTGTGGATATTAATGAGTCGGAGGCTCTTGATGTTCTGGGCATGTCAATCCAATGCGATCTTCGCTGGAACGATCACATCTTTGACGGGTCGAAAGAAGCAGCCAAGTGCTTAGGCTTTCTTAAGCGGTGTAAGAAGTACTTCACTCCAACCGATCTTCGTTGCATCTACACCACTTATATCCGTCCGAAAATGGAGTACAATTCGCATATATGGTCGGGAGCTTCGCGGGCATATCTTCAGTTTCTCGACCGTGTCCAATGTCGTGCGTTAAAACTTATAGGGTATCCAGCTCTATTGAAACCTTGGAGCGTCGTCGTGATGTGGGGTGTGTATCACTATTTTACCGCTACTTTCACGGTAAATGTTCTTCTGAAGTAGCCAGCCTGATTCCTCCGATTCAGGTATTTAGCAGAACTACTCGGCTTTCCAGAGCGGTGCACCACTTTTATGTCGCTATTCCGTTCCAACGAACCACGCATTACCGTGAGAGTTCGTTTTTCGGTCGCGTCGTTAGATTGTGGAATAATCTCCCTGCGAATGTCTTCCCGCCCACTTACAGCGTCGAAACATTCAAGCGAAGTGTAAACCGTCACTACTCCCTCTTTCCCCCTTCCCACTAACCTGTCATCCCTTCGGAACCAACAAATGCTGTGCATGGATAGGGGGCATCCCCAGAGCTTGGTTTCATCTGTCATAAAAAAAAAAAAAATCTAAATTTACGTAACAATACATAAAATCTCGAAGAATCAAATTACACCATTGTGAATACATGTTTAGTATAGATAAGAACCCTGTTTATTTTTGAAACCCTAGCAAAAATAGATGGCGGCAGTAGCGGAAGAATTTATTTCAAATGCACTCGCCGTTAGAATAGTTAAACCACGTGTGTGTTAGATTTTATTAATTATAAAAAAATATTTTATCAGTTTTTTGGATAATTTTTTTGTACATATCTGCAGGTAGGTAGTTATATCTAACTAACTGTACAAATTTGTGTTGTTGTTGTTTATTATAAATTAATGTTGTTAGAATGACTTTCCGGGGCTTAAAAGATAACGAAATCGAAAAGCTTTTGACGTATTTCGATAGCGAGAATGGTTTCGAGGACGATGACGACAGCATTGACGACCCAAACTTCAAGACTCAAATAGATGATGACTCGATAACAGATTTGGAGTGTCCGGCCGACGATAATGAAGAGAGTATAGGAACTGTTATCGCAGATCTGTAAGAGGGCGATACCATTGTGACACCAATACTCATATCTCAAGCAGCGCCGTCAAAAGGTCGTAAAATAAATAAAAAATTAAACGTACCCTGGAAGAAGAAAAATCTGGAATTGAATGGTGAGCAGCTTCATTTTTCAGGAGATGATTCCTTATCTGTTGAAATTTTAGAGAGAACTCTCCAATTAAATTCTTTTTAAAAATGGTTCCGAGGGAATTGATTGAGTTTATTTTGGAACAGAGAAATCTGTACATAGTACAAAAAGACCCCAATAAAACTTTTCGTGTGTCAGCAATGGACATACAACAATTTATTGGATTAGTTTTCGTCATGTCGCTTGTGCATGTCGCTTGAAAGCATTGGGACAAATGTATAGGGACGCCTTTAGTGAAGGAAACTATGCCGTCTAATGAATTTGAGAAGATTAAACAATTTCTGCACTTCAACGGCAATTCAAGAATGGTTCCTCGTTAACATCTAGATGCAGTAAGTTGACTTAATTGACAGCATCATGGGGAGGTACAAAATCTTATTACGTAGCAAACGATACCATGTTCGATTATTTTATAATTTCTTAGACCTTGCAATGTCCAATGCTTGCTTGCTGTATAAGAGGGTATGTAAAGCTAATAATAATCAGGACATACTCACATCTTTCGGACATGATTTTCATCTGAAGGTTGATTTAGTGCTAAGATGGATGGATCTAAGATAGATACAAAAATCATCATAACGCGCCGAAGCACTGAACCCGAAATCCAGGCATAAGGGTTTAAAGGTCCAACTCAGTACGTTCCTCCAATGGCGGTATGCCAGGACCAAGTTGGACATTAGCCAAATGGCTAAGAAAAGAATTCGATGCAATTCGGTGCTCATTGTTGCGTATCAAGAAGACTCGAACGAGATCTCTACATCCACAATCGGATGGCACGGTGGAAAAAATTGGCTTACCAATCAGCAGTCCACGACACTACCGGCCATCCACCTGCGAGGATTATTTTTGGCACAGATTTGAAACTCCCGTCATATCTAAAATTTGGAAAAGCAATGAACTTACTGAAACTGGAGGCAGTTATTAGGAATTGCTTCAGTCCAAAAATGGATTAAATACTCCAACATGCGAGGCAGCGAACACAGCTAATGAGCAATAAAATGAAGGATCGTTATGACCGAGCTATGAATTCCGAAAGATTTCAAGAAGGTGACTTGGTGCTGCTGTACAATCCGCAACGGAAAAAGGATATATCTCCTCCAAAGCTGCAAACATCGTGGGAAGGGCCATATAAAGTCATAAAGCGACTGAACGATGTTGTGTATCGCATACAATCCTACACGCAGAGGCGAGGTAAAATTAAAATCGTTCACTTGGAAAGACTATCCTCATATGGATCAAGGAGTTTGGTGTCGGATCGGGACGATCAGACTTAAGTGGAGGGCAGTGTGAAAAACAATTTTAAGTGTTTTTAACACTTATTGGGATATTCACAATACATAGATCGAACTTAAGACAGTCGTAACCGTAAATCTAAATTTACGTAACAATACATAAAATCTCGAAGAATCAAATTACACCATTGTGAATACATGTTTAGCATAGATAAGAACCCTGTTTATTTTTGAAACCCTAGCAAAAATAGATGGCGGCAGTAGCGGAAGAATTTATTTCAAATGCACTCACCGTTAGAATAGTTAAACCACGTGTGTGTTAGATTTTATTAATTATAAAAAAATATTTTATCAGTTTTTTGGATAATTTTTTTGTACATATCTGCAGGTAGGTAGTTATATCTAACTAACTGTACAAATTTGTGTTGTTGTTGTTTATTATAAATTAATGTTGTTAGAATGACTTTCCGGGGCTTAAAAGATAACGAAATCGAAAAGCTTTTGACGTATTTCGATAGCGAGAATGGTTTCGAGGACGATGACGACAGCATTGACGACCCAAACTTCAAGACTCAAATAGATGATGACTCGATAACAGATTTGGAGTGTCCGGCCGACGATAATGAAGAGAGTATAGGAACTGTTATCGCAGATCTGTAAGAGGGCGATACCATTGTGACCCCAATACTCATATCTCAAGCAGCGCCGTCAAAAGGTCGTAAAATAAATAAAAAATTAAACGTACCCTGGAAGAAGAAAAATCTGGAATTGAATGGTGAGCAGCTTCATTTTTCAGGAGATGATTCCTTATCTGTTGAAATTTTAGAGAGAACTCTCCAATTAAATTCTTTTTAAAAATGGTTCCGAGGGAATTGATTGAGTTTATTTTGGAACAGAGAAATCTGTACATAGTACAAAAAGACCCCAATAAAACTTTTCGTGTGTCAGCAATGGACATACAACAATTTATTGGATTAGTTTTCGTCATGTCGCTTGTGCATGTCGCTTGAAAGCATTGGGACAAATGTATAGGGACGCCTTTAGTGAAGGAAACTATGCCGTCTAATGAATTTGAGAAGATTAAACAATTTCTGCACTTTAACGACAATTCAAGAATGGGTCCTCGTTAACATCTAGATGCAGTAAGTTGACTTAATTCACAGCATCATGGGGAGGTACAAATTCTTATTACGTAGCAAACGATACCATGTTCGATTATTTTATAATTTCTTAGACCTTGCAATGTCCAATGCTTGCTTGCTGTATAAGAGGGTATGTAAAGCTAATAATAATCAGGACATACTCACATCTTTCGGACATGATTTTCGTCTGAAGGTTGATTTAGTGCTAAGATGGATGGATCTAAGATGGATACAAAAATCATCATAACGCGCCGAAGCACTGAATCCGAAATCCAGGCATAAGGGTTTAAAGGTCCAACTCATTACGTTCCTCCAATGGCGGTAAGCCAGGACCAAGTTGGACATTAGCCAATATGGGCTAAGAAAAGAATTCGATGCAATACGGTGCTCATTGTTGCGTATAAAGAAGACTCGAACGAGATCTCTACATCCACAATCGGATGGCACGGTGGAAAAAATTGGCTTACCAATCAGCAGTCCACGACACTACCAGCCATCCACCTGCGAGGATTATTTTTGGCACTCCCGTCATATCTAAAATTTGGAAAAGCAATGAACTTACTGAAACTGGAGGCAGTTATTAGGATTTGCTTCAGTCCAAAAATGGATTAAATACTCCAACATGCGAGGCAGCGAACACAGCTAATGAGCAATAAAATGAAGGATCGTTATGACCGAGCTATGAATTCCGAAAGATTTCAAGAAGGTGACTTGGTGCTGCTGTACAATCCGCAACGGAAAAAGGGTATATCTCCTAAGCTGCAAACATCGTGGGAAGGGCCATATAAAGTCATAAAGCGACTGAACGATGTTGTGTATCGCATACAATCTTACACGCAGAGGTGAGGTAAAATTAAAATCGTTCACTTGGAAAGACTATCCCCATATGGATCAAGGAGTTTGGTGTCTGATCGGGACGATCAGACTTAAGTGGAGGGCAGTGTGAAAAACAATTTTAAGTGTTTTTAACACTTATTGGGATATTTACAATACATAGATCGAACTTAAGACAGTCGTAACCGTAAATCAGTTGTGATGTGACCGCGGACGGAGGCGGACGGTGCGCCCGCCAATTCATTTTATAAACACTGTTCGCGAAAATAAAATCCAAAACAATAGTGAAAACCCACGCCGCGAAAATACAACAATAACGCTTCACCAAACAATACTTTTTAATAAACAAAATAGTGCACTACTTAATAACTTAATACTTGATAACAAATAAATAAAACCTGATGAAATTATAACAAATAAATAGACAATCTAACGCAATGCAGAGAAACATGCGAGGGGCTTGTTTATGCTCTCCGCAGTAAAGCTCAGCATTTCGTTGGTTTTCACTCTTCCTCCTTCTTCCTGGTCCCGTTAGGTGTGCAGGCGGCTGTGAGTGCACCGTGGGCTGAAGCGCGGCAAGATAAAGGCATAACACTTGTCTTGTCGCGTTTTGCTTTGCTTGCGACGTACGCGTGGCTGCTTGTACGGCTGACCTTACACTTCGCTACAGTGGGCGGCGATGACAAAATTCCGCATAGACTCCACTAATGTACGTGGCTTGAGGGCGAATTTCTTAGCGGTCTATGCGCATATTTGTACTAACCAACCGCATATAATGGCACTAGGTGAGACCCAGGTGTCTGAGGGTGCTGATCCACTGGACTTTCACATGCCGGGGTACCATTTACTGCCATTGTTTTTACCACACAGAGGCCTCGCCTTATACATTCGCAGTGATGTTGCGTACCAGTGTCAGCAACACCTTTGCACGTCGAATGCCGAATTTAGCACCATGTGGGTTAAATTCAAAATCCAGTCGCACATCCTGCACTTCTGCTTCATTTATAGAAGCCCGGGTCTGGGGAGGCTGCCAACTTTCGATAAATTGGACAGTCTCTCTGATTCGATTTCTAAATTCTGGAATCGTATCCGAACAGTGAAATTGTTGTTGCTGGTGGTTTCAATGTTCATAATTCCACTTGGCTACGTCATTCGAGTCAGACAACACCTGAGGGTTTGTATGTTGAGTTGTTTGCTGAGTCTAATGATTTGACTCAATTAGTGAAGGAACCAACGCACTTTCCCTGCGTTGATGGGCAAAACCAAAATATTCTGGACCTCTTTCTAACTTCACATCACAGCAAGTATGATGTGAATGTTCTTGCACCTCTTGGTAATTCGGACCACGCTATAATTTCTGCTACCTTCCCATATTCTAGTCTTCAATACGCTCACCAGACAGCTCCGAAGCGGAAATATGGCTTTATGAGAAGGCTAATTGGGATGCGCTGAACTGCTTTTTCAGCCGTTTCAATTGGCAATTGTGTTTCAGAGATAGAAACATAAATGCTGCAGCAAAATTAGTAGAAAATATAATTTTATTTGGTATGAGGTCTTTCATACCCAATAAAAGAATTTCCATTAAACCAAAAGACCATTCCTGGTTTAATGCGACTTGCAGACAAACAGTCAGGTCTAAAGAGGAAGCATTTAGGAATTGGCGTTTAAATAAAACTGCTGATACTAAACTGCTCCGCAATCAGGCCAGAAATAGGTGCAATGCCACTCTAAAGCGCGAAAAAGTTCTCTACGAACAGCGCCTTAGACGCAGAGTTCTTGAATACCATAAGGGTAGCAAGAACTTTTGGTCGTTCGTGGGGAGGGTGAAAAATCAGACGAGATCGTCTATTCCAACTCTCCTCAAGGACGATCAGATCTTCACTCACTCGGTTGATAAGGCAAACTTATTAGCCAAAATGTTTGCTGAAAACTGCTCTCTTCCTGAGAGTAGTCAACCACTGCCTGTGGTCGATGATGTATCTCATGCTATGCCTCAGATGCATTTTCGAACGCGAGCTGTTAAAAGAGTGCTTACAGACCTCAATGTCAATAAGTCCTCGGGACCGGATGGCATTTCAGCCCATGTGTTGAGAAAGTGCGCCTCAACACTGGCTCGCCCATTGCGCAATCTCTTTAATTTATCTTTTACTTCAGGAGTCTTTCCCGCTTCCTGGAAGAATCCTGCAAATTACCGGCCCATAGCAATCTGCTCAGTGCTCTCTAAAGTCATGGAGAGCATTGTAAATTTTAAATTGATGAGGTATCTAGAGAGCAACGAGTTGATCAGCCATCGCCAGTACGGCTTCCGTGCTCACCGTTCCACCGGCGACCTGATGGCGTTTCTAACTGAACGGTGGAGCAGTTGCATTCACCGGTTCGGTGAGAGCGAGGTTGTTGCTCTGGATATCTCCAAGGCATTTGACCGGGTGTGGCATAAAGCACTCGTGTCTAAACTGGCTGCTTATGGTGTCGGTAATACTTTCACTCGATGGATATCGAGTTTCTTCAGCGGCCGTTCTATTCGGGTTGTGATAGACGGCTTTGCTTCCGAAGAGCACTCCATTAATGCTGGAGTTCCGCAGGGTTCGGTCCTGTCTCCGACACTTTTTCTTATTTTCATCAATGACCTTCTGTCATTGACATCAAACCCCGTCTACTCGTTTGCTGATGACAGCAGCATTTGTCATTCATATTCATTCTCCAGGCGTCCTTCTATTCTGGAGATCAATAGAAGGCGCAGAATTATGAATGACACACTCCAATCTGACCTCAACAAAATCCAGGAGTGGGGTCAAGCGAATCGGGTCGATTTTAATGCGCGGAAGACCCAATGCTGTCTGTTGACCCACAAGCGTCTGGCGGGCGACAACTTTCCACCTTTAAATATGGGTGGTGTGGATATTAATGAGTCGGAGGCTCTTGATGTTCTGGGCATGTCAATCCAATGCGATCTTCGCTGGAACGATCACATCTTTGACGGGTCGAAAGAAGCAGCCAAGTGCTTAGGCTTTCTTAAGCGGTGTAAGAAGTACTTCACTCCAACCGATCTTCGTTGCATCTACACCACTTATATCCGTCCGAAAATGGAGTACAATTCGCATATATGGTCGGGAGCTTCGCGGGCATATCTTCAGTTTCTCGACCGTGTCCAATGTCGTGCGTTAAAACTTATAGGGTATCCAGCTCTATTGAAACCTTGGAGCGTCGTCGTGATGTGGGGTGTGTATCACTATTTTACCGCTACTTTCACGGTAAATGTTCTTCTGAAGTAGCCAGCCTGATTCCTCCGATTCAGGTATTTAGCAGAACTACTCGGCTTTCCAGAGCGGTGCACCACTTTTATGTCGCTATTCCGTTCCAACGAACCACGCATTACCGTGAGAGTTCGTTTTTCGGTCGCGTCGTTAGATTGTGGAATAATCTCCCTGCGAATGTCTTCCCGCCCACTTACAGCGTCGAAACATTCAAGCGAAGTGTAAACCGTCACTACTCCCTCTTTCCCCCTTCCCACTAACCTGTCATCCCTTCGGAACCAACAAATGCTGTGCATGGATAGGGGGCATCCCCAGAGCTTGGTTTCATCTGTCATAAAAAAAAAAAAAATCTAAATTTACGTAACAATACATAAAATCTCGAAGAATCAAATTACACCATTGTGAATACATGTTTAGTATAGATAAGAACCCTGTTTATTTTTGAAACCCTAGCAAAAATAGATGGCGGCAGTAGCGGAAGAATTTATTTCAAATGCACTCGCCGTTAGAATAGTTAAACCACGTGTGTGTTAGATTTTATTAATTATAAAAAAATATTTTATCAGTTTTTTGGATAATTTTTTTGTACATATCTGCAGGTAGGTAGTTATATCTAACTAACTGTACAAATTTGTGTTGTTGTTGTTTATTATAAATTAATGTTGTTAGAATGACTTTCCGGGGCTTAAAAGATAACGAAATCGAAAAGCTTTTGACGTATTTCGATAGCGAGAATGGTTTCGAGGACGATGACGACAGCATTGACGACCCAAACTTCAAGACTCAAATAGATGATGACTCGATAACAGATTTGGAGTGTCCGGCCGACGATAATGAAGAGAGTATAGGAACTGTTATCGCAGATCTGTAAGAGGGCGATACCATTGTGACACCAATACTCATATCTCAAGCAGCGCCGTCAAAAGGTCGTAAAATAAATAAAAAATTAAACGTACCCTGGAAGAAGAAAAATCTGGAATTGAATGGTGAGCAGCTTCATTTTTCAGGAGATGATTCCTTATCTGTTGAAATTTTAGAGAGAACTCTCCAATTAAATTCTTTTTAAAAATGGTTCCGAGGGAATTGATTGAGTTTATTTTGGAACAGAGAAATCTGTACATAGTACAAAAAGACCCCAATAAAACTTTTCGTGTGTCAGCAATGGACATACAACAATTTATTGGATTAGTTTTCGTCATGTCGCTTGTGCATGTCGCTTGAAAGCATTGGGACAAATGTATAGGGACGCCTTTAGTGAAGGAAACTATGCCGTCTAATGAATTTGAGAAGATTAAACAATTTCTGCACTTCAACGGCAATTCAAGAATGGTTCCTCGTTAACATCTAGATGCAGTAAGTTGACTTAATTGACAGCATCATGGGGAGGTACAAAATCTTATTACGTAGCAAACGATACCATGTTCGATTATTTTATAATTTCTTAGACCTTGCAATGTCCAATGCTTGCTTGCTGTATAAGAGGGTATGTAAAGCTAATAATAATCAGGACATACTCACATCTTTCGGACATGATTTTCATCTGAAGGTTGATTTAGTGCTAAGATGGATGGATCTAAGATAGATACAAAAATCATCATAACGCGCCGAAGCACTGAACCCGAAATCCAGGCATAAGGGTTTAAAGGTCCAACTCAGTACGTTCCTCCAATGGCGGTATGCCAGGACCAAGTTGGACATTAGCCAAATGGCTAAGAAAAGAATTCGATGCAATTCGGTGCTCATTGTTGCGTATCAAGAAGACTCGAACGAGATCTCTACATCCACAATCGGATGGCACGGTGGAAAAAATTGGCTTACCAATCAGCAGTCCACGACACTACCGGCCATCCACCTGCGAGGATTATTTTTGGCACAGATTTGAAACTCCCGTCATATCTAAAATTTGGAAAAGCAATGAACTTACTGAAACTGGAGGCAGTTATTAGGAATTGCTTCAGTCCAAAAATGGATTAAATACTCCAACATGCGAGGCAGCGAACACAGCTAATGAGCAATAAAATGAAGGATCGTTATGACCGAGCTATGAATTCCGAAAGATTTCAAGAAGGTGACTTGGTGCTGCTGTACAATCCGCAACGGAAAAAGGATATATCTCCTCCAAAGCTGCAAACATCGTGGGAAGGGCCATATAAAGTCATAAAGCGACTGAACGATGTTGTGTATCGCATACAATCCTACACGCAGAGGCGAGGTAAAATTAAAATCGTTCACTTGGAAAGACTATCCTCATATGGATCAAGGAGTTTGGTGTCGGATCGGGACGATCAGACTTAAGTGGAGGGCAGTGTGAAAAACAATTTTAAGTGTTTTTTAACACTTATTGGGATATTCACAATACATAGATCGAACTTAAGACAGTCGTAACCGTAAATCTAAATTTACGTAACAATACATAAAATCTCGAAGAATCAAATTACACCATTGTGAATACATGTTTAGCATAGATAAGAACCCTGTTTATTTTTGAAACCCTAGCAAAAATAGATGGCGGCAGTAGCGGAAGAATTTATTTCAAATGCACTCACCGTTAGAATAGTTAAACCACGTGTGTGTTAGATTTTATTAATTATAAAAAAATATTTTATCAGTTTTTTGGATAATTTTTTTGTACATATCTGCAGGTAGGTAGTTATATCTAACTAACTGTACAAATTTGTGTTGTTGTTGTTTATTATAAATTAATGTTGTTAGAATGACTTTCCGGGGCTTAAAAGATAACGAAATCGAAAAGCTTTTGACGTATTTCGATAGCGAGAATGGTTTCGAGGACGATGACGACAGCATTGACGACCCAAACTTCAAGACTCAAATAGATGATGACTCGATAACAGATTTGGAGTGTCCGGCCGACGATAATGAAGAGAGTATAGGAACTGTTATCGCAGATCTGTAAGAGGGCGATACCATTGTGACCCCAAT